>CM035409.1:31129557-31227057 GCA_020310875.1 Ceratopteris richardii | reverse complement strand
GCATATGTGTATATGTGTGTGTATGTATGCATGTGTGTGTATGTGTTATACTTTATGGAATATTTGGAATGAAGGTTTAATGCCTTGAGGATTTTAATGTGTTTTGTGTTTTGGTTTAGCAGGTGGAGATTCATGAGGGTGTGAATAAGTGTGAACAAGTGTGAACGAGTGTGAACGTGCATGGAGATATTTAGAAGAGTACTTTTAGAGAATAAGTTATTTTTAGAAGATAGTTATTTTTAGCTATTTTTGTAAATAAAGCAAAAGCACGCTTTTTTTAGTGTGGCCCTCATGTATCTTCCATCCAGGACATAATATGAAATACCTATAAATATGCATGCTCTCATAGAGTTGTCCATGAGAGCATGTGGAGGGAGATTGCACCCGATCTTGTGTCGTCTCTTGTCTCTCTCTTGTCTCTTGTCTATTTGTTGTGTATGTGCTCTCTAAGATACGATCGTCAACAGTGGTATTAGAGCTTGGTATTCGCAGAGTTGATTTTTGAATTTTCGGCGTTATCATCAGCTTCATGAGAGCTTGCGTTTCTTTTGACCCTGATTTCGTGCGTTTTTGAAGAGAAACCCGCGAGCGTCGTTGTTCGAGTCGAGAGGAAGCAACATGAATCCATGTGAGCCTGCCCTATCCAAGCGCCTACAGAGTCTTAGTAGCTTTCCAGGGAATCTCGCGCTTAGAGATGACGTTCGCCATCCATGCAGCGGTGCAGGAGACCCCTGGTCAGACTCTTCAAAGACCATGGAGGCTGGAGAGCATCTGTTTTTCTTTTTGTTTATAGATTTTATTGATGATGCATCGGCCCGAGTTCATCGGTGGTGCTTCTAAGAACAGCTCACATGCAAACCACGGACAAATGATTTTTCTTCAGCGATCTTCCAGCATCTAGAAATAGCGTTGTTGTTTTAAATACTATATATGGGATATTGGACCATGCTTGCGTGCATCCAACAGAGGGGTTTTTTTTTTTCAGAGACTCTCGCATAGAGTCTCAGTAGCCAACGCGAGCACAGAGACGTGCTCTACGTTTTGTATGCTTAAAATGTTGGAGAAGGTCCAAGTATACAGTTCATCATATCTGACATAATATATGGGATAATATATAACTTGATAACTACTGGCGCTGGAGGATTCTAAGATGGACCGGAGTGTATCATCACTCTGACGTACAACAAGAAAGACCAATTTTCACGGAAGATTTTCTAGAAAAGTTTTGATGATGGGGGCAATTATTTGACATAGTATATTTTGATGTGATAGCCTCATCAAATCACGGATAGGAGATAATAGCAAAGCCCAATCCACATTTTAATCTATTCGCGTAATCAAGTCCTCATTTCTGTGTTTCGGGGATGCACAATCGTAATCAAATATAACTTCTATAAGTCTATACTATGTTGATGAGGAGTCAAAGGATGATCTAACATGGATGGGAGAAAAACGTCAAAAGATAAATCATATAATAAATCAATGCCATCTTTGGATTGCTTTGGAAAGGATTGCCGACGAAGATCTCTGAACATTTCTGGTTTTTTTTATTTGATTTTGATAATTGGATGATATAAGCTCTGCCAACACCGACGATCATGAGGAGAAAGATTATTTATCTCTCAACCTGGTGGTTGCACAAATCTGATAACAGTGTATTCTAATGAAGAGCCATACAGCTCATGTGACGGCAAGGATCTAACAACACTATTCTTCTGCTGCAAGTTCACCACTATATGTGGGATTTTCATGTCTGAGCACCACTTGGGCTAACAAAGGACTAGGTTGAGCAGTTCGATTTGGAGTTCATAGCCTTAATTTTGCTTACCTCTATTCATCTCTTTCCACTTCTTTTGCCATATCTTGAGCATCCAAGCTCCAAATCAAGATATTTTTGTTGTTATGGAAAGCTCTTTCAAAGCTCTTTCTAAAAAGTGTCTGCAAGACCCTCTTGGTTTCAGTTTCCATCATCTTCAAAGCTTGGAGTTTGGTTTCAGTTTCCATCATCTTCAGAGCTTGGAGTTTACCCATTCATCCTCAACGACCCTCTTTCAAAAAAAAACATACTTTAAAGCATCAACTTTTGGAGAAGTATTGGCATGCTATTCCAATGAAGGATGGACCATCTTCAACACTTACACATGCTGCAAATTACTATTTGAACCTCCAGGTAAGTCTCTAATCAATTTATATGCATCATTGCTCTCTTTTTGCATCATATTGCATATAGGACATGCGATTTGGCATAGTACTTAGACGAGACACATACTTTAGACATGGTTTGTTTTGTATGGTGCATGTATTCTTCTTGCAGGGACAAATATTTTCTTGCAGCTTTGCGAGGAGAATATATATATATATATATATATATATTTGTCAAGGTGTGTAATCCCCTTTTGGTCTCTTTGTGGATAGATTATGCTTGTCGGCACTAATATCATGGAAATTATTTGTTGAAATTTTTCTGATTTTCAAAATCATGCCGTTATGCTACCGAAATTTTTATAAAATTTGTATGCACATGCATTCAAGTATAAATTCATGGTTACTAATTATCACATCAAGATATTCATTTTTGTAATCATTTTTGGATTTTGCATTTAAACCTTAAATCTTGCTTATCATTCATATTCACATTAAATTCTAGTTTTCCAGTTCCGTGCATATGTTTTTATATGGAACATGCTTATGATTGTTCAATGATGGGACATGTGATTAGCCATCTATGTCTATTTTATTCTTATCAACTGAGATTAGTTACTCGACAACTGGGGGGCATGTTATACTTTATGGAATATTTGGAATGAAATTTTAATGCCTTGAGGATTTTAATATGTTTTGTGTTTTGATTTAGCAGGTGGAGATCCATAAGGGTGTGAACAAGTGTGAAAGAGTGTGAACATGCATGGATTTATTCAAATACTTTTGGAGATATTTAGAAGAGTATTTTTAGAGAATAAGTTATTTTTAGAAGATAGTTATTTTTAGCTATTTTTGTAAATAAAGCAAAAGCACACTATTTTTAGTGTGGCCCTCATGTATCTTCCATCCAAGATATAATATGAAATACCTATAAATACGCATGCTCTCATAGAGTTGTCCATGAGAGCATGTGGAGGGAGATTGCACCCAATCTTGTGTCGTCTCTTGTCTCTCTCTTGTCTCTTGTCTATTTGCTGTGTATGTGCTCTTCAGGATACGATCGTCAATAATATGTATGCATGTGTGTGTACATGTATGCACGCATGTGTGTATATGTGTGTGTGTATGCATGCATGTGTGTATGTATGTGTATATGCATATGTGTGTGTATGCATATGTGTATATGTGTGTGTATGTATGTGTATATGCATGTGTATATATGTATGTGTGTGTATGCATGCGTGTGTATATGTATGCATAAATATGCATGCAGTGTGTATACATATATGTATATGTATATGTGTATGTATATGTATATGCATGTGTGCATATGCATAGGTGTATATGTGTGTGTATGTATGTTTATATGCATGTATGTATATATGTATGTATGTGTGTATATGTGTATATGTGTATATGTGTATATGCATGCATGGGTATATATGTGTGTATGTATGCAAGCACGTGTGTAGATGTGTGTATGTATGCATGTGTAGATGTGTGTGTGCATATATGCTCTATCTTCCTATCTCTATCTTCCTTGCTTTCATCTCTTTATCTCTCTCTCTCTCTCTTTATCTCTCTCTTTATCTCTCTTTCTCTCTCTCTATTTATCTCTCTTTCTCTCTCATCTCTCTTTCTTTTTATCTCTCTCGCTCTCTCTATTTTTCTCTCTCTATCTCTCTCTTTCTCTCTCTATCAATAGAGAATAAAACAATCACTTATAGGTATGTCCCTCTTTTGAATTGTTGTCGTCAAAGCGTAATGTATATCGTCTATCGTCAAATTACAAAAAATCGATGCCAAAAAACTTCTGGAAAATCAAAGAGAAGAAAAATTATAAAACATAAAACATAAAGAAAGACAATGGCTAAGAATACGTGCACCACTTACCAAGGCGAGATTTAAACAGAGAGTGTGTGTAGAGAGATATTTGTGTGTGTGTGCATAAGATAATGCAGGTCACAATTCAATTCGCGCGTGCAAGTTCGACAAAAGCAAGCAATACTCAGTGTAAAACACGTGCAAAATGTTGAGTTTTGCTCTCGGGTTCTCGGTATGTTTAAAACATGGCCTTGATATATCCGTCAGTATGGGCATCAATATGTGTGTCAATAATTTTCAGTAAATTACCGATGCTCATACTGATGTTTATATTGATGCCCATACTGACGATTGCGAGATATCCTGACGATCCATTTTAAACAGTCATACAGACGCTCACTTAACCGTAGATATCTTTAAATGGACTTTTCCAATATTTATACTGATGTTGAGAATGACCGTCGATATAGGGAGCATCGATATGCCCCTCATATGTTGTAGTGACTTAGAGTTATTATTCATGTCTAGACCAAACATGAGTATCGATAGAGTAATCGACATGAGGTTGTGATGAGGAAGGGTGTGAAGATAAGACGCTTGTGCTTGGATCAGGAGTCCAACAAGGGCAATTGTGATCTTTCACCATCATATAAGAGGGTTTTGCTTGATTAACTTTCGCTATATTCATTGCATCCTTCTGTTACAACATTCAAGAGAATACAAAATAGTTACGTTGGCCATATCATATGTACAATAATTAGTGCAAAAATAAGATAAAATCCCTGACAAATTCGAGCGACCTCAAATGATCACGTTAGCCATATCATAGGTACAACAGCTATTGAAAAAAGAATTTAAAATCCCTGCAAAGTTGTGCATTGATATACTAACTAACGAAAAAGAACAACAAGAAATAGAAAATGATAATGGCAAAACAATGTGACAGTAGTTACAATGAAAACGATAATGATAATATTAACATCAACAATCAAAACAATAAACACAACAATAATGGTAAGCATGATTGGGCCTTCCGCCTCTTGAGGTGGAAACAAGGGTTCAACCTCTCTGTACGACAAGACAGATGTGAGTTAAAGGTGAGTGTAATGTCTTTGGGCAAACTTAAAATTAGTTACCTTTAGGCAATCTTTCTTAGTGCTATCTTCCGGCACTCTAATCCCTATTTTATGAGATAGAATAAAATCCTATGAATATTATGCTCGTTCACTTGTAGAGTTGTTTTTTCAATCAATTCAAAAAAAAACTAATTTTCAGTCAATTTAAGCAATGGAGATTAGACTTCGCAGAACTTTGCTTTTATAAAAAGACATTTCAATCAAATCAAGCAAGGAGATTACGCTTCGGCTGAGCTTCCCCTTAAAAAAAAACATTAACGATAAGAAAGAGACATGCGCAGAAGTTTTGAACGGTAAGCTTTTGTAAGAGCAGTGAGGACAACAGCGGATGTAGCAGTGAGAACAACAACGGTAAGCTTCTGTAAGATCAGTGAGAGCAACAACCACAGCAGCGGCAACAAGGAACATGCATAGAAGCTCTACATGCGAAACTTCTGCCGCAGTTTGAAAACAAGACGGGCAAAGAAAAGAACAGACGCACAAACCGAGAATAGTGGCGTTTCATTAAGCGCGAGAAATAAACGTAGAAAATGCACATTAACATACTGCAGTATTCATTGCTGGATCAATAAAAACTGTAATGGAAGGTAGAGCATAAGGTGAATATACCTTGTCTGTAATATCAAACCTGCGTGGCCCTCCCTCGCCTTTGGTCTTATTACAGGACGCAGACAGATTTTTCAACGCGCGTTCAATATTTGTTTGCTTTGTCAGGAATGAGGGCTTGAATGATCCTGCCATCATCTTCACTGAATGCCGAAAACGAACGAGAGAGAGAGAGAGAAGCGAGCTGTGAAGTTGTAGCACGGTGCACAGCTATATATTTCCCGAGTCAAAGAGCAATGTTGAAGGAAATCTTCGCCAGCGAATCGGCGATTGTGATCTTGACAGACACTGATGGGAACCTACTTGATTGCATCATTATTCGCAGCATGTTGTGCTTCTGAGCATGTAGCCGCTAGCGGCGAGTAGAGAAAAGGGTATTCAAAGACGTTGGGGAGCACAACACGTGGTCAAGATACAGAAGTAAAAGGGATGAGCCTTACGATGGATTGTACATTCTTTTCCTCTCTAACGCGCGCAGCATCCAATTCTCCCTCTTCCAACTTCGAAGTTTCCACTCAGTCCTCTTTTGATCTTTGCGGACGCACATCCACGACACAGGCATACGTGAGGAACATCCTACCAGCATTCAAAGAATCAGAAGACGAAAAAGAGATTTACGGGTTTATAGAGCAAGCTTCCCGGCTAGCAGCAAGCGAGGAACTGGCAATGGACAGTTTGAAGCTGGTGAGCAAGATTCAAGCTTACATTGATGCAGATGATCGGCTGAGATGATCGGCTGGAGGACGGACTGAAGGACTGTATGCTTGAGACGGACGACGGACTGAAGGATTGTAGCATCGGTGAAACTCGTGTTGGAGATCTGCAAACAGTGGCGACAGATGGGCGGCAGTACATGCTTTCGGTTTAGCGGCACTACACATAACATCTACTCTAACCTAGAAAAGGAGATTAATGAGGTCGACTTCCTTGGGGATAACAATCTTGATGAAGACCCCGCTAATAATACCCTTGGGAGCTCTACCAACAAAGAAGACAACCAAGAAGGTTACACCACGAGTAAAGAGGAAGGCTTCACTACTAGCAATGAAGACAATCCAGACAGTGAGAGCTCCTTCCTTGGTCCTACTCTTCCGATTTGCATGCCAAGTTTACCGCAACAAAAGCCAAAGCTTAAAGGGAAACAACCGTCAGGCATGTCCTGGAAGAGCCCCCTCAAGAGTAGGATCCTAAGTCAAGAAGCTGGGAAGAAAAAAAAAGATCACAAGAAAAAAAAAGATCGGGTCCCTCCCCTCAAAGAGGGCAACCATCAATAATGAAACTCGCATCGCTAAACACCAGGGGCCAGTTTGACACCTCAAGAGCGATAATTCTTGGCCAGTGGTTCAAAGACAATTGCCTCAACTCCGACTTTATCTGCTTACAAGAAATTAAAACTGACGTAGAGGATCTCTAGAAACGCCTCAAATGCATTTCTCCGAACCACCTTTGGTTCTCCACTTCGCACCCTAAGGGGGCGGGGGGTGCTGCGATTGGTATTAGTCACTCTTGGTCCGGCAGATTGACCTAGACTTGTGAAGATCGGAATCATCGTTGGATTGCTACCTCTATTGGGTTCCCTTGTCAGTTCAGTGTGGTCTCAAGTTATGCCCCTAATGGTGAAGCGGACCAAATCGATACGTGGGCTTCCCTCGACTCTCTCTCACACAATGTTTTGATTTGTGGGGACTTCAACATGGTGGAGTTTCCTGAGGACCGATGGGAAAACAAGGGGGAAATTATTAATGGTCAAGAGAAAGAGATTTGGGATAAAATCAAGCTCCATCTTGACCTGGTCGAGGTGAAAGACATGAAGGGGTTCTCATGGTCAAATCTCCAATTGGGGGACTCTCTGAGGAAAGCAAGACTTGAATGATGTTACATTGACCAAAACACCATCCTCCAATGGGGTATTCCTTCGATTTCCCAACACATGGACCTGACTATCTCGGACCACTTCCCAATTACTCTTTCTTTCAAACCGATTCCCATGCTCCGCAAAGGTCCTTGGTTTCATGCTTGTCAGATGTCGTTTTCCCTCCCCTGAGTCCACCAAGAAATTTTCGTAGTGTGGGCAGAAGCCTTCGCCAATTGTAATGAACCGACTAAGTGTTGGAGAAACGCTATCGAAAGGACTCGACAAATTTTGATCAGGACTCAAAAGGCTATAAGAGATATCCGGAAAAAAAGAAATGGTGTACTAGAGGCTCTCATGTCTTGAAGAAGAAGTGAACAAAGTAACTTGCAATGTCAAAAAGGTCTTTTGAAAATCAGCGGAAGACTAAGATTCGAGGAGGAGGTTCAAAGGAAAAATCTTCAAATATTCTTCAAAGATTGGTGGGTGGGGAAGGCCGACAAACCATCGAAAGAGATGTGTAACATCCTCAAAAGGAAACAAGCTAGGGAATCTATCCCCCTTGGTCGATAACAATGGGATCAAATATAGCATAGAAGTTGAGAATAGATCTATCATCGTTGAGCACTTTACCCATCTTCTCGGGGTCTCGACTCCTCTTTCCCCACACAGGCGTGACTTCATGGCAACCATCTCAAGGGTTGCTCAATCTAGAATCCTACAGAACATGAATTCTCTACTAGATGCTAACCTTTTAGAGAACGAAATTATCAAGGCTATTGATGCTCTTCCCAATGGGAAAAGTCTGGGTCCTGATGGCCTCATCAATGCGTTTTTCAAGTCCTTCAAGCATGAGGTGGCCACCCCACTCCGTCTGGTGTGGCAAGAGGCTCTCTCCTTTGGTGGCCTCCCTGAGTGTCTTAATAACAGTGTCATCAAGTTAATTCACAAAAGGGGAGATAAGAACAAAATTGAAAACTGGCAGCCGATTACCATGCTCCAAATTGGATACAAGATAATTGCCAAAGTTATCGCCAACAGAATCTCTTATCATTTAAAGTCATGGCATTTTTGAGGACCAGAAAGGTTTTATCAAAGGTAGATCCATACTTGAAGCCATTATCGATATTTGGTAAGGCCTTGCATTTGCTGAGGAGTCTGCACAAGATCTGGTATTCATTAAGATCGACTTTGAAAAAGCATATGACAGATTGGAATGGGACTTTATTCTGCAAATTAGATGAAAAAAAATGGGGTGAAGAATCTCTAAGAGCAGTTCCATTCGGCACTACTCAAAAAGCTTTCGAGGGCTTAATGTTCTAGTGGGCAGTGCAAAAACTTAGAAGATTTTTGGAAAGGCTTGGCTTCAGATGGGGCAAGTTGTTTCAATTGAGGATCAACCTCTTGTAGAAAATCTGTTTGATGGCAAAACCGAAAATGTTCAAAGTCGGATGGTAGAATTGATGAAATGAGGATTGTTTTTCTTTCAATGTGAGATCAAAGCACTTGTTGGTTATTAAACACAAATTGAAGGTAAGGGGCCCTCATCGTTTGCAGGTGGTGGAATTTAACTGTAATTACCCATAGGAAAGGGATAGTGTCCATAGCCTCTACCATCACAGGGAAACCATAGATGAAATCATATGTACATGTGGAATCTAGGTGCATGGACATGAATTGTGAGATGTGATGCCTTGGTTGGATTGGAATTCTTTTGACTGCCCTACATGGGGTAGTGTCCGCATTCCCCACAATGATAGGATTCACGAACAGGTCTTCAGGCTAGTTTTGTTATGGGCCTTGTGGAAGGCTTCAAAGGTAGAACCCAGGTGCAATGCCTCTCTATATGCCTGAATCATAACAGTATCAAAACTACGCCTCAAGATTTGATTTGAGAAGAAAGGATGAAAAAGGATTTGTCAACTAAAGGGTCTGGTGGTAGGTATTGCTATATCAAAACTAGCTTCTGGCATACTCGCCTATTGTTAAGTCTGGCTATGATCTTACTAAGTATGAACCACTGAGTGGGTAGGGTTGCATCTTGGGATTGGATGAAAATGCCTGCCAACTGAATGCAATAGAGTCTCAAAACCCCAGCTGAACTGAATGCTTGCATTTTGGAAAGTGTTGTCTGAACGGAGGTATCTCAGGTGTGTTCACACTGCATCATCAACAGGTCTTTCCATTGCCTCTCTACCTCCTTTATGCTGCTTGAAGAACAAATTTTGGAAACACCTACGATGCTGGAATGTTTTGAGTACACGGGCTAAGGAAATGGAATTACAATATCATTAGAGTCCAGCATGATTCAACAACCACAACTGAGCTTTGTTCTACATGTCTCTGCTACTCCTGGTGCTCCAGCACGGCCGCATGGCCCCAATTGTCAACCTGGTAGTGTGGCTCCATGGTCGATGCACTTCAGACTAAAGGAAGAATAAGCAATCGTGAACCTCACATAGTGATATGAAGTGAAGCATCACAGTCAAGGCAGCTCTCAAGGACAAACATACTCTCAAGACATGTTGTAGGCAATTCTCTCTAATTCATGACCAGGTATCCTATTAAGCTTTGTAGGCTAATCTAACATGTTTGAGGACAGTTCAACCTAAATATTGGACATGATTTGGGTGCATGATTGTCCTTTATTGGTGCCTAAATTAAACTTCAAATTATGCCTCCTATGGTGTTCATAATTATTGGAATGATAGCTGCTTCAAACTTACTGCATAACATGAAGGACATATGGAGCTGATGGAACCAAAGGACTGTGGTCTTTGTCTGATATAGACAGGAACTTGGTTGTTTTAGAGATGTGGCCTGCAAAGCTTCATCCTCATCAGTGAAGATTCCAAAAATCAAGGATATTGACACACATGCTCCTGATAAAAACTCCCAAAGAAGGCACATAAGAAAGCACTTACTAGAACTTGATGCTGATCATCATAAGGAAACAAATCACTTGTTATGACCTCATGTGGACATGGGCATGCAAGGATTGAAAAATTGGTTTGTAGTGCTGGTCAATACAAGCTCTGCAGAGACGCCTCATAAGAAGACATCAAAGCTGCTGCATCAGAAGACTTCTCAAATCACATGTCCCAGATAGGCCATCGGATTCTTGCATAGGAAGGGCTAGATGTTAATGATGTTGCTTCAGAACCAAACTATGAGAGGGACCATTAGAGTTAAACCCTGAAGACTTTGGGTCAGCAGGTGCAGGACAAACTGGAAGCTTCCAGCTCCTCTTCAACAGAAGGGTTGTTATTGATGGCTCAGGATCTTTACTCTCAGAAGATGACCGATAAAAAGCTATTGTTGCTTGCTCCAAAGCTGGTCGATACCAAGTTCAACAAGTTGTTGGAGTTACTATGCCAAGCTAAGCTCCCTGATATGGATACTCATTACAGGTAAGATAGAATGTTTCTCTGAGAATCAAAGGCAAAGTCATGCTTTAGGGCAGCTTGCAGGAATTTGATTCTGTTTCTCAACTGGTGCTTTTCCCTTTGTTACCTTGTCTGGTGAGTTTGGGGATGTTGTAGCATTATCGATAACATGTAAGTAATTATCAACAAGACATATGCAACTGAAAGAGAATAATGGTGACATAAGAATCTTTTGGTATACCTGACGCTTTCTTCTCAGATGTATTTTCTTGTAATCTTGGGCATGTTTTGCTCTACACACATAGCAAGATAGCATAAAGAAGTTTATAATATTCTGATGGATTGAGGTCAAAGATGCCTTCTGTGTCTCTCTGGCTAAGGTGCAGAACATTATTACAATAGGGTTGGTGTGGATTAGTGAGATGTTTGGATCTTGCAAATAACACAAGACAATCTTTTTATATGATCGAGAGTACTCTGCAAAAGATATTGTTCTATGAGCTGCAATGGAACCAGAGAAGCTTGGATGAGCAGCTGAAAGGTAAATGTTGTGCTTCTGGAGTTGAAAAGATACACATATGTAGCAGGAAACCTAGCTTCATCAGAAGCAGCCAATGACATGGAAGAGTTGACAAGGGGATTGATGCCTATGACTTGCTATGAGATGTCTCCATATGATACCCCCACTATTGTGATATGCTTCCATTAATATGGGCTCTAGTTGTTCCTCTGTTCAGATTTGTGCTTAGAGAATGGATTGGGTGGAGTGTTGTGACAACCCCTATAAGGGTGATGTGCACTTTTGAGGGACTCCAAAGCTGTATCAATCAAACTTCTGAACGACGGGTAAGAAGGCTTCCTTATCATATAAAGGATGAAAATTTTGTTGCTGCCTTATTAGTAGTTTTTTTGGAAATCTGTCCCTGTGAGTCCTTGCCCAGCAAGAGTACCTTAGAGCTTATTGTAAATCACATTCTGAAGAGATCCTTAGGTGATTCATACTATGAAACTCCTCTAAACTGATCTAATGCATATCTAGAGACTGAGGAGATGTAGATTCTAATTGGGCCTTAGACACAGATTGATATTGGTATCCCCATCATTGGACTTGGTACTGGAGTTGGGATCTCAGCAATGATCGCAAAAGCAAGAGGTGCTGAGTTGTAAGTTATCCTCAATTCGGGCAGGTTCCGAGTGAGGTGGAAAAGGTCTCTATCTGATTTCTTCCTTTCCATGATGCCATCTTGAAATGACAGAGCAAGTCAGGATAGTTGTCAAAAGAACTACAGTTCTTGCAGGTGCCTGTACATCAAACCCGTTTATACAGATGGACAGATGCAGCTAGAAGCCTTAGGTTCTGCAGTAAAATTAGATGAAGCTCAAGCAAAAGGAAGATCTATGTAATGGCAGCATCTGATAAGTTTTGATATGAGAACTCCCTCTTAGACACTTTTTGATATTTCTCCAAAAGTAAGGCTTTGGAAACCTTGTAAATACTCACATTTTTGGTAGATATGTAGAAAAATCCCCACGCACGTATTCCTTGAGATATGGTTGTTAGAAAGAATATTTCCCAATATCTTTTTGAGATATGTTAGTTAGAAAGCATGTGCTCCTTTTTGACTAGTCAAAAAGAGCACATGGGGAAATGTGCTTAGCCTATATATAGAGGCTCATTTTTGTAAAGAGGAGAGGTTTTGGTCGACGTGCTCTCATGTAATATCTCTTATCAATGGAAGATGCTCTCATTTACTCCAAGAAGACTATTTACATTTACATGTATTGTGTCTTGTGAGTGTATGAGAGTGGTGTGTGTGTGCCTATGCATGTCTCTCCTTTGTGTGAGTAGAGTATGTGGCAAAGCATGGGGTTGTTGCCAATGGCTTGAACATGTGGGAGGTAGAGTGGATGAGAGGAGAGTCACTCTTGAGCTTTCCTTCTTGCTTCCATGCAAGGTGGTGAGGGTTCTTGGTCATTCCTTGCTACAACTTCAACAATTCTTCTCGAAAATGCTTTAACTAGAATAAATATCAACGATAAGCTCTTTGATCCCATACGTTTAAAAAGATCTATCAAGCAAGGCTGCCCTCTGGCTCCTCTACTCTTCGCTATTGCCTCGAACGGCCTCAGTCACCTATTAAAGCATCACGTGGACTCTGGCAATCTCAAGGGTCTTTCCCTACCTCTAAATCACGGCCAAATGATTGCTAGACTGTTTGCCGATGACATGAATGCCTTTGTGCATAACGATATGAACAACATTGAGGTGTTCTCGAGTTGCCTTGACACCTTTTGTGTGGCGTCAGATTCAAAAATCAACCATGCTAAAACTACTTTCAGAGCAATCCGCGGACCTCCACCCCAATTGTTGTTAGATCAGGGGGTGTCAAGTTATCCCTAGAGGTGAAGTCTTCCGTCTCCTCGGAATTCTGATGGGCTTTGACATCACAATGAACCAACGATGGAACTAGGTGCTGGCCAAGCTGGATAGCAAAATAAATCATTGGAAAGGTATGGAAGTCAACTTGGCAGGGTGTGCTATGGTTGTTAACACATTTATGCTTTCAACGATTATTTACTTCATCTCATGTTGGAGACAGAAGGAGAAAGAGTTAGCCAAAGTGGAAAGAATCTATAGAAACTTCCTTTGGACTGGGGACCCCAACAGGAGGGGGATTCCCAAAATCATTTGGGAAACCTGCATTAGCTCGAAAGACTCAGGGAGCTTGGGTATTTTGGATATCATTGGGTTGGTTGACAAGCTGGCGGTTAAGTGGCTTATCAAGGCTTGGAGCAATAGTGAGTCCTCTTGGGCTAAATTGATATTCAGAAACTTGAAAGACCTTACTTTAGTTGGCCATCTTGGTTGGAAGCACATAGGGATTCTCACGCTTTTGTTCTCCCCCCATCCTGTGTCCCCTAAAGGCTTTAGCCTCGTGTGTTCTTTATGGAAGAGCTGGAACAAGGCCAAACAATTCATCAAAATCAGTTATGAGTGGAAGTGGGTGGCTGGGATAAGACAAAATGGCTCTATCTGGTTCGTGATCAGTGGCATTAGAGGAGTGGAGCCTTGGAACCTCCAAAGTGCAAAGCGGTTATGGAACAAGGGGTTCAAATGGTGGAAACAGCTCTGGAAACAAGAGACCAACCAATGGATTAGGTTTGAAGACTTAGACCCGAGACATAGAGTTACCCTCGAGGAATGGACTCTTCTGCAAGGCAGGTGTTTAGCATGGGACCGCTCAACTACCCACCTTCTCTGCGGACAGGATCTTCCTTCCTGGAGGGCCTCAAATGGAGCAATGATAAGAAAATATCTAGAATCCCAAAATTCAAAGAGAACTTAGATGTTCATCACACCCTTAACAAGAGGTGGTGCCTTTCTTAGACCAAACTTCGACGGGAACTAAAGTTCATGTCTATTTGGCACCCCCTAATTGAGATCAAAAAGTCCGTTCTCATGTGGCAGATCTTGCATAAGGGAATCTGGTCCAATGCAAGGGCTAACAAAATCCATGGTGTGCCGCCATGGCGCAAGCGTTGCCATTGATTCATCGAAGATTTAGCTCACCTGTTCTTCGATTGCCCCAAGTCCCGTGTTATCTGGCGTCATGTGACGCGCGTATTGAGACTCACAAACCAAATCAATTGGCAACAGGTGTTGTTGGGTGAGGCGGTCGGCTGCTCAGCAAGGCTGTGGAATGCCATCAGGGGTGAGACTCTTTGGAAGATTTGGAGGGAGCGATGTGCTATCAATTTTGGCCAAAGTCCTAAGGAATGGTCGATCGAGAAATCATTGTTTCTTCTAGGTAAAAGAATCTCCCGAGATAAGAGATATCCACCATTTAGACATCACTATATTTATCTCCTAAAAAACAACAAGCTGAAACCTAAATGCGTCCCACATGAGGGTGATGATAGATTTATCCGCCTCATTTGTAATGCCCTATAGCTTTCCATACTCCTCCCCTGCATTGTGGGATTTGGGGGGTCCCATGGGCACTAGTCCCATTCACTTGTAAGTAACTTTTCTTCTTTATTTTAATTAAAGTCCGAGAGAATAGGCTAAGGCCGAACTTTCTTTTATATAAAAAAAAACTTTTTGTTTTGAGAGTACAATGAATTGGAAAGACACACATCTGACCTCATAAGGTAGAGACACTTATCTTGGGGAACTCATGGACACCCATCTTTGGGGGCTCATGGATATGTTCAGCCAAGATTTGAACTCAAGACTATCTCCTTGAAATTCAAAGCATCAACCATTAGGCTATGTGGACTTGGACTTTATACAATAACTTGCGGGGCTGTGTTACTAAACAAGAAGATTATGAGCAGCTATATGTCAAATGAATGGGACGAAAGGATAATCAGTCTTTTTTCTACCTGGTGTTTAAAAGAGTGGTTTCTTACAATTACAAATTCTTCTACCTAATGGTCCAAAGATTTTTCAATTGACCATTCTCTGATAGGGTTGTCGAAGTTGATTGCACATCTTTCTTTTCAAATCTTTCTTTTCAAAATTTCCTAACCTCTGAGGCACTCCACACAACAATAAAACAATCATTGCTTCTCAAAGTAGAGCTTTTTCTGGTTAATATGACATGACAAAGCAAGAGATGGGTGAGGGTCTACCACACCAAATAATTCCTATGTTTGGAAAGGGAAACACATCTTCGCTACCATCTAAGCAATGCATGCACCATAGGAGGGCTCCATAAATTTTGTTAGCTTTTCCATTGGTCCAAATCCCCTCGATGGAGAATTTCGCACATGAGGACTAGTTTTTTATTCTCTATGAGAGGATGCCACATGTTTGTGAACTTGAACTCCCACCTGATCCGAGTCCAATCTTAGCATCGTCTCTTGTTAAGAGAAACATAAACATCCAAATTCTTCTTCATACTCGGTATCTTTTGTAAATTGTTGCCATTGTGCCATTTCAATACTTCCATTCATAGTTCATCCTAATTGAGAAGAAGGGGAATCTTCGAGTCTTCCCAAGCATTCATCCTGTGACTTAAAACACCCCAATCTTCAAAGTCAACTTTCTTAGTCGGATCGATGTCCTCAAATTAATCATTATCTTCTGTCTTGGTTCCAAAAGCGTTTCCACATTGGGAACACTTTGTTCCATAATTTCTTCCTTCTTTGGAGGTTTTTTTGCATTAACTTCCTTAATTACCTCCAATTGGAACCAAATAGGGTTTTTTTAGTCTTATGCCAACATACCACTTCTAATCATTATTTATTTTGCAATATGGGCTCATCTTGTTCGAACTCTTCTATAAGGAACACACAAAGACTGAATCTCTCGATGTCATTGAAGCGGGAGAGAAAATAAGAGTGAGTAAATTTTGACCCTTCCATCTAGGAAGACCATCAAGCATAAGAGAATGATTGTTTTCTAAAAAGAGACTTGGTCCAAGAAACATTGGTATTGCTCCATGATTTTATCATCCATTTTGCCACTAACTTATTGGCCATTCCATCAATATTGGGAATGCCCAAACCACCAAAATATCTCTACCTCGAGTAGACTGCCCATTTGAATTTAGCCACACCTATCCTATTGGGATCACCTAATGAGAAGATTTTTTTTTGCAAATTCTTTCCATCCTCATTAAATCTTTGTCCAATTGATCTCCATCAAGCCAAAGGGATAGATAATCAAAGACATGAGGAAAGTATTGATTCCCATAGCACTCCTCACCAAGTTAAGCTATATGTCATTCTTGTAACCAAGCTTGTTATCAAGCTTGGGAAGCACCCAATCCCATCGTATGTTCCAATGAAAAATCAAAGACCATCAAGATTCCTAATAGAAACCCTTGGTCAATTAGAAACTATGGTGAGAGCACCTTGATATACTTGAAAGCAGTTTTAAAGTGGTTTACCTAGAGTCAGAGGCAACATAGAAGGTATTCAAAATTTTCCAAAAGGTAGTGATACTTCTATCATTGTTGTGTAAGAAAATTACTGTCATGTGCAAAGTGTCTCATGATCATCTAGTCTTCTGTCACTCTAAAGAAGTAAGAGACCACAAATATGGTCATTATGGACATGATAGCTAACCAAGCCATTGAGGATGTCTAGAATGATATTAAAGAACAATAGAGCCAATTGGTAGCCTTGTTTGATAGAGCATTTTAATCTCGTAGATTGAAAGAGTTGGCCATTCATCATGAAGACTCAATCGTAAACCTATCTCCATAGGAGTGTCAATAGGTTTGCAGTCTTGAAGTCCAAAACACTGCAATAATGTGTCAATATATTTTGTTTGCCCCAAAGCTATTCCACTATCACATAAACTGAATGCCCAAATAAAGATGCAAGTGCCCAAAATCTGACATCTCAAATGAGGCATGCAAATTAGCCTTAAAATCAGCAATATACTTCTCAATAGGACCACTGAGAAGCATGTCATAAACATAGACAACAATGATCACAATCACATCATTTACACACTTAATGTATAAGGTGCTCTCAGTTGGACTGTTCTCAAAACCATGTGCAATCATTGTTCTCAAAACCATGTGCAATCTGATAGGCATGTATCTTTTCATACCAAGCACATGGTGCTTGCTTCAAATGATATAATGTATTTTCAACCTGCACACTTGGTTTTCATGCCCTTTCTGCATAAAGCCACAGGGCTGAAAAACATACACTTCTTCATGCAAGTCACCATTCAAAAATGTAGTTTTAATATCCATCTGATGTACATTGCAACCATGATGAGCTGCAAGTGCATAGATATTGCGAACAATAGCCATTTGGCATGTAGGTGCAAAGTCTCATCAAAATCAATGCCTCTTTCCTGAGCATAACCCTTTGCAGCAAGACTAGCTTTATACATGTCAAATATTCCATCAGGCTTATGCTTCATCTTGTATACCCAGTTAGTACCAATGGCCTTCTTGTCAGGAGGCAAGTCACATAAAGGCCAAGTATCAATTTTCATAACATCATATTCTGATTGCATAGCAACCATCCAATTTTATGAATTTTGTGCTTCATCAAAGGAAAGAAGCTCATTCTCATCACAGAGACTAGAAATAGCCATAGCATAGCAATCTGATGCAAAAAAAGCACTATGAAAGTTTGAATGAGTACGATATGATAGAGGTGCATCTAATTTGTTATAATGCAAAGTTTGCACCAACCATTTTGGCATAGTTTTTGCCTCCTCAATATCAGCTCTCTCATCAACAAGTGCATCATGTAAATCTCCATCAGAAATGGAATGATCTGCATCACCACATGAAACTTATAAAGGCTGAGAAGTTGCCTCATTAGGACTAGCACTAGACTTTCCACTTGTAAAAAGGGGTAGTCAAGTATCATACATGTATTTAGAGCTAATTGATGTCTCCTTTGTACATGAAAGTAATGGCTAAATAGCATCTTCCACAAAAAAAACATAACGGCTAACCAAAATATGCTTAGTCTATGGACGATATAGAAGATAACTTTTGCTTCCAGAACTGTACCCAACAAAAATACATTTCACTACTATATCATCCAATTTCCTCCATTATTGTTTAGGCACTAATGCATATGCCAGAAAACCAAAAACACGTAGGTGAGCAACAAATGGATTACGACCATGCCAAGCCTCATATGGAGTGATAGACTACAATGCTTTAGTGGGACACATGTTTAGTACATATGTTGCACGCATAACAGCCTCAAGCCAAAAACTATGTGGTAAAGCCTAACTCTTGATCGTACACCTTGTTGTCTCCATCAGTGACCTATTCTTTCATTAAGCAACTACATTCTATTGAGGTGTATACAGTAGTGTACACTAATGTTTCATCCTACGTTCAGCCACAAATGCATTAAAATCAGAAGACATATATTCCCCCCTTGATCACAATAGAGGGTGCCCATTTTACATGTTGATAGATTTTTAGCCAAAACCAGAAGCTGTTTGAAGCACATAAACACTTCAAACTTTTCTTTCAATGGATATATCCATGCATGCCTAGAAAATCATCGATGAAAGTCATGAAGTAAAGATAGTTCCCAAAAGAAGGTGTCTACATAGGACCACAGACATCACTATGAACAAGCTGCAATTTCTACGTAACTCGAACTAAACCATCTTTGTGAAGGATGAATGCTACATTTTTCCCAAAATACAACCTTTACATACATGTTTACTAGATGCCTCAAGTTTGGGCAAAGAGGACACCATTTCAGATTTCTATAGGTGCAACAAACTAGCAAAATTCAAATGACCAAAGCATGCATGCCAAAGCTTTGCATATGAAATAGCTTGATAATCTGAAACTACACATGCTAAATCATTCACAGATTTTGCATAATCTATGAGCTTATACAACCCATGACATAAAATTCTTGAAGCAATAATGATATCACCATTTGATAGATCATGAATTGTACATTTGTCATCAAGAAATTTCATGACCAAGACAATCTTGGCTAATGCTAAAATTGATAACATATTTTTCTTGATCCATAGCACAAATAAAGCATGCAACAATGTAAAAGAACGAGCATCAGCAGTAGTCAGAAGGATCTTACAACTCCCATGACATGATAATGGGAGTTGTTGGCACATGTAGTAGTATTCCTTGTAGGGGCAGGCTGAAGTGAAGTGAAGAAACTATGTTGCAATGTCATATGTTTGGTTGCTCCACTATCAAATTACCAAACATTCGAGTCTACTACAGACAAACACTATCCATGTAAAGATGGATCATAACTACAAACAATTAGTACATGCCCATTCTTCATTTTGCTAAACCTATAGTAGACTTGGAGACATACTAGAAAAACAAAACCTATATATATCTTTGGCACAAAAAGATGAAATCATCTCCAAAAGCATAGTGATAGTGCATTCGGAGGCTATGATCGGAGGGGTGTCGACAATGCCCTAGATGAAGCAGCGACCTTTTTTGATACCAATTGTTGGAGTTTGAGGTCTGTGGTAGCACGTGGACAACACAAGGAAGAAGAAGAAGCTTAGAGCACAACACACAATATTGAATGTATTACCAAGAGAATGTACAAAGATAAGTAGCCCATTATGGTAATGGCATATATACAAGCCGAGGGAGAAAAACCTCCTAAAGAGGGAAAAAAAGTGCCTCGGCAATCCTAGTGTGTTTACACACATCATTAACTAAATATATCAATAGTCAAAAGACTTGTTACATCCTCCACTACTTACTTCCTTTCTTGTTTAAGGCCCTTTGATGAAGGTGTTAGCAGATTATAAAGAACTTGTAGAAATTTCTTCCAAACTCAAGATCCTTATATATGGGGGATTCTAAAGATAATATGAGATGTTTATAGCCTTCCCAAGGATACACATGGATTGAACTTACTTGATATTATTGCAATGGCTGATAAAATGAGTGAAAAGTGGATGAATAATGCTTGATCCAAGAAATAAGGGACGGGTCCACTTTTCATAGAGCGACTTGACCTAGGCTAGAGATTAATTCAAAAGGAAAGTCCTCTAAGGGATTAAATAAACTAAGAGATCAGCCTCGTGGTTAAGTCTAATGGAGGTGAAGATAGAGGTCTTGGGTTCAAAGCATGTAGCATGATTCAACTTAAGTAGGCTAGGACACATGACACATTTACCATTAGCAGACTTGAGTAGACTAGGACAAGTGGTAGACATGTGTGCACTTGGATAGAATGGACCTCTAACTTGGAGCTATTTTAGAGATGGCTAGGAGATGAAGAGCAGCTCTTCCTAGAGGCATAGCTTGTAGAATCTTTGACATGAGTATTACAACTAGATTAGTATAATCTAGATTATAATACTCATGTTCATTTTTTGAACATAGTTCTTGTAGTAATATAGAATAAAGATGTTCAAACACTCTTTTATGCTCTTGTAATCACTTTAAGTCTGATGAACTTCAGTATGAATCATCCTTATTGAAGAGAGAAAGAGAGAAGCTATGGTACATTGAGTAGTATAAGAAGAAACATGAGGAAGGAAAAGTCCCTTGTAGTATAAATATGGAGGAACAAAGACTTCTTTGCAAGAGAATTGCAATAGCTATAAACGTACAGAGGACCAAAATGCCACATCCTAATGGAGTTTCTTCATTAACCCAAGATCGAGGAAGTATTCTTTCATTCTTTGCTTTTTTTTCATGATGTGAACATAGTATGTGTATGCATGAAGCGTAAAAGCATCAACAAAGAGAGCTCAAGAAATAACATTTTAAATGCATGAATTTATCACAGAAAGGAAGAAATTAGGGCTATGTGTATGTGCCAATCATAGTTTGTAATATTTTTATACCCTCATTTTTACACATTCAAAGAGTAAATTTTCATGAATGTCTCTCTCTCTCTCTTGTATATAATTAGGACATGTTCCATGAATGATTTGCATGATCACATATAAGACTATGACATGAATTCTAATTATATGAACACATCTTTCATGCAGACTAAAAGATAATTCATACATGACGTTGTTAACTGAGAATGTAAGCACTTTCTCATCGAAACAACATAAATTCTTCAATTTTTCTCTAGATCATGGATGAGAAGAGATGCACAAACAAAATATTTGCATGAGGAAATACATTATTTTGGTATGTCGGCTTGCATACACATGTATACATGTCACTCATACACCACATCTTTTAAAATGCATGGTCGTGATGAACATAAGAAAGATTGAATCATTTTATGATTTGAAAGTTTTATTTGACCATATAGTCTCTAAATATAGAGCACCAAATCACGTATTTTTTACTTAGTTTCCTTCCCAAATTGGTGAAAAGAAAGTACCCATTTCAAACTATGCACAAATGTATAAATTAGGGTATATTTCTTACTACGTCGAAGAAAATTTGATTTTAAATCTAAGACGGAGTAGAGTATTTAAAAGATTTAAGAGGAAACTTTATTTTAATTGCTCAATTGAAATGAATTTGATTGGTGTGGAATGACTATTGTAGTTTTTCGCTTTGAGAAATTAAAATGAGTTCCATTAAAATGGGTAATGAGAACCATTTCGATAGTATCCACTCACTTCAAAAATTGAAATGGTATGAGAAACATGTCAATAAGTTTTCTTGGTTCCTCAAATCATAATTTTAGTAGTAAAGAACTTGGAATGTTTTATCTGATCCTTTCATAAGGGAAAATAGGGAAAAGATAAATTTCATTCATCAATATAGGAAAACCTCATCCATTATGAAGGAATGAAAAAATATGCTCTTGGGAATGAGTTTATGAAAAATGACAAGGTTTTTTGGTGAAAGCGTTAGAAAGTGATGAAAAAGTCAAAGTCAAAGTAGTCAAAGATGGGTCAAACGAGATTACAATCATGAATGTGAAAGAGTAAAGGCCCTATGATTTTTTCCCAATGCAAAGCCCACCTCAATTTAGGTTTTTCCTTAGAGGATGCCCAAATACTTATAAAAATGCCTTATTTTTGCATAAAACACTAGTTTTTTAATAAGCGGGCACACAAGTATTCATGGATATGAGAAGAATCTACACATTGATTTTTATATTTTTTATATTATTTTGGCCTCCAAATAGCCTCTAAAACCTGGTTTCAAAACTAGATCCACACATTACAGTGTGGACAAAGATTTTTTCAAAACTATAAAAGTGAAAAACCTCTTATCTCCTAGGGTGACACTCCTTGGAATTAGCTTGTACTCGATTCTTGAGCAATAGAGAGATTCTTGGAGCACTTGCCTCTTGAATACTCATGAGCGTGTGTGCATGCATGCATGTGTGTGTGCTTGCCTATTGTAGGTCTATGTAGTTCCATCTTGTTGCTTAAGATCTTGTTACTTATGTCACTCTACAAATTGAAATTTTATCATGTGATGATTTCTCACATCAAATGCTAGTACGTTCTACAAAGAGATAGACTTTTGGCACCATTTATAGGGATTTTCGTGTTAAACCATCGGCATAATGGTAGCTCTTACACTTATGTGTTCCTCGAGTAGCTTTGATATGAACCTTTTCCCTATACATGGGTACTTTTTACTCTAGTTCTGGCTAGAGGTTTTCCCACATGTTACCATATACATGATTTAATCATATGTGGTCATTCTTTGTACTTAGGGACATTACTCAACACTTACTTCAATTTATTTTATCATCAATAGAGAGAGCTATTCCAACCATCTATCTTTTCCGCTTTGCAAAAAGCTTCAAACTTCTCCCTAGGTAGAGCCTTCGTGAAAAGGTCTGCAATGTTCTCCTGCATGGGTACATATGCCAAGCTGATCTCCCCAGCAGAGAACCTCTCCTTGACATAGTGATAATGCACCTCAATGGGCTTAGTGCGAGCATGGAACACAGGGTTCCTCGCAACTGCCAATGCGCTCTGACTGTCAGTGAAGATGGTGGTGGCAGAAGACTGGCCAACACCCAAATCAGCCATAAGGCATCTGAGCCACACACACTCAACAGTCACTGTGAAAGCTGCCCTATACTCAGCCTCACAACTGGAAGTGGCCATAGTAGGCTGCTTCTTGCTCAACCAAGATATACATGAGCTACCAAGCATGAAGGAAAAACCACTGGTGGACACACGAGTGTCATAGCAACCAGCCCAATCTGAGTCAGAAAAAGCATGCAAATCTGGCGGTAGTGATCCCCCCTTGGGATAAAACAACCCAAGTAGCCGAGTACCACTCAAGTAGCGAAAGATGCGCTTAACCGCTTTCCAATGCGTGACTCCTGGGCAATGCATAAACCTGCTCATCTATGAGACAGCAAACTGAATATCTGGCCGAGTAATGCATAAGTAAATCAAGCATCCAACAGCCTGCTGATAGAGAACAACATCAAATGCATCTCCAGCATCATGAAGACTCAATCGTAAACCTGTCTCCATAGGAGTGGCAATAGGCTTACAGTCTTCAAGGCCAAATCACTGCAATAATGTGTCAATATATTTCGTTTGACACAAAGCCATTCCATCATCAACTTGCATAAACTGAATGCCCAAATAGTGATGCAAATGCCCCAAATCAGACATCTCAAATGAGGCATGCAAATCAGCCTTGAAATCAGCAATATGCTTCTCAATAGGACCAGTGAGCAGCATGTCATCAACATAGACAACAATGATCAAAAGCACATCATTAGCATGCTTATCATATAAGGTGCTTTCAGTTGGACTGTTCACAAAACCATATGCAACTAGATAGGCATATATCTTCTCATACCAAGCACGTGGTGCTTGCTTTAAACCATATAATGCCTTCTTTAACCTGCACACCTGGTTTTCATGCCCTTTCTGCACAAAGCCACGGGGCTGAAAAACATACACTTCTTCATGCAAAGTCACCATTCAGAAATGTTGTTTTAATGTCCAACTGATGTACATTCCAACCATGATGGGCTGCAAGTGCACAAATGCTCCGAACAGTAGTCATACGGCATGTAGGTGCAAAGGTCTCATCAAAATCAAGGCCTCTTTCCTGCGCATAACGTTTTGCAACAAGCCTAGCCTTATACCTGTCAACTGTACCATCAGGTTTACACTTCAACTTGTATACCCACTTAGTGCCAATGGCCTTCTTGCCAGGAGGCAAGTCACATAAAGACCATGTACCATTGTTCATTATAGCATCATATTCAGATTGCATAGCAGCCATCCAATTTTCTGAATTCTGTGCTTCATCAAAAGAAATAGGCTCATTCTCATCACAGAGACTAGACGCAGCCATAGCATAGCAATCTGATGCAAAGGAGGCACTATGAGAGCCTGAACGAGTACGATATGACAAAGGTGCATCTAATTTGCTGTCACACAAAGTCTGCACCAGCCATTTTGGCATAGTTTTTGCCTACTCAATATCAGCTCTCTCATCAACAAGTGCATCATGTAAATCTGCATCAGAAATAGAATGATTTGCATCATCATATGAAACCCGCAAAGGCTGAGAAGTTACCTCATTAGGACCAGCATTAGACTGTCCACCTGTAAAAAGAGGCATCAAAGTATCATACATGTCTTTGGAGCTAACAGATGTCTCCTTAGTACATGAAAGCAATGGCTGAATAGCATCTTCCACAAAGACAACATCACGGCTAACTAGAATGAATTTAGTATGTGGATGATACAGACGATAGCCTTTACTTTTAGAACTGTACCCAATAAAAATACATTTTACTGCCTTATCATCCAATTTTTTGCGATGTTGTTCAGGCACTAGTGCATATGCCAAACAACCAAAAGCACGCAGATGAGCAACAGATGGCTTGCGGTCATGCCAAGCCTCATATGGAGTGATAGACTGCAACGCTTTAGTGGTACACCTATTCAGTACATATGCTGCACACATGACAGCCTCAAGCCAAAAACTATGTGGTAAAGCCTGACTCTTGACCATGCACCTCGCCATCTCCATGAGTGACTTGTTCTTTCATTTAGCAACTCCATTCTGTTGAGGTGTATATGGCACTGTACACTGGTGTTTTATCCCATGTTCAGCCAGAAATGCATTAAAATCAGAAGACATATATTCCCCCCCTCGATTAGAACGGAGGGTGCCCATTTTACATGCTAACATATTTTCAGCCAAAACCAAAAACTGTTTAAAGCACATGAACACTTCGGACTTTGCTTTGAGTGGATATACCCATGCATGCCTGGAAAAATCATCAATGAAAGTCACGAAGTAAAGGTAATTCTCAAAAGAGGGTGTCTGCATAGGACCACAGACATCACTATGTATAAGCTGCAATTTCTACGTAGCCCGAACTGAACCATCTTTTGGAAAGCAGGAATGCTGCATTTTGCCCAAAATATAGCCTTCACATACATGTTTTCTAGGTGCCTTAAGCTTGGGCAAAGAAGACACCATATCAAATTTCTGCAGGCGTAGCAAACTAGCAAAATTCAGATGACCAAAGTGTGCATGCCAAAGCTTTGCATCTGACATAGCCTGAGAATCATGAACTGTACATGCCGAATCATTCACAGATCTTTCATAGTCTATGAGCTTATACAACCCACGACATAAAATGCCAGAAGCAATAATCACATCGCCATTTGATAGATCATGAACTGTACACCTGTCATCAACGAATTTCACAACCAAGCCAATCTTGGCTAATGCAAAAACTGATAACAGATTCTTCTTGATCCCTGGCACAAATAAAGCATCTGACAAGGTGAAAGAACTACCATCAGCAGTAGTCAAAATGATCTTACCAACTCCCATGACAGGATAAGAGGAGTTGTTGGCGCATGTGATAGTATTCCCTATAGGGGCAGGCTCGAGTGAAGAGAAGAAACTGCGCTGCGAGGTAATATGTTTGGTCGCCCCACTGTCAAAGTACCAAACATCTGAGTCCACTACAGACATGCACTGCTCATGAGAAGATGGGTCAAAACTGCAAACAGTAGTAAATGCCCATTCTTCTTCCTGCACAAGATTAGCAGACTTTGTTTTTGGTGTAGAGGCTTCTGCAACAACCATTCCAGCCTCCTTTTTCTTTGCCTCTTTTGCAGCCAGTTTTGGACAGTTCTTTATGATATGATCATTCTCTTTACAGTACTTGCAAAACAGTTTTTGCTTTTCTGATTTCTTCTCATCTTTATCCTGGTTCTCCGAATGTGCAGCATTTGCAGATTTCTGCTTACTAGTAGAAGAGCTCCATTTTCCTTTGCCCTTTTGACTAGCCAGGAAAGCTTGATCTGCAACACGCATAATGGACCTGTTCTGCCTGGACTGATCTTCCTGCAACAGAACAAAGACTAACTCCTCAAATGATAAGGCATTCGGATTGCCTTTCATCATCAACCGAAGAGTAGAAGCAAAACTCTGATATGAATCAGGAAGACCATTCAGAACGGTCTGCACAAGTGAGCTATCTGGTATAACCTCATCAGCAGAAATCAACTGTTCCTTCAAATCTTTGATCTTCGTTAGGAAATTGCCCATAGAATCACCTTCATTCATGTGCTCACTCTCCAACTGTTTTCGGAGGTAAGCAACACGAGCCTCATTCCTAGCTTGGTACAATGTGGTAAGTGTATCCCAAGCATCCCTAGCTGTTCTACAAGAGCAAATATGAGGAATAAAGGCACGTTTGACAGACAAAGCTATCAATGCATGTGCCTCGGCATCTCTGCCATCCCAACGAATTTGCTCTACAGTAGGTGCAACAGAAACAGCAGCACGAATAGGAATCTGTGGAATATCATCTTCGACACCATCTTCATCAGCTCTAGCACTTGTATTTGCAGTACCTGTCGTTACAGGTGTAACAAGATGTTTCAACACCCTGCACAATGTTCCACAATCCTTTTGCAACCAAAACATGTCTCATCATATAAGCCCATAATGGGTAGTTGGTACCATCCAACTTATTCTCAACAGCCAACATACCGAATACATCATTGCGTTCAGCCATGGCCGGTGACTAAAATACCTTGATGCAGAAAATTAATTGTATCTCAAAAAGTTGAACAGAACTACCCAGATGAGTTTTGCTAGACCTGTAGCGGACTTCGAGACGCTTAAACTGACGAACAGAAACTAGTATATACCTTTGGCACAAAAAGATGAAAATTCGTGTGATTCTGAGACTGCAAACGGAGGAGTGTTGACGGCACCCTAGATGAAGCGACGACCTGCTCTGATACCAATTGTTGGAGTTAGACGTCTGTAGAAGCACGCGAACAGCACAAGGAAGAAGAAGAAGCTTGGAGCACAAACACACAATACTGAATGTATTACTAGAGAATGTACAAAGATAAGTAGCCCATTAGGGCAATAGGCATATATACAAGCCGAGGGAAAAAAACCTCCTAAAGAGGGAAAAAACTGCCCCGACGGTCCTAGTGTGTTCACACACATCACTACCTAAATATATCAACAGTTCAGTTGTTACTTCAGTTCGGTTCATCATCAATAGAGAGAGCTATTCTAACCATCCATCTTCTCTATGTGTCCTGCTACATTTGTGCTCCTTGTGTGTGCTTCTCGTGTGTCTTTTGCACTTGTACACACACCCAATAGTAGCTTTTTGCATGATGTATGTACTCTTGGTGCACTTGGGTTCATGCTTAGAGTGTGTTTTCATCTTTAGAATATTTCATTTTAGCTTGTTAGGGTAGATTGAAAGGAAGAAATCCCATCATTGTAGAAATAATTCTCCCTGTTGTCCATTTTGTACTGCATTTCTTAGTCCAATTTCATAAAG
Organism: Ceratopteris richardii; assembly: GCA_020310875.1. Classification (NCBI taxonomy): domain Eukaryota; kingdom Viridiplantae; phylum Streptophyta; class Polypodiopsida; order Polypodiales; family Pteridaceae; genus Ceratopteris; species Ceratopteris richardii. Next base: position 31,198,912 of record CM035409.1, on the reverse strand, counting down.
GGAGGGGGGACATAGATAGTCATTGAAGTTGTGGCTAAGCTTGAAAGAGCTTTGTGGCCGTTCTATACACAATGAAGAAGAGGAACCAAAGTTGTGTTTTTTTTTTTTAATTGTCATACTTGCCACTCAAAAAGACAAGTGATCTGTGTTGTGTACTTGCTTCTTGAAGTAGGAGTATTTGCAAATAAACGAGAAATAGACATGTGTACATTTTTAAGGATTGATTTGTGCAAGGAGACTAGATCCAAGTAGACATTGCACTTGTTATCCACAGCATCCAAGTATGGCTCTATGTTCTTTAATTCATTTTTATTTCAATTTGAGTGAGGATAAATTCACAACTACACGGTTTCATTGGATTGCTAACTTAAGTATGCGTGTGTGCATGATTGTATTCTTACGCAAATTTATTGGAGCTAGTAGGTCCACACCTAGTATCATCTCTATTGTAGAGGCTACTAGAGGCTTGATTAGGAGCACATAAAAGATACCACATGGTTCTAAAATTGAGATAGAGATGATAACATCATGAAGATCTAGAGATATGCATATGCAAAAACCCTAATCCCCACATGCAAAGGGATTGGATGTCAAACAATGAACATAAATAGAAAATTAGGGTCAATTTCACTCACACCACTACATTGTAAGTTTCCATATATAAAAGATGAATATGGATAGTCAAATGTTTGATTTGGTGAGCTTAGGGATCTAGTTCTCCTAAATATGATTAGAGTGAGCCCATAAGGAGAGTTACTAGTAGAGAAGATAGGAGCTAACTACATAGTCTATGATAGACCATAAAAATCACTCCAGAAGGGACATAAGTCCCATACAATGTTACTCTAGATAGTGATCTACAACGTGATCAAGTTAAGATTGATCTCAATGCTTTATGATCTCTAATAAGAACCATTCATGTGAGTGAAGTTATACATGATGGATTGTTCCTAAAACTATACATTGCTTCATTTTGACAATAATCCTTTTAGACTCAACCATTGCCTATGGGTCAAGTTCTTTACCATTTGGACATACATGAGTTTCAATATTTGGATCCATACTAACTACCCATATATGAGGATGAAAGAAATAGACCATATTATCTGATGGGGATAGATAACCAAAAGCACTTAACACATCATGGTTTATCGATCTGCATGAATGACATTCCAAGGATGGTAAATATTGAAGCTGACGGCTCCAAGCATCCCATTCCACTCATTTCAATAGTTCCAACAAATCCTCTTGCCACTATTATAGTACCGATTTCAAGTGATTAATCAAATAGTACCTCTATAGTACTCGAAATAAACTCAAATCTAGGGACTCTAACCGCATTAGTCTCTAATATTTACTTATAAGAACCATATGGAAGCCTATGCCTATTCTATCATTCGGATCAATGGCAAAAACAATGTCCATATCATGTAAGCTACCACTACAACCTACCTTATAGAGTATGAATCCTTTGAAATGACCTTGAAAGGAACTTCCCTAGGTTGTTCCAACCTCTTACCATACATAATTTCAAAACATAGATCAACTCCTAAGATCCTTCATAGCCAAGTTTGTTAAAACAGGAGTCAAGCATGATACCTTACTAATGATTACAAGCTTCAAATAAGAAGCTAGAGAGGACTTAATCTTATTTTTTCATCTCTACAAGAAGTACATATCATGATGCACCACTAAGGACCTTCCATCCACAACCAATCTAATTGCATGCTTTCTAGATGTCCTCAAAAGTGTTTAGTTACATACGGCGACATATCTGATGTGCCCTACCAATTTGGAGGATGACATATAAAAGTGCAACTACATTGAAGATGACTTGGGTAACTCTATTCAATTCTTCACTTCACCAAATACATATTCAACTCCAGGTGTAAGTTAATTTCCTCATGAATTGATGTAATATCCAAGATTTTTTCCCAAATGATGAACTTACAAACTTCTTGAGTACCTGTAGAAAGTGCTCATGATGCAAAGGAGATCATTTGAATTATGCATGCCACCTCCCCCCTACAAATCCACAATTGCAATATTGTGCGATTGAGAAAAAAAAAGACAAATCACTCAATTACTCAGTGCTTCTATAACCATCGACTAGTCAAGTAGTAATCTACAAATCGAGGCTACTATTAAAAGCAACTAGATCTTTTGCACATTTTTTTTCCATTAAATTTACTCTCATCCATGGATATCCCAAATTTGGAATAATGTTATTTTACATAGAAATAACATATATTGGATATGTGTTGGAACTCAAGGTCAAGCACAAGCATCGAGACACATCAAAGAGATGGACACACAAGAAGAGAGAGCAAGTAGGGAGCTCCAAGAAGTGTATGTCAAATGTTCAGAAGAATCCCCTACAAAAATAGTGAATTTCATCACTAAAAGCCATTGTAAATCACATTTCACCTTTTTGTAACTCCATTTTATGAAAGCCAAGGAGTGCTCGAGCTTGAGGAGGCTTGAGCTACACCAAACTTTGGTGCCATTGCCAGGGAGAGACCTTCGAGGACGAGCATTGTGACGGTAAGATCCTGGATTTGCGATGTTGGAAGGTAAAAAATAGTCATTTTTTGTTAATTTTCTAATTTTTTCTTCTCCTTCTTCATCATCATCATCTTCATAGATTTTTTTTGGTTTTGAGTGCATTTTCACCATTTTCACATCATTTCTCATGTGTGGGAGTGCAAGAAAGAGCTAGGAAGTGCTTGGGATTGCATGAACTCGTGTTTTTCATGATTTTGTGCACATTTGGGTCTTGGCGCAAAAATTCAAAATTCTCGCCTAAATTCTGAGAAAATCGTGATTTTTTGCAAAAAATCGCAACTTTTTGAAAATTTCAAAAAAGATTGAATTTCACGAATCTTGAGTTCCCCGCCTAAAATCACCCAAAAAGTCGCAACTTTTTGCAAGAGAATTTTTGATGAAAATCGTGACGTTTTGCAACTCATACTTTGAGATATTTGCGATTCTTTGCATTTAGTGCATTGGAGAAATTTGCGATTCTTTGGTTTGCTAAGTGAAAAATTCGCGACTCTTTGGACTTCTAGTTTTGAGAAAATCATGAATTTGTGCTATCCAAATTTCTAAGAGATTTGTGACTTTTTGATTTTTTGCTCTTAAAAAAATTGTGACTTTTTGGTGGACTTTGGAAGAGAAAATCACGACTTTTTGCCATCTAATATTTGAGAAAATCGTGACTTTTTGAAGAAATCACGATTTTGTAGAATCGAGATTGAGAAAATCGCAAATTTTTGGGAAGAATATTTTTTAGAAATTCGTATTTACATTTGAGAGAATCGCAACTTCTTGTAACTCAGATATGAGAGATTCACGACTCTTTAGGAAGGCAACTTTGAGAAAATTGCGAATTTCTGCCAGGTATTTTTGAGAAATTCGCGACTTTTTGAAGGTAGAAAAGAAGAAGAATTCGCGAATTTTGGGGTACTCATTGGGCAAGGATCACGACTCTTTGGGTTGTTGGCTTTCACAAAATCGTGACTTTTTGGCCCTCTGACCCAAACAATCGCGATTCTTTGAAGCATCATGTTTCTCTATTTTGACCCCCAGGAGCTTGATTTGACATAACTTTTTCATCCAAAATCCATTTTTTAGATAGAGTAATTCGAAGTTGACCTTCAGGTGGGGTTGGAAAGGCAAGGGAGCTCCAAAGGGTTTTGAGCAATACAAAGGGGAATTTTGGGACTAGAAGACAAAGCTTATGAACCTCAGATCTGGTAGACACCTAGGCAAGGATAGAAAAAGCATTAGATCTTTTGAGTCTAGTGTCAACCATAGAGCTAAGTCTTGGGCGCAACAACTAAGTGGTTATCCTTACGTACTAAGTTCAGACACAAGTGATTCTGAAATGTCTTTTAACATGGGGAGACCTACAGGTAGCTCACACATTGCCTATCTACAGACACCAGAGGGTCCCTATAAGACACAATTGGAGTATTTTAGAACCAACCAATTAGATGCTTGCATCTATGAGGATGGCCTGAGGCAATTAGTGATCCAACTCAAAAATCCTTATCAACCTTTCGGTCTTGAACACCCAGTGCTTAAGTTTGAAGATGGTTCATATATTGATAGGCAAGGAACCATCTATATGGTTACTAGCTTATCAGATAGGACAGATGAGTTTGGAAATATCATTCCTGAGAATGAGATAGGAGACCTAGAGCAAGGAGATGTACGACTAGAACCCAAGAATCCTTGAGGCAAATCTGTTTTGACCAGAGTGATCACGCCACAGTGGGTTCACCAAGACAAAAAAAGCATAGAACTATTCTTGAATAGAGAAATAGAGGAAGCATTTTGGAGATTCAATCCCGATCAACCCAGTCCAATAGTCACCATCTATGAGTTCAAAGATCCTGAGATGCCAAGCAAAGTTGTCTATCTAGATCACACATCGGAGAGAATGTTCTTGGTGTGAGAGCATGATAGGCATGCATACACTTGGTAGGGTGAATTGCTTTTCCCTCCTCCAAGATCTAATATTTCCCATGGCCTCCAAGGAGTAGGATCATCTCAAGCTCATGAAGCCCAATGAGAAAGAACATGGTAGAGACCTGAGGTAAGCTTTGCACACAATGTGGGTAGAGATAGATCAAGATTTGAAGGTGAAAGACATGAAAGAGAGAGACATCAAGCACATAGGCATCAAAGAGATGAACACGATTTTCCATTGCCTAGACCCTGAGAGTACCCAAGGACCCTTAGACCCTCTCAAGTGGTCAAGAAAATGAAAAACTACTTTGATGGGATAGGAGATCCTTATGATCATGTGGCGGAGTTCAAACAAGTGCTAAGAGCTGAACAAGTTGAAGACTTGTTCACCCAGTTCGAGGCATTTGGTTTGACCCTCAAGGGTACTACCTTAACTTGGTTCCAGCCCCTGAATAGTCACAATTATCGAAACATAGCTCAACTGCTAGAGGAATTTATTCTAGAATTTTCTAAGAGTGGCATCAGGCATAACACATCATCCTTGATCCACAGCTTCAAACAACACCCCAAGAAATAGTGCGACTTGCAGGAAGATGGTTTCGACAATACTTAGAAAGATGCCCTGTTCCAGAGTTACGCATACCAGCCAAACAAGTGGCCTTGTTTTTAGATTGCTTACTAAGCACCAAGTTAAGATCATAGGTGTACTTGAAAGAGCCTAGATCCATAGAAGAGTGTGTGGGAATGTGCATTGACATAGAAGATAACTTGGGTGAGGAGTTAAGATTGTCCAAATTCTATAAGGTTTCTGATAGTTCTAGTAGTCATACTTTGAAAATCTCCACAGAAATAGATGAGATAGCTAATCAAGTTGCTAAGAAGCTAGGAGTCCAAAATAGACAAACACCAAGATTCACCTCATTGAACCGATGTTATACTTGCGGAGGGGACCAAATGGATAACGTATGCCCAATGCAAAACCAGAATGTGAGGGAAAGAAGTGCTCCATATTGCAGTATTGAGAGAAAATACACGACTCATACGGCTTAAGATTGTCCCTACAATAGGCAGGCTGTTAGACAAACTTATCAGCAACCTTACCAACATGGTAGGTATCAGAACCAATACCAACAGCCATATTATAGACCACAATAGCAATATCAGGCACCACATAGGCCACAAAAAATTTTATGAAACCAACCATGAGCTCCTTCCAATGTGATTCTAGTTAAGTATGCAATGGTAGAGGAAAACCCTAATAGATCATTGGTACCAGTGACCCCTTTGGGCTCAAAAAATGACCATCATCCTTAGAATTCTAACTACTCCTATGAAGATAGTCCACAAGCTTATTACACAGAGTCACTTGAGCATAGTGAGACTTACCCTTATCACTACGAGGCACCACCTATGGAACAAAATTGGGACCCCGAATACTCCAACTTCATGTATACGAATCCTAACCCTAGGCCCCAATTTACAGAAACGAGACCACAAGCACCTAGAGGACCATGTTTTAGATATCAAGGTGACCATTTCATTCGTGAATGTCCCCACCCATCGTCTCTGGGTCACAGACAGGCCATCACAATACAAGCCTTTTGTTATGAGTGTGGCAAAGACCATCTCCCCAAAGATTGTCCAAGAAACCCCTCTAATGTGCCCAAGGTTATGCCCATTAATGTGGTAGGCTTAGTGGTGGATTCAAGTGCTAGTAGCAGTAATGTGGCTCCTATAGAAGTAGTCACCAGAGCACAAGCTCAAGCCGTAAGACAAGATAAACGAGCTGAACGATCAGAGTCAAGTGAGTTAGGAGAGCCTATGAAGAGGAAAACAAGAACATGGAAGGATACTAGGGAAAAGGCCAATTGCAAGTGGAAGAAAAAGTTATCTGAGCTTGAAAGAAGCAAAAAGTAAAATAGAAGATATTGCATCTCAAACCCCCACGCATGTTGAAACTCCATCCACACCACCTAATCCCATCCCACCACCCATTGTAAATAGACCACAACTAGGGTCTATTCTTGCAGATCCAACCCTAGAAGGCTTGGACATGATGTTCAAGGCCTACCTAGCTCGACTTCAAAAAGGGCCAACAACTACAAACCTAGACAAGAGTGAGTTATCCTAGAGCAGATTTAGAGATTGAATGGACAAAAATGTGCATGAAAATGGTAGAGCTAGCTCAGGCCATGCTAGAGACTAGTCGATCACTCAATCAGACAAACTCTATCAAATCGGATTTGCATTTCTAGGGTTTCCTAGAAAGATTAGAGCAACTAGTAAACAAACCGCATGTTTCTTTACCTCCACAGGCTCAACCAGTTGTTGAAAGAGTAATCTCACCTCCGACGAAAGCTTATGTTCCTCATTCCCTAGATGGTGAAGCACCTCTTTCAATTCAGTAGTACTCTCAAGAGTTCCTGTGGGAAATACAAGAAGAGAAATGGGCCAAGGAGAATGCCATAGAAGAAGAGAATGAAGATGATCTAGAGTGCATTGTGATGGATAGTTGCTTTAACTTGGAAAAGAACTACTTAGAGGATGTCAAAATATTTACTCAAAAAGAAGAAGAACCTCTTACAAGCATTAAAACTGTAAATTGAAAGGATGGAAGTGAAGGAGGTCAAAAGAAAAAGAAGAGAAAAGCTGTGAAACAAGAAGAGGAGGAATCATTGTTTGAGGTACCAGAAATTTTCAAGACATATGAAGTTGAAGACCGAAAAATTTTGGTACGAATGCCTAAGAGAGAGGCCACCACAAGAGAATCATATGATAATAAAGAAAAGACCAAAAAAATTTGTACTCACTATTGAAGGGAACAAAGAACGTTGTACATACATAGGTGAAGACCTAAGAAGAAGTAGAGCTTGTAGCTTTATGAAGGGAATATAGGTATTTGTTTGCATGACACTATAGAGACTTGAAGGGAGTAGATCCAAAAATTTTCTCTCATACGATCCCCATGAATGCTAACGCCATGCCCACCAAACAGAAGCCCTACACATATAATGACACTTATGCAGCTAAAATCAAAGAAGAAATTGATAGGCTGATTGAAGCTGGATTTATCTATGAGATTGAGCATACTAAATGGGTGTCCCCCATTGTAGTGGTGCCCAAGAAGAACGGAAAGTTGAGAGTGTGTATTAACCTTAAAAAAGTTAATACTATGAAGAGATAGCTATCCGCTTCCAATGACTGAACATTTATTGAAGCGTGTTGCAGGCAAGGAAGTTTATAGTTTTCTTGATGGATTTTCAAGCTACAACCAAGTAGCCATTGCGCCAGTAGATCAACATAAAATGGCCTTTGCCACAGAATGGGGCATCTTTGCATTTCGTGTCATGCCATTTGGGCTCACCAATGCACCTGCAACATTCGAAAGGTTCATGTGTCATGTGTTCAAAGAGTTCTTGCGAAAGAGCTTAGAAGTATATGTGGATGATTTATGTGCTCATTCCCAACAAAGAAAATACCACATCCCTGACCTCAGACAGATATTCAACAAGTGTAGAGAATATCGAGTGTGTCTAAACCCAAAAAAGTGTGTGTTCATGGTACAACAGTCGAATGTGTCGAGAGAAGCCCCCCAGTGGAGCATGCTACCCTTTACCACATATTGTTAATTCCAGATTCGAGTGCTCCATTGGTAGCATTCATGAGATCAGGGACATTACCCAAAGAGGCTAGTCTAGCAAGAAGAAGAAGCATGGAGCAAGAGGCTCAAGACTATGCCTTAGTTGGAGACAACCTATACCAAAGAGGCAAAGATGGTTACCTAAGATTGTGCGTTCATGAATCAGACTATTTGAAAGTCCTAGAAAATGCACTTGGTGGCGTTGCAAGTGGACACTTTAGTCTTGATTGAGTAATTATTCTCAGGACTTTGGTGGCCCACTCTTCATATGGATGCACATACCTATGTGAAGAAATGTGATACATGCCAACGTGCCCAATATCCGATTAGGAGAGACAAGATGCCCTTGAGGCCAATGATGGGAGTACGTGCATTTTCAAAGTGGGTTATAGAATTTGTTGGTCGCATTAACCCCGCAGCTAGAAACTCCCATGTAGAATACATTATTGTCGCCATAGATTACCTGACAAAGTGGGTGGAGGTCAAAGGCACAACAAAGAATGATGCTCAGACAATGCCAAAGTTCTTATGTGAGAACGTGTTCACAAGATATAGACTACCAATAGAGTTAGTGAGCGATACAAGCACGCACTCCTTGACTGAAGTCATTGAAAATCTTCTCCAAGAATTCTTGGTGATACATAAGAATTCTACCCCCTATCATCCATAAGCTAATGGAAAAGCCCAGAGCACGAATAAGATCCCATGTAATGTATTGACAAAACTGGTCAATAATAAATGCTCTGATTGGGAGAAACAACTTCATCATGTTGTTTAGGCTTACCGAGTTGCCTATAAAGCAGTACTCAATGCGACCCCCTTTCAGATGGTCTTCGGCTAGAATGTTGTGCTACCATTGGACTTCCTAATACCAGCTTCAAAAGTAGCACAAGAGCATGAGTGGAATGGACACGAGTTTTCCTCCAAGAACGATTAGGTGAGATGAGGCTATGAGCGGTTGCAAACATTTATGCTACAAAGAAAAGACAAAAGGCATACTTTGATATGCACATCAAGGATAAAGGATTGAAAGAGGGAGACCTAGTGTTGGTTTATACACTCAACATGCCCATAGATTGGAAAAAAGAGGATATGGACCCATGATCATTAATAGAATTTCCACTAGTGGTGCGGTTCAATTGGCCATGCTAGAAGGTGAAATCTTGCCAAACTATGTTAGTGGATGTAGAGTCAAGTTGTATCAAGAACCTCTTACAGAGGATATGTTAATGAGACTCAACACTGCTAAGAAGTGAGAGGAAGAAGAGTTAAGGGTGAGAGAAGAAGTAGAGGCAGATGCCAGAGAGCACATTAGGAGAAATAAGTTAATGTGACTAGGCCTAGATGTCAACCCAAAAGCCCCAAAATATCACATGGACATGTGCCAAAAATGTTGGTGCATTTTGCCCAAGCCTACATGCTTGATATGCTCGATATTATCCTCATTTGTAAGTCACATGAGTAGTCATGTGAACACCTCTTGTAAAAGAGTTCATTTTATCTCTTGTAAATGGAAAAAGAAAAAAGGAAAAGGATGGCTTACCTCATCCATGATGTAAAAGCAAACTCGTGGCTCTAACTACCTAAAACCATGAATTTTTGAGCTGAGGGAATATCTCCTAACTTTGGGGATCACTTTTAGGTGGAGCCATTCGAATTCGAATTCAAAACTCCCTCCAAGAATAGCTATAAAAAGAGCAAGAAGGAAGACGCGATTAGCAAGCTTTGTACGTGACCACTTCATGTCATTTTGTAGAGATTGAAGAGCTTACTCCATAGCTCTATCATTATACTCCCATTGTGCAAAGATTCATTGTCAATGTGGTTGTAATCATATGTGAGTCTATACATTTATCATCATCTACTTCTCTGTTTTGTTCTCTGCTATACTCACTCAGAGCAGTAACTTCAGAAGGTCATATCTCGAGTTATACGCAACCTTTTTCAGTGTTTTAACATGCGTTGGCTAGATCTTACTGTCTATTCTTTTAATATAAATTTTCAAGGTCATTGGACTAATGATTTTGAAGATATTTGCAATTTACTGCTCACTGGTCTATCTCTGCAGAGCCCCGAGAATTGTGGGCATGTTCCAGAAATTGATGAATCTTCTTCTCAGTGCTTAGTCCATCATTTGAAGTGTTTTAACTTGGATTAGGAAGCTTGCTAAGTCTATTTGCTATGCCCAAAAGGAACATTTCTAATTCCTACCAAGTTGAGAGCACTGTTCATTTTTTTCAGCAGGTGTATGTCCAAAAATAGCAAGTTGGGAGCTAGTCATTTCGCAACTAGTCTATCTTCACTTAAACTTTTGGGATACATGTTCCAAAGTACTTGGCTGATATTTTGGTGGATTTAGGAAGCTCAAAGGGTCTACTAATCAACTCCAAAGTCTCACTTGGCTGGTGTGAAGCTGGTTGTAGCAGCACCTACTCATCTTTGGATTGCAACCACCATCTCTCTTTACAGTGGTATCAGAGCATAGTCAAGCAACATGGGAGATGGATTTCTATCAACAATTGACAAATTGGATCGAAACAACTACCCGGCATGGTCTCTAAGGATGGAGGCTTACCTTCAAGGGAGGAATCTATATGGATTCATATCCGGAGATGAAGCAATGCCAACCATGAGGAACAAAGGGCAACCATCACATGAAGAAGTGGAAGGACTTTCGAATTGGTGTTCGAAGGATGCACTTGCAAGGTCCTATATTCCAAACTCAATCTCTGATTTTCTTTTACCTCATGTCAAGGGATGCAAGACATCAAGAGAGACCTGGAATGCACTTGCTTCTTTCTTCTCTTCCAACACTCGAGCAAGGAAGAGCCAATTGTGGATGGAGTTCACAACAATCAAGAAAAGTCCGAAGCAAAATGTGACTGATTATGTCACAAAGATGAAGGAGATTTCCGACCAACTTGGAAGCATTGGAGAGGTAATTGAAGAGGAGCAAATCATAAGACAAATCATGAATGAAATCAAAGCAGACGACAAGTGGGAGTCATTCACAACAGCCATGGATTTATACATGGATATGCATGTACCCGACCTCAACACACTCATGGGCCAACTCTTCACTCATGAAGCAAAGATTAGCAAAGGTGGTGAGTCCTCAAGAGGTAATCAAACTTCTGCATTATATTCTGATAAAGCGAAGGTCAAGAACAAGTCAAAGAATAGGAAGAATGAAGATGAAGGTAGCTCTTTCCAAGCAAATTTTGTAGGTAGAGGAAGAGCTAGAGGAAGAGGCAGAGGTGGAAAGCAAGGCAGGGGGAGATTCCAATCATCTCAACCTTGCAACATATGTGGCTTATCTAACCATACTACTGAAGAATGTTTCAGGAATCCAAGGAACTCAAGAGGAAGAGGATTCAATAGAGGTGGCTATGGATCAAATAGAGGCAGATACAATGGAGGCTACAACAACAACAACTACTACAACAACAATTACAACAACAACAACTATCAAAGTGGCCATAGAGGAAGAAGAGATTACAATAACTATGCAGAGGACCAAAGTCAAGAAGATTCATTATTGATTATGAATCTATCAAGGAAGAAGGGTAAGGATGATGATCACATATTTTACATTGATTTGGGATGCTCAAACCATGTAGCAGGAAATGTGGCTTTACTTTTTGATTTGGAAGATCCGCATAACAAGCATGAAGTGCAGATAGGAGATGACACAAGGCACTCAGTGGAGAAGATAGGTAATGTGAAGACATCAGATGGGAATATGAACCTCTTAAGCAAATTCTTGTATGTCCCTACAATTACCAAAAAATTAATAAGTGTTGGACAGATTGTTGAAAAAGGATTGCAGGTTAGATTCAACCAATTTGGAGCATATGTTGAAGACCCAAGGCAAGGCTTTAGAAGGATTGCAAAAGGAGAAAAGACAGGAAGGCTTTTCACTTTTGAAGTGGAAGATAGAAAGAACATAGCTTTGTTTAGTTATGGATCTCAAACTCTAACAGAGTTGGAGATATGGCACAAAAGGCTTGCTCACATTGGTGAGAGGACACTCAAACAAATTTGCAGGGACCAAAGTGTACTTGGTTTGCCTAATATCACAAGGCAACACATGATTTATAAGTGTGAAGCTTGTCAAGTCGGCAAGGCTCATAGACAACCTTTCAATCAAAAAGGATATATGTATCAAAATCCTTTGGATCTAGTGCACACGGATGTGTGGGGTCCAAGTAAGGAGCCATCTATATGAGGCTCAAGATATTATGTGTCTTTCATAGATGATTGTAGCAGGTGGACCATTCTATTTTTCATGAAGCACAAGGATGAAGTGTTTAATTGCTTTAAGAAGTATATTGCTCTTGTTGAAAATCAAACAGGTAGGACCTTGAAAAGACTCAGATCAGATGGTGGAGGAGAATACTTCTCTTCTGAATTTGATGCCTTCTTGCATGAAAGAGGCATTAAAAGGGAAGTCACTACAAGGTATACACCCCAACTCAATGGTGTAGCAGAGAGGAGAAACAGAGCTATTGTCGAAGCTGCAAGGTCCATGCTCAACGAAAAGGGATTGCCAAACTACCTATGGGCAGAGGCTGTGTCTACAGCCACATATCTCATAAATAGACTTCCATCTAATTCACTAGATGGAACCACTCCATATGAAGTGTGGAATGGAAGAAGACCTAGTCTAGAGCATTGCAAAATCTTTGGATGCTTAGCCTATGCTCACATTCCTTCTCAAGTAAGAGGGAAATTGGATCCCAAGGCAGAGAAGTGTGTATTCATTGGTTATGATCAAAACCAAAAAGGATAAAGATTGTACAATCCAACCAATAAAGGATTTTTTTGTGAGTAGAGATGTAATTTTTGATGAAAACAAATCATGGTTTGATGATGACACGAAAGTGAAGCTGCCGTATGACTTGGATGAAGACTTTCCATCACTTCAACCAAAGGAACCAAAGCAGCTTGAAGAAAGTGATTCGAAGATTGACCTAGAAGACTTGGAAAGATTAAAGCTATGGAAGAACAAAGGTAAAGCAAAGATGCAGGATGCTACATATGGACCCGAGAGCTCACATCAACCACTTAGAAGGTCTTCAAGGGAGAAGAAGAAACCAGAGAGGTTTGGTTATGATACTTCTTTGGTCACCAAGCACTCCATCTACATTGCAAAGGATTCAACCAATGAAGAACCTACCACATTCGAAGAAGCACAAAGCAAGAAAGCTTGGAGAGATGCAATGGATGAAGAAATGGAAGCCTTGAAGGAGACCGAAACTTGGGAGCTTGTACCTAACAAGCCATCTATGAAGGTAATTGGATCTCGATGGATATACAAAATCAAGAGGAATCCAGATGGAAGTATAAATAGACACAAAGCAAGGTTAGTTGCTAAAGGGTTTTCTCAAACCCTTGGTATTGATTATGAGGAGACTTTCTCTCCTGTTGCAAAAATGCCTACAATTAGGGTTCTCGTTAGTCTTGCTGCATCTAGAAATTGGAATCTCTATCAACTTGATGTAACGAATGCGTTCTTGAATGGATGGATTTCTGAGGAAGTGTATATGGCACAACCTCCTGAATATGAGGATGCACATCATCCTAACTATGTATGCAAACTAAAGAAAGCTTTGTATGGATTGAAGCAAGCTCCAAGAGCTTGGAATTTCAGATTGGTGACTTATTTGTAGGACCAAGGATTCAAAGCTAGCAAGGTGGATACCTCTTTGTTCATAAAGAGGAATGGATTTGAAGTGATCTATTTATGTGTGTATGTTGATGATATTATTATCACAGGCAATGATCTTGAAGGAATCAAACAGGTAAAGAGTCAAATGAAGGAGGAGTTCAAAATAAGTGACCTTGGACCACTCACTTATTTTCTTGGATTGGAGTTGATCTACACAGATTCAGGTATATACATCACACAAAGGAAGTATGTCCATGACATGCTCGTCAAGTTCAAGATGGAAAATACCGTGTGTAGGTACACCTATGGAGCAAAATCATAAGCTTAGTGCTTATGAAGGAGAGCCAATTGAAGACATCACAAGCTATCAAAGCTTGGTTGGAAGTTTGAACTATGCAACACTCACAAGGGTGGATATATGCTATAGTGTTAGCATATTGAGTCAGTTTATGCATAAGCCGAGAAGACCACATATGGAAGCGGCCAAGAGAGTCCTCAAGTACCTAAAGGGGACTATGAACGAAGGTTTGTTTTATTCATATACTTTAGATATTGAGCTAAAGGTCTACTCAAATGCAGCTTGGGCTGGATCTAGAGATGATAGAAGAAGCACATCCAGGTATATATCATTTGCAGGTTCAAAAATCATTTCTTGGTCATCAAAGAAGCAACCAACTGTGGCATTATCTTCTACTGAAGCGGAATATAGAGGTTTGGCTAATGCAACTCAAGAAATCATGTGGTTAAAGTCTTTGTACACAGATCTTGGACTTCATTCTTCAACACCTCATATTTTTGGTGACAACACAAGCTCACTACATCTAGCAGCTAATCCGGTATACCATGCAAGAACCAAGCATATTGAAGTCCACTACCATTACGTAAGGGAGAAGCTAATGAGCAAGGATATTCAACTATCCTATGTCTCTACAGATATGCAATGTGCAGACATGTTGACTAAAGCTCTTGATGGTACAAAGTTAAGTAGATTCAAGTTGATGATTGGCTTGTAGGAAATCAAGGACAATTGAAGACTTATTTGGAGGCCAAGCATGTTAGGCTTGAGGGGGAGCTGTTGGTGCATTTTTCCCAAGCCTACATGCTTGATATGCTTGATATTATCCTCATTTGTAAGTCACATGAGTAGTCATGTGAACACCTCTTGTAAAAGAGTTCATTTTATCTCTTGTAAATGGAAAAAGAAAAAAGGAAAAGGATGGCTTACCTCATCCATGATGTAAAAGCAAACTCGTGGCTCTAACTACCTAAAACCATGAATTTATTAGCTAAGGGAATATCTCCTAACTTTGGGGATCACTTTTAGGTGGAGCCATTTGAATTCGAATTCAAAACTCCCTCCAAGAATAGCTATAAAAAGAGCAAGAAGGAAGAGGCGATTAGCAAGCCTTGTACGTGACCACTTCATGTCATTTTGTAGAGATTGAAGAGCTTACTCCATAGCTCTATCATTCTACTCCCATTGTGCAAAGATTCATTGCCAATGTGGTTGTAATCATATGTGAATCTATACATTTATCATCATCTACTTCTCTGTTTTGTTCTCTGTTATACTCACTCAGAGCAGTAACTTCAGAAGGTCATATTTCAAGTTATACGCAACGTTTTTCAGTGTTTTAACGTGCGTTGGCTAGCTCTTACTGTCTATTTTGTGCATATAAACTTTTCAAGGTCATTGGATTAATGGTTTTGAAGATATCTGCAATTTACTGCTCACTGGTCTATCTCTGCAGAGCCCCGAGAATTGTGGGCATGTTCCAGAAATTGATGAATCTTCTTCTGAGTGCTAAGTCCATCATTTGAAGTTTTTTAACTTGGATTAGGAAGCTTGCTAAGTCTATTTGCTATGCCCAAAAGGAGTTTTTCTAATTCCTACCAGGTTGAGAGCACTGTTCATTTTTTCTAGCAGGTGTATGTCCAAAAATAGCAAGTTTTGGGAGCTAGTCATTTCGCAACTAGTCTATCTTCACTTAAACTTTTGGGATACATGTTCCAAAGTACTTGGCTGATATTTTGGTGGATTTAGGAAGCTCAAAGGGTCTACTAATCAACTCTGAAGTCTCAGTTGGCTCGTGTGAAGCTGGTTGTAGCAGCACCTACTCATCTTTGGATTGCAACCACCATCTCTCTTCACAAAAAATAGGGCATAATTACTTCTCAAATAATTGACCGACGTCCCTTTGTGACCTTAGAGAAAGGACAAGGAGAGAATTTAAGGACTATGAGAGCATTGATGACTGAGGTGCATCAACTAGTGCAGTTAGACTTTCGCCAAGACTTGCAGTTGAACATCAATCCCATAGAAGCCTATCTCATAGGATTGGGAGGTGTGGAAACCCCTTTTTGGGCAAGGTAGAGCTCCCCATCTATCTTCAAGTTGTTCCAATGAGAGTCAAAATGCTAGTGTGTCAAGATTAGGACCTTACTGAACCACTTGTCTTGGGTCAAGATTGGATATATGACCATGCAGTTAACTTAAACCTAAGAAGTCAACTTCTTCAAGTTTGGGTACATGAACAATGCATTACATTAGAATTAGAGAATTGCATGATCACAAATCCAGGTATCACACATTCTCTTAGTTCTTCTAAGGCTAATCTTAGAGAAGAAGATGTTGTATGTGTCCAAAGTTCTATGATGCAGAAGGATGCTACCCCCCACAAAAGAGTCAGAGACCCGTTGATACTTCTTTCTTGTGTGAAGTCTCAACCATCTATAGGAGTGCAACCACATAGGCAAGGGAAATAGTACAAGACAACTACTGGGTCAACTAGACATACAGATTTCTAGAAGTAAGTAGTTTCGAGCATGAAGCAGACCTGGGTATGAAAGGGAGAGAAGCCAATCAGCCCATTGCAGTCAAACTTGTTACTACAAAAGCAATAGAGAAAGCCAAGGCAACAAGTAGTAGAACAATGAAGATCTCCATCTCAAAGAGTAGTCCAGATTTGGGTACCAAAGCAGTCAATGAAGATGGACCACAATCACGTACATATTTGGGTGCCTACGAAATTAGTGGCAGCTCAACAAGGGAGATTACACATGTGGGTACCCAAGGAACTCTTACATGAACAAAACCCTCGGCTCTCATTACCAATGAAAGTCTCAACAAAAAAACCCAAGAGAAGAATGAGTCAGGACGAAGGAGAGAGATCAAAAGAAGATCAATTCACCTCTTCAAAAATGGTAAGAAGACAATCATCAAGGATATGGGTTTGGAAGCCAAAAGCATCAGTGGCCCCTAAAACCAAAGAGCCAACCACAAGGAACACAAAATTCAAGAAATCATCCAAACATGAAGCGGCCAAAGGTGATCACTTCGTAGTCAAACACTCTTCTCAAATGGATCCCCAGAAGGAAGAATGATCAGTTGTCATTCAACATTCAATCGCTTACATCATTTCAAGGTCCAATAGATACCTCCAACAAAGATGACATTAACATATGCAAGTAACATCGAAAGCCTCGACGAGCTACAACCATGTGCTCCTTGCACAACTCTGTCTTTTGCACCATTCAGGTCATGCATTTCCAAAGTATGCACTAATATAGTGCCACATTACATGGTCGTGCATAGACATATTTGAGAATCCGAGGCACAAGAGCACATTGACATAGGTCAACTATTTTTATTGATACTAACGTCTCTCTTCTTGTCTTGTGACATTGTAGAGAGAGAGAGAGAGACCTTGTTCCCAAGTTTGGCTCATGGAACACGAATGAGTCATGCTTAGTTGAAGGTGGAATTATTGATGACTGGGCATTTATTAGTTTTGATAGAAGTGTGTTTCAGCTAGCCAACAATATTATTGCTACCTTATCTCATAGATATTGAGAACTTGGCATGAACATTGCATCCACAACTATTGTTCCCCCTTACCATGGTAGGAGGTAAGAGCTTGAAGGTCTACAACTTGAGTGATGCTTAACTACTGTATGTACGAGAGCATCCAAGAAGATATCTACAAGGGGTAGTTTTGGTACCCTGCAAATCCTTATATGTATAATGGTTGAGAAGACTCTTGCTTATGGCGAGCCAAAGAGAATATGTGAAACTAAGATTGGTGTAGTTACCCAATGTTGTTTGTCAAGGAATATAATGCAATTCAATTCTCAGTATTTGGCAAATGTTTCTTTGAAGATAGGGGACTGGACCAGACGCTTGAAGAATCTCATCAAGAATCATCAACAAGGACATCCATCAACCACGGAAGATGTGCCATTGGTCAATCACTATGATGGGCGTGCAACACGACGGGCAGACTATCGATCAACCTTTCATGGAAAGAATCCTCTACTTGGGTATCACAACAATAGTGATAGATTATGAAACCTCTTCGTTAGCATACCCTTGAGCGATTCGCTCAATACCTAATTTTTGCACCATGTTTCTTATAATGCATTCCCCAAGTACGCATGCATAGGGCCACATTCCAAGTCCGTGCATAAGGCACATATTCTCCTCAACCCATGCACAAACACACTTACCCATCATTCATTATGGGTTTTAAGTTCTTGGCATGGCTACTATGAACATCATGTTTGGATGATCTAGCAGACATGAATGGAGGCTATCAATGACACATTCATGTTGGAATTCAAGGATGAAGCACATACCACCAGACTACAACTTGCAAAGGCTCCCAAAGACAAATGAAGAATTTTCCAACCAACCTTGCCACATTTGGAAGATAGACGGCTCTGGTTCCTATAGCATGGACACAACCTTTTAATGCACTACATAGGATAAGCACCACAACAAGGGTCTATCAGGGACAACAAACTCGAGAGGGGGCGGGGAGTGTTGGAACTCATGGTCAAGCACAAGCATCGAAACACATCAAAGAGATGGACACACAAGAAGAGGGAGCAAGTAAGGAGCTCCAAGAAGTGTATGTCAAATGATCAGAAGAATCCCCTACAAAAGTAGTGATTTTCATCACTAAAATCCATTGTAAATACCATTTCATTTTTTTGTAACCATTTTGTGCAATCGGAGGAGTCCTCAAGCTTGAGGAGTATTAGAAGTATCATCCTACCAATTTTCATAATTTTTAGACTCCATTTGAGCCCTCAAATAAGCCCTGGAACCTAATTTTTTACTAGGTCGGACACTAGGTCTCGATAGGGCCAAAACTAGTCCAAAAACTATAAAAAGAGCTGGAGAGCTCATTTTTGAGGTTAGCTTGTTAGAGAGTTAGCTTGTTAGAGAACATATCTTTTGTAAGAGAGTTCCTTTGCAATAGAAAGCTTTTCATTGTTCCTCTCTTTGATGTTGCCTTGTGTGTGTGTGTGTATGTGTGTGCATGCTAGTGTGCATCTCACTCACACACGTGCCTTCACATGCTCATGGTCTTCATGCTAGTCCTCATGTCTCCACGGATTGACAGGTACAGGATGTGGTGCTTACACTTGAGCTATAATATGGCATTCATCTAATGATGGAGCACATTTGATGCTAAATTGTTCTCTCCAGCCTTCTAAGTCATGAGACTTTGCATTCATCAATGGATAGAGGATATAAGGTGTCTCCATCTTATGGTGCTTCAAACTCGACCATTAGAACTTATAGGAGTCCAATAATACATATTAGAAATTCCAAATTCATCATTGAAATTTTTTCAAACCCATCATGCTTAATCCAATTAATGGACCTTATTGAAATCCAAACCATATCTTTTATTGACCCATTGCTTGCAAAGCCACGGCCTTTGCAACGGCTTCTTCAAAATTTCCAACTGAATAAAAAGCTTGCTCAATTTTTATTTCAAAACTTACCCAACGAAAATTTTCCCAATCCAAGGGATCAAATGAAAGGATGCATTGAACTTTGGAAATCAACATGATCCTTTGGATCTTCAATACAATCCAAGGGCTTGAATGTATTTGGAAGGATTTGAAGACCATTCAAATGAGCAAAACCATGAGTTCTAATAATCAATTTTCTCCTCTTTGACAAAACAAAAACAAGGGAAGCCTATACCAAGGCTATGTGATTAAGGAACTAGACTATGCCCATCACCCTCCTCTCATCAGTCAATTCTTAATCAATTCTTAATCAAAAGGCCCATGCAAGGCCCATTTTGTCCCTAATGGTAAGGAAAACACACAAGAAATCAAAGTAGGCTATGATGCCCTTCACTTTGATTATTATAGGAGTTAAATGAAAAAAAAAATCTCCTAAAAGTACCCAAAGAGTGCTTATGGAAAATAATATGATCAATCCATAGATTACTCAAATACTAGAAATATTCTAGTGTATATGATGACTACTACAATCAAAGCTATGGTTATAGAAAATTTGATTATAAGCAGGTTATTGCACACATTTACCTCATCCAAACACATTTGGAACTTATTTTAGACCAATTCAACCAAGATTTTCCATGCTATAGATGCAACGAGAACTATTTTATAAGAGACTATCTACTTGTAGAGGAAGTTTCCCAATTCCCACCCATATTTCTTAGAAATCTTTCTATGGTGATTGTGGGAAAACTCAACTATATAAAGATTTTCCTCAAAATCTTGATAGGATAGAAAATGCATTTGTCAACATGGAGGAAGGAAGAGGAAGAAAAACCTCATTCCTTAGAACTCGGTATTTCAAAAGATCACCAAATAGTAGAGTTAGATGAGGATTTCGGAGAAGAGTTGAATACAAGTGTAGAGGTTGAAGATGCAATTAGTCTTGCAACTCTTCCTAATTACATAGGAGAGGATGAACATAAATATGACTACCGTCATAGTCATACCTTCAGACATAAGAGACCTAGATCATTGGAGGAGAGATCCCAAACCATCCAAGAGATGAAAAAGGAAAAAGTGTGATGCACATTGAGCTTGGAAGAACTATTAAAGATTAAATATCACCTTTGGGAATTCTTTGCCATTTAGATGAGAATTGTGATTTCTAATGGAGAGGCTAAGTCTATCAAGAAAGAGTAACCTATACTAAAGGTCTGATAGGATAAAGTGGGAGAACTTAGTGAAAGGGAGGAGGAAAAAACTTGTCCCCTATTCATTTTCAATGGATATATTACTCACATCATTTTAGATGCAAGTTCAACTATGGGCGTTGTTGCCAAGAAGATTTGGGAGAAATGGAGAAAACTTGCTTGAAGACCTAAAAGAATGAAAATGCAATTGATAGATGGTCGCGTGGAACACCCACTAGGTCTGTTGGAAAATGCAACATGACAATAAGTGGATTAGAATTTGAACATAGCTTAGCTATGTTTGACAATGCATAAGACTAGGAGATAATTATGGGTAAATCCTTCATGCATCAGATAAAGGTGGTGCAAGATTAGATGTTCCCCCTCTCCAGTTGAATCCAATTCACACAGAAGAGGATGAAATTCCAATCCAGAGTACCAGATAAAGTGGTTGATTCTGGATTCATGAGGGCACACACGTGGATTTGCAAGGCAACAAAGAGAGAAGAAACTTTTAAAAGCTTGATGCCTATGCCAAGAGAAGAAAGTTCAATAGAGGATCTAACCTATATGCCTAAAATATTTCCAAATGAAGTCTTTGAACCTCATGGGTGGATGGAAATACTAGCCACATTAGATGTGTGTGAAAATGAGCAAGTTCTCATAATAACAAAGTGTGTAGATGAAGATAGATATGACCTAATTCTATTCATGGTGATGATTTGGGAAGAAACATCAGATTAGGAGAAGTCTTATGAAGATTGTGAGAGAAAAAGTATCATAATGGAGCCAGATTTTGGCTCAAAAGAGGCTTATCCAAAAGAAGTAGCTATTGGCCTTTCTCATGAAACATCTAATGTGTTTCTTATTCAAGAATTCCCTATGGATCCAAGTCAGATCATGAGAAGTCTTATGAAGATTGTGAGAGCAAAAGTATCATAATGGAGCCAGAGTTTGGCTCAAAAGAGGCTTATCCAAAAGAAGTAGGTATTGGCCTTTCTCATGAAATATCTAATGTATTTCTTATTCAACAATGCCCTATTGATAAAGGAAGAGAAAAAACCTAAATGATATTTTGAATCCCCTCAAGGAAAGATAGATAGCCATTCATATGCCTAAAAGAGAGACACAATATGGAGTGGCGTATGATAATAAAGAGAAAACGAAAAAGGTGCAAGTGACCAAAGAATATAACAAGGATAGATGTAACTTCATTTGAAAGGATGTGTTACTAGAAGAGGATCATCAGTTGATTGAATTATTGCAAGAGGTATGTTTTTGCATGGACTTACAAGGATCTAAAGGGAGTTAATCTAGAGATCTGCTCCCATAGGATACCTATGACTCTTGAATTTGGATCTTCTAAGAAAAGACCCAATACATATAATGATGTCTATTATGCCTTCATAAAAGAGGAAATAAACAATTTGTTAGCCCCAATATTCAAATATGAGATCAAACACAGTGAGTGGATATGTATCGTAGTTCTAGTACAAAAAAAAGAATGGAAAACTTAGGGTTTGCATCAACTTGAAGAAGGTTAATGCAACCAATATCAGAGATAGCTATCCACTGCCAATTACAAACCATCTCTTGGAAAGAGTAGTGGACAAGGAAGTGTACAACTTCCTTGATGGCTTTTAGGGTTATATTCAAGTTACTATTGTCCCTCAAGACCACCATAAGATAGTATTTGCTATTGAATAGGGCATTTATGCCTTTATCATTACACCATTTGGCTTGACCAATGCACCACCCATCTTTCAAAGATTAATATATCATGCGTTCAAGGAATTCTTGAGGAAGCGTATGTGCAACCTAGATACTTAGTCATCTCAAAGAGTAGATTGTTCCCCTTTCATGGTGAGACAAGGAAAGATTCTAGGCCACATCGTCCCCAGAAATGGAATCTTAATGGATGAAAATAAAATCAAGGTGATCTTAGATCTATCAAGACCAAATAATGTCAAGGAAGTGCAATCCTTTATGGGTAATTGTGGAGATACTATCATAAATTCATGCACATGTATGTCATTATTGCTAAACAATTATATGACATATGAACCCACTTTGAGTGGACCGATGATTGAGAACATGCATTCAATGAGGTAAGGAAAAAGTTGAGCTTAGTTCCCATACTTAAATTGCCTCATTGGAATAAGACATTCTGCATTCATATGGATGCTTCCAATTTTATAATTGACTCTATACTTGCACAACTAAACTATCATTGCTAATTGCAGTAGGAAATTGAATTAATCGAGAAATAATTGCACAAAAATGGAAAGATAAGGGCTAGGAATACTCTATGCTATCAAAACATTTATACATTATGTATTATCCAACTAGTTCAAGCTCTTTGTAGATCATCAAACATTGCTATATATAGTCAACAAATCTTACAAAACGGGGAGGCTAGTGAGATGGTTCAGAGAAAAATAGAATTTGACTTTGGGGTAGTATTAAAGAAAGGCAATACACATATATGTGATGACCATCTATCTAGAGTGACTCATGGAAAACCTTCGAGTAGAGTAGCAGATGAACTTCGAAAAACTTATCTTTTCAATTTGGAAGTAAGTCCCTCTTGGGATGAAAAGATAGTGCCTATGCTCACACATGGTCCAAACCATCAAATGAACTCAAGAAAAGGTCATGAAGTAATAAAAATAAGAAATCTTCACGTTGCAGCAAGAAGTCTATACTTCAAATATTTGAATAGAGTCTTCTTGAGATGTGTGTGAAGATGATGAAATACAAGCTTTGTGTGAAAGTTCTTCCAATGATCTTCTCCAATTTTGTGGTTTGCACAACTCAAAACATGATGAAGATGAAGATCATTGCTGGATAAAATCATGGAATGCATGCATAGAGATGCCAAAAATAATCCTCCTCCCACCTACATTTTGCCTCTAATAATATCCCCCCCCACTTCCTAATTCATAGAGCATCCAAATGGGCTCCTCACATGAGTGCCACTTGGTGCTTATGTGAGAGTCCATGTGTGCTTAGCTCTAAGGGAATATCCCATATAACATTTTTGAGGATTATTTTTGGCATCTTTGTTTGTATTCCATGATTCTAGTCGACAACGATCATCATCTTCATCGATTTTTGAGCTACGTGAAGTCCAAAATGGGAGAAGATCATCGGAAGAACTTTTATATTGGTATCAAAGCCGGGATATGACCACGCGAACAAGAGACTATAGAGGGAAGTATGTGCCTACATGAGGTGGAGGACACCGGTGAGGTGAAAGGCCATTCACACAAGATATTCATAGTGCACAAATGTCCCAAAAGGGGATCGTTTCCCTCACTTCTCCATCAAGAGTGAAGGAATAGAGGATTTCATATACCATATGTACTCCGAAAAGCATGCTACCACCCTCCATATGGGATAAAAGCTCCTTATCTCATAGATACCATCAAAGATCATATGAGCTACAATCAATGTTGCACATCAAAAGTTTGCACCAAAAAAGATACATAAAGGGTTTTTTTCATGACTTTTGGTCTTATTGTCTCAGAGCTTCTTGTCTCAAATCTTAGAGGAGCTACCACCAATATTTCACATCAAAAGTTTGCACTGAAAAAGGTATAGAGACGGTTTTTTTTGTGATTCTTGGTCTTCTTGAAGACGTATTTGAGAGTGTTTTGCCAAGCATTTGGAGGGTTAAAGCATATGTACATATAATATGGGTTGTGAAAAATGGAGTGGGGTAAGAAAAACAGGTTAAGAGCTTTCATGGATGCACTCTTGAGCTTGCCAAAGACATTTGTCCCATCATGTCTTCTCTTTTCACCTATAACTTTTCAAAGCCATAGACTTGCGTTCATATATCACATTGGAGTGATCTTGGTCTTGATTCAAAGATTATCTTCCAAGTTTTTTTTTTCTCAACAAATGGGTCATCATTCGGGACAATATTTGAGAGGTAAAAAAAAGCTCTTGAATAGGAACTATTCAATGACTTCTAGCTCTCATTATGGAGCATTTGGTGTTTGATTTCACTTTTGTCACTTGGGTTAGCATCATGGATATGATATATAGATGTTGGAGTACCTTTTGAAGATTGTCGAGGATTGGTGAGAAGTTCAAGCTTGTTCAATTTTCCTTCACCTTTGGTTTTGGAGCACTTTAAGGTCATTTTTGGAGCTCTTTTGAGTGGTTTATGGTGCTAAGATGTTCCTCAAACCAAGACATCATTTTGAATGTTATTTTGGGTCTAGCCAAAACCTCAAATTAGAGCCTTACTACTTCAAATATCACCTCAAAATCACTTTTGATAGCTTGGAGATTAGTAGGGAAGTGCTCTTCTGATATTTGTCTCTCTTTTGCTATATAGAATTTTATTCCATCTTCATTTAGCTGTCTAGTTTTTACCTTTGGGGTGCAAGTGGGTGGATAAACATGGAAACTAAGGGTCAAGGGAAATTAGCAAACACTTCTCACTTGAAGAAAAAAACTCTAGAGGGATAGGATCAAAAGATGGGAGAGGATCAACAAGTAGAAGATGACCAATACATTCAAATCTATGATGATTTTGTTATGCACGAACAATTTGATGAGCACAAGGAACAAACCCATAGGATAGAGACTATCAAAGTCTATTATTTCTTTCCAATAAGAAGCACAAACATAGGCTAGAACACATTAGGCCAAATAAGTTAAGGTGATTGGGCCTAGATGTCAATCCAAAAGCCCAAGATATCACATGGCCATGTGTCAAACCTCAGGTGCAATTTCTTCTCGAATAATCGATCAACGTCCCTTTGTGACCATTGAGGTAGGACAAGGAAAGAGTGTAAGGACTATGAAAGCATTGATCAATTCAGATGCAACAACTAGTGCAGTTCGACTTTCATACTGCCAAGATCTGCAATTGAACATCAATCCCATAGAAGCCTATCTCATAGGGTTGGGAGGTGTGGAAACCCCTTGTTTGGGCGAAGTGGAGCTTCCCATCTACCTCCAAGCTGTCCCAATGAAAATCAAAATGCTAGTGTGTGAAGATGAGGACCTTACAAAACCACTTGGCTTGGGCCAAGACTCGATCTATGATCATGCAATCAACTTAAACCTAAGAAGTCAACTTCTTCAAGTCTGGGTACATGAACAATGCATTACATTAGAACTAGAGAACTACATGCTCACAGATCATGGCACCATGCATTCTCTTAGTTCTTCTAAGACTAATCTTCACGATAAAGATGTTGTATGTGTCAAAAGCTCTATGACCCAAAAGAACTCAATCATGGAAGAACAGTCTCAAAGGCGAGAAGATCTCTCTTCATTTTCAAAGACTAATGCAACAACAAGAGTTCAACCACAGAGGCAAGCACAACAACAAAGGATAACTGCTATATCCAATAGAGAAACAACATTCAAGAAGAAAGTAGTTCCTGGCATGAAGCATATCTAGGTACAAAAAGGAGAGCAACCATTAGTGTTGCCACAACAATTCCCATCCAAGCACTCCAACCATGACAAAAGAAGAATCACAGAACTAGGACAAGCCCAACCACAAAGTATCCGACAATTTTGGGTGCCTAAGAAATTAGCTGAATCTCAACAAGGGCGATTACACATGTGTGTACCCAAGGAACTCTTCTTACATGCACAAAAACCTATGTTCTCCCACACAAGTAAAGTCTCAACAAAGAAGTCAAGGAAAAGCAAGGGTCAGAACTAGGCACAAAGAGCCAAAGAAGATCAATTCATGTCTTTGGCAATAATAAGAAGACAATCATCAAGGATATGATTTTGGAAGCCAAAAGTACTAGTGGGATCAATAGAACCAAAGCGCCCACCACATGGGCTACAAAATTTAAGCAACCATCCAAAGAAGAAGAGTCCAACAGTAGTTTGTATGTGACCGAACACTATTCTAAAATAGATCCCTATAAGGAGGAATGATCAAGTGTCATTTTGAGATCCAATGGATACCTCCAACAAAGGTTGCGTCAACACCTGCAAGCACATTGAAAGCCTCGCCATACAACAACCATGTGCCTTTGCAGGCATAACCTTGTCTTTTGCACCATTTTGGTCATGCATTTCCAAAGTATGCATTAATATAGGGCCACATTACATGGCTGTGCATAGACGCAATTGAGAATCCCAAGAACATGAGACACATTTGACACATCTCAATTATTTTATTGATACTAACCTCTTTCTTCTTGTTTGGTGATACTGTTCTTTACCCAAAAAAAAGAAAGAAAGAAAGAAAGAAGAAAAAGAAAAGAGACAGACCATGCGCTTGAAAAATCTTATCAATGAACCATCAAGAAGGGGATTCATCAACAAAGAAAGACATGAAAATGGCCAATCACTATGATGGGAGTACAACACGAAGAGGGAAGATCAATGGACCTTTCACCATGGTAAGAATCACCTACTCCAACAACACTATAACCATGATAGATTAGGAAACCTCTTCATAAGCATACCTTTGAGCACTTTGCTCAAGACCCAATTTTTTGCACCATACTTCCTCCAATGCATTCCCCAAGTATGCATG
This sequence comes from Ceratopteris richardii, assembly GCA_020310875.1. Classification (NCBI taxonomy): domain Eukaryota; kingdom Viridiplantae; phylum Streptophyta; class Polypodiopsida; order Polypodiales; family Pteridaceae; genus Ceratopteris; species Ceratopteris richardii. The sequence continues at coordinate 31,171,646 of CM035409.1, read as the reverse complement.
CATAGGGCCACATTACGAGGCTATGCACAAGGCACATATTTTGTTCAACCCATGCACTAATGCACTTACTCATCATTCGTTATGGGTTACAAAGCCATGTTTGGAAGATCTAGAGGACATCCAGGTTACAACATCTACACCTATGGAGTAATTCACAATCGACAATTGCTCAAAATCAACATTGACAACCTCGATCAAGTTGGAATCCAATAAATACGTACATACCAAGGGACTAAGACGTGCAAAGGCTAACAAGGACCAAAGGAAGAACCAAACAATGAGCTCGGCTACACTTGGAAGGCACATCGCTCATGTGGATACATGATGGACACTACCTCTCAAAGTACTATAGGGTGTTTGTGCAAATGTACAAGCCTTCACATTTGGCTTAGCTTGGAGGATTATATGTGGAATCATATGATGATTCACATGAACCATAGCTTGTAACACTTGGTCATTTACCATTTGTAAAAGTTAAATCATTGAGAGAATCCTTCAAGAGCCTAAATCTTGTGGAGTTAGGAAGAACAAAGACTAAAAATCTCATTTGATGGAATAACTCCTATTTTGGAGGAATCACTTTTAGGTGGAGCCAAGTTTGAATTCAAATTCGAACTTGGAGGAAAAATTTCTTATAAAAGGACATGTAAAAACTTGCAATTGTGTGGCCTCATAGATAGCTCCATTATTGATCATTAGTAGATTTTGAGTAGCTTACATTGTAGCCTACTCATTCCACCATCATTGACCATCATTTCAATGCCAATGATCTTGTATAATCATGTGCTATAATACATATACTTCATTGATCATCTCTGTCTACTTCTCTGCTATGAATACTCAGAATAGTGAACTTTGTCTGGTCGCGTCTCAGTGATTTCTCAACCATTTTGCATGATCTATAGCTATTTGGAACTAAATTGAAGTCTACTATATTCTATCAAAACTTCAAATCATTTGATTCAGCCATTTGGGAGAAATCGATGTCAAACTACTCACTGGTCACTTAGTGTTCAGTCCCTAAAAAATCAGGGGTAAGCTTTGGATTACTAAATTGATTTCTCAGTGCATATTTATCCACTTGTAATCATTAGCTATCTAAGCTAATTTGATTCCCTCAAAAGGAATTGTATCAATTGTTACTATACTGTGAGCATTGAGCAAAAGAATTAGCAGGTGTAAGGATCAAAATAGCAAGTTTTGTGACACTAGCTATTTGTGAAATACTATGTTTTGATTCACTTGTTTCAAGCATCCACTCCAAAGTACATGTTGAGATATCAAGCTCAACATATGATGATCCAAGATGACACGTACCAGTTTTTTGTTTCTCTGACATGTATAGTGGTCACACCGATATATGTAAGGGATACTTCATTGAGCTTGGAGAAGGCGATGGTGAAGAGTATGTAGCAAGGCATGGAGAAAACATGATTCACAAACGACCTTCGTTTGCTACGAAGGTTCGGAGCCATCTTGACCTCCGTTTGAGCCCACAAGGTGGGGCCATAGAAAAATCAGGTCAGTTTCAAAAACTGTAACTTGCATTGTGTTTCGCAACACTCATATATTCTACATCCAGAATTTCAAGCGATTCCGTGTACTCTTGATAGACGAAAACTGTGTTTTTCTGAGATCGAACTGTCACGTCATATTGCGATAGTGTTCAAGCAGAAGTGTTGCTTGTAGTGTTTTGCAGTGTTGTGAATTGTTGTAGAAATGGCAAACGCAGATGGAATGAGTCAACTTATGAGTGATAAGCTAGACAAGAACAACTTCCATGCTTGGAGATTTAGAATGACGAATTTCCTGATGGAAAAAGGCTACTAGAAGTACATCGAAGGAGAGAATGAAAATGCTCCGCAGTTACCAGAAAGGAAGTGTACTACAGATCAGGCAAGAGCATATGAGGAATGGAATCAAGGATCATGAAAGGTAATGTACTGGCTATCTGTTAGCATATAGGATAGCATAATTGGACACATATAGGATGCCGAGACTCCAAAAGAGGCTTAGAACAGTTTGGTCACATTGTATGAGACCAATACAAAGAAGCAACTCAAGGGTTGGCAACCAACAAAGAGAAGGTTGAACCCTAGAAGGATTGATAGAAGAGGTGATTGATGAAGGTGTCATTGGGAGTTGTGAGATTGCTGTTGTGAGATTGTTGATGCTCATGTCTGACCGGCTTCCTCATCACAACTCTTTCTCCCTAAGGAACCCATCTATATGTTGTCTTCCCTACAAGATCAACTCATGTATGTTGATTCTATATCTTATTAAGAGCTCTTACTTCAAGCTTTTCCTACCTTAAGAATATCCTACTATTAAGGTTTATGTTGTGAAAGTTCCTTCTCCAAGGTTTGTTTAAGAAAGCTTGTGACACTAGACAGTCCGTGCACTACAAGTTAGTGCTTGTACTATTTTGTGTTCAGTGCCAAGCTTGTTATAAAACAATTTCATTAGTAAATGATTAATCATTCATAATATTTTGGTTATCTCCTCAATATTCCATCCACTTCTTCTTTTGAAGTACATGAATGAGTAGTATCATATGCATTCTTTTTGCTAAGTTAGGAGTCCTATGACCTCCTAGAATAGTCCTCAATACCCCTACAAATTGAGTACAAAAGAACCCAACATACAATTTTGGCATGCCCATTGGGACCTAAGGGCTTAGTAATTTTGCTTGCCAAGCATATTTCCTACATTCTATGACCAAGAACAATCTATTCATATTTCTCTAAGTCCTATCTGCACTCCAAGCAGAACTGCTAACTGTAGTTCTACTAGTCATAGTAAGACACTAGCCCGATGTAGCAAAGGCAAGCTCCCTAGGTATGAGAACATCGATAAGCAGTGGTCATGGTATCTATTTTGTGGCCCAAGTTCTGCTAACAAACTATTTTAGCCCATGAGTAGCTATCAAGATCATCAGATAGGAGATACTTGGAGTTATCATTGATGGTGACTCAACAATCAACCTCATGCTAGAAGAAACTATGCATAGATTTAAGCTCTGGCCATCCAAGGACACCCCATTCATGGTGACCATGGTAGATCAAATTAAGGTAAAACCTATTGGAATAGATGAAAGAGTTATCCTAACTATGCATTGTTCCAAGTTTACAGTTGACATCGTAATCCTTAGGCTTCCTCGCTTCCCTAGATGTTTTTGTATAATCTGGGGAAGACCTTGGCTTTGATATGCTAAGGTGATCCATGAATCCAGCTATAATCTCATGTGAGTTCAGAACCAAGATGTGCTCAAATAGTTGACATGGAGACAAGGCTTGACCATGCACAAATAGATATTGCCATCTCATTGGTGGTGCTGAAATTAGACCCAAATTTTTCGAGGATAAATGGCATCTATGAAGAAGAGGTTCTACCTAGTTGAATGGGCACTAAGTCCCCTCCATGTTATACTAGGATTTCTAGTGTATTTTACTCAGACAAGGATGAGGAGGACTCTAGAGTCAAGTCTTAGGGTTAGGAGATACGATGCACAATAATCGAGGGGAAGGAAGAATCTAAAATAGAAGAAGTATGGGGGCAATATAGAAGGATGGAAATTTTTGAAGGAGAGATACACTTAGGTTGGCTGTAAAAGAGAACTTTGTATACCAAAATCAAGGAGACTTGTGCTTATTCCAAAGAATTATTCAAAGATAAAAACCATAATAAAAAAGATACCGAGTCAACACCACTAGTGCAAGAAGTCAATTTCGGAGAATCAAGAGAAGCAAAGTCAGTTTTGTTGGCATCTTGGTTATGGCAAGAATCGATCCTCTTACTAAAGTTAATTGTTTTTTCATAGAGTTGTAAAGATATTTTTGCACGGAACTACAAAGATTTGGATGGCATTCCCCCGATCTTGGGACTTCACACAATTCCATTGGTTCTAGATGCAAAAACAAGGTGAGTAAGAACTTACAGGCTTAATCCAAGATATGTAGAGGCAAGGTGAATAGAGACTGATAAGATGGAAGCAACGGGAATCACTGTTCCTATTGAACATTTGGGCTAGCCTTCATCCATGGTGATCGCACCCAAGAAATAGTCGAGCAAGATCAGGGTATGTGTTGATTTATGAGCACTTAACAAAGTCGATCCTTGATGGATTCCATACACCATTTGCAAAACAAGTAGTGGAGGATGTGGTTGGGCATGCCCTATACAACTTCATGGATAGCTAATTATAAGGATTCACACACATCCTTTTGTATACTCACATGATTATTTGTGTATAATAGTTTCAATCCTTTTTGAAGATCTAATTAGAAGTCTTAAAGCCATGACTCAATTAGTTGAAGTCTCCTACCAAAACTTCAACCAAATTGTAATTGATTCTTTACTTATTAGATTGTAGGAAAAGGGAACATGCTGCAACTAATTCAATCCCACGAGGAATTTGAATTGATTTTGGTTGTAGGAGTCATTGAATATAGGAGGAGACTTGAAGGAGTGCACATAATCACTCTATATACTTGTACTAGGGGGGAAGTAAATGCAATCAACATTGATCTACACCTTGCTCACTGCTCTTTCTCTGTATCATCTCCTCCAAAGTTAGTAGAGTTGTAGAGTTTGGTTCTCCCTACTCAAAAGTCCAATGCTCATGATTGAGGATTCATTGGAAAGCTATAAATGTCTGTTTACATTATTAAATTTTGTATCATTTGGATTCTTCTAATGCATGCTAGAGTTCAATCATCGTCTCAGGGTCTGCTACTACTGCTCGATGAAAAGTGAGGGTGACCACTTGTAGATGTTAAGCTCATAATTAGAGTATGCCTTGCTTATAAACCATACTCTAGTGCATAATAAGATCCTTACTCCAGTGATAAAGGGAAGGTTCTATACTGGAAAGTTGAACCTAACTTCATTACTCAATGCGTCAGATTGTTTCCGTTCTCTTCTTTTCAAGTACCTTCATAATGGATATAACGTGATTTACATCCACCACAAAGACCAATTGTTGTTAGGATCTTGCTCACACGCAGACAGAGGTTATGAATGCAAAAGAAAACACACAGAAAAATAGAGACGCCAAGATACGATGCAGTATTGGGTGCAATCTCCCCCCCATGCACTCTGTTTCAACAGTCCACAGAGTGCATGTATTTATAGGAATTTTTTATTACGTTGAAAAGAGTGGTTACCTGAGAGAGGCTTCAAAAAGCATGTGTGAAAATAAAAGTTGGTGACTTTTGTAGAAAGCCTTGTTGATATATTTAGGTAGTAATGTGTGTGAACACTCTAGGACTGCCAGGGCACTTTTTTCCCTCTTTAGGAGGTTTTTTTCCCCCGGCTTGTATATACGCCTATTGCCCTAATGGGCTACTTATCTTTGTACATTCTCTAGTAATACATTCAGTATTGTGTGATTGTGCTCCAAGCTTCTTCTTCTTCCTTGTGTTGTTCGCGTCCTTTCGCAGACGTCTATCTCCAACAATTGGTATCAGAGCAGGTCATCGCTTCTTCTAGGGTGCCGTCGACACTCCTCCGTTTGCAGTCTCAGATTCACACGAAATTTGGTGAGCATACTCAGGGTGTTTCCGAGATCAAAACAACTTTGCTGTGTGGTGCCGAAATTGCGATCTGAGCTCGTTTCGGCCTCCAAACGCACTATCGCAGCGCTTGTGCAGGCTATTTTGTCCTTTTGTGCCAAAGGTATATACCAGTTTTTGTTCGCCAGTTTAAGCGTCTCAAAGTCTGCTACAGGTCTAGCAGAACTCGTCTGGGTTGTTCCGTTCAACTTTTTGAGATACAGTCAATTTTTTGCATCAAGGTATTTTAGTCACTGCTCATGGTTGAAAGCAGTGATGTATTCCGTATGTTGGTTGTTGAGGATAAGTTGGATGGTACCAACTACCCATTATGGGCTTATATGATGCGACATGTACTGGTTGCAAAAGGATTGTGGAACATTGTGCAGGGTGTTGAAAGACGTCCTGTTACACCTGTAACGACAGGTATTGCAAATATAGGTGTTGGAGCTGATGAAGATGGTGTCGAAGATGATATTCCACAGATTCCTGTTCGTGCTGCTGTTTCTGTTGCACCTACTGCAGAGCAGATTCGTTGGGATGGCAGAGATGCCCAGACACATGCATTGATAGCTTTGTCTGTCAAACGTGCCATTATTCCTCACATTCGCTCTTGCAGAACAGCAAAGGATGCTTGGGATACACTTACCACTTTGTACCAGGCTAGGAATGAGGCTCGTGTTGCTTACCTCCGAAAACAGTTGGAGAGTGAGCACATGACTGAAGGTGATTCTATGGACAGTTTTCTTACAAAGATCAAAGACCTGAAGGAACATTTGATTTCTGCTGATGAGGTTATACCAGATAGCTCAATTGTGCAGACCGTTCTGAATGGTCTTCCTGATTCATATCAGAGTTTTGCCTCTACTCTTCGGTTGATGATGAAAGGCAATCCGAATGCCTTGTCATTTGAGGAATTAGTCTCTGTTCTGTTGCAGGAAGATCAGTCTAGGCAAAACAGGTCCATTATGCGTGTTGCAGATCAAGCTTTCCTGGCTAGTCAAAAGGGCAAAGGAAAATGGAGCTCTTCTACTAGTAAGCAGAAATCTGCAAATGTTGCACAATCGAAGAACCAGGATAAAGATGAGAAGAAATCAGAAAAGCAGAAATCGTTCTGCAAGTACTGTAAAGGAAATGATCATATTATAAAGAATTTTCCAAAACTGGCTGCTAAAGAGGCAAAGAAGAAAGAGGCTGGAATGGTTGTTGCAGAGGCCTCTACACCAAAAACAGAGTCTGCAAATCTTGTGCAGGAAGAAGAATGGGCGTTTACTACTGTTTGCAATTTTAACCCATCTTCTTATGATCAGTGCAAGTCTGCAGTAGACTCAGATGTTTGGTACTTTGACAGTGGGGCGACCAAACATATTACCTCGCAGCGCAATTTCTTCTCTTCACTCGAGTCTGCCCCTACAGGGAATACTGTCACATGCGCCAATAACTCCTCTTATCCTGTTATGGGAGTTGGTAAGATCATTCTGACTACTGCTGATGGTAGTTCTTTCACTTTGTCAGATGCTTTATTTGTGCCAGGGATCAAAAAGAACCTGTTATCAGTTTCTGCATTAGCCAAGATTGGCTTGGTTGTGAAATTCATTGATGACAGGTGTACACTCCATGATCTCTCAAATGGTGATGTGATTATTGCTTCTGGCATTTTATGTCGTGGGCTGTATAAGCTCATAGACTATGAAAGATCTGTGAATGATTCGGCATGTGCAGTTCATGATTCTCAGGCTCTGTCAGATGCAAAGCTTTGGCATGCATGCTTTGGTCATCTGAATTTTGCTAGTTTGTTACGCCTGCAGAAATCTGAAATGGTGTCCTCTTTGCCCAAACTTGAGGCACCTGGAAAACATGTTTGTGAAGGCTGTATTTTGGGCAAAATGCAACGTTCTTCCTTTCCAAAAGATGGTTCAGTTCGGGCTACGCAGAAATTGCAGCTTGTACATAGTGATGTCTGTGGTCCTATGCAGACACCCTCTTTTGGAAATTACCTTTACTTCGTGACTTTCATTGATGATTTTTCCAGGCATGCATGGGTATATCCACTCAAAGCAAAGTCCGAAGTGTTCATGTGCTTCAAACAGTTTTTGGTTTTGGCTGAAAATCTGTCAGCATGTAAAATGGGCACCCTCCGTTCTAATCGAGGGGGGGAATATATGTCTTCAGATTTTAATGCATTTCTGGCTGAACGTGGGATAAAACACCAGTGTACAGTGCCATATACACCTCAACAGAATGGAGTTGCTGAACGAAAGAACAGGTCACTCATGGAGATGGCGAGGTGCATGGTCAAAAGTCAGGCTTTACCACATAGTTTCTGGCTTGAGGCTTTCATGTGTGCAGCATATGTACTGAACATGTGTCCCACTAAAGCGTTGCAATCTATCACTCCATATGAGGCTTGGCATGACCGCAAGCCATCTGTTGCTTATCTGCATGTTTTTGGTTGTTTGGCATATGCATTAGTGCCTGAACAACATCGCAGAAAATTGGATGATAAGGTAGTAAAATGTATTTTTGTTGGGTACAGTTCTGAAAGTAAAGGCTATCGTTTGTATCATCCACAGACTAAACACATTTTGGTTAGCCGTGATGTTGTCTTTGTGGAAGATGTTATTCAGCCATTGCTTTCATGTACTAAGGAGACATCTGTTAGCTCCAAAGACATGTATGATACTTTGATGCCTCTTTTTACAGGTGGACAGGCTAGTGCTGGTCCTAATGAGGCAACTTCTCAGCCTTTGCAAGTTTCATATGATGATGCAGATCATTCCATTTCTGATGCAGATTTACATGATGCACTTGTTGATGAGAGAGCTGATATTGAGCAGGCAAAAACTATGCCAAAATGGCTGGTGCAGACTTTGCGTGACAGCAAATTAGATGCACCTTTGTCATATCGTACTCATTCAGGCTCTCATAGTGCCTCCTTTGCATCAGATTGCTATGCTATGGCTGCATCTAGTCTCTGTGATGAGAATGAGCCTGTTTCTTTTGATGAAGCACAAAATTCAGAAAATTGGATGGCTGCTATGCAATCTGAATATGATGCTATAATGAAGAATGGTACATGGTCTTTATGTGACTTGCCTCCTGGCAAGAAGGCCATTGGCACAAAGTGGGTATACAAGCTGAAGTGTAAACCTAATGGTACAGTTGACAGGTATAAGGCTAGGCTTGTTGCAAAGGGCTATGCACAGGAAAGAGGCATTGATTTTGACGAGACCTTTGCACCTACATGCCGTATGACTACTGTTCGGAGCATTTGTGCACTTGCAGCCCATCATGGTTGGAATCTACATCAGTTGGACATTAAAACAGCATTTTTGAATGGTGACTTGCATGAAGAAAAGTATGTTTTTCAGCCCCGTGGCTTTGTGCAGAAAGGGCATGAAAACCAGGTTTGTAGGTTAAAGAAGGCATTATATGGTTTAAAGCAAGCACCACGTGCTTGGTATGAGAAGATACATGCCTATCTGATTGCACATGGTTTTGAGAACAGTCCAACTGAAAGCACCTTATATGTTAAACGTGCTAATGATGTGCTTCTGATCATTGTTGTCTATGTTGATGACATGCTGCTCACTGGTCCTATTGAGACACATATTGCTGATTTTAAGGCTGATTTGCATGCCTCATTTGAGATGTCTGATTTGGGGCATTTGCATCGCTATTTGGGCATTCAATTTATGCACGTTGATGGTGGAATGGCTTTGTGTCAAACGAAATATATTGACACATTATTGCAGTGTTTTGGCCTTGAAGACTGTAAGCCTATTGCCACTCCTATGGAGACAAGTTTACGATTGAGTCTTCATGATGCTGGAGATGCATTTGATGCTGTTCTCTATCAGCAGGCTGTTGGATGCTTGATTTACTTATGCATTACTCGGCCAGATATTCAGTTTGTTGTCTCATAGATGAGCAGGTTTATGCATTGCCCAAGAGTCACGCATTGGAAAGCGGTTAAGCGCATCTTTTGCTACTTGAGTGGTACTCGGCTACTTGGGTTGTTTTATCCCAAGGGGGGATCACTACCGCCAGATTTGCATGCTTTTTCTGACTCAGATTGGGCTGGTTGCTATGACACTCGTGTGTCTACCAGTGGTTTTTGCTTCATGCTTGGTAGCTCATGTATATCTTGGTTGAGCAAGAAGCAGCCTACTGTGGCCACTTCCAGTTGTGAGGCTGAGTATAGGGCAGCTTTCACAGGGACTGTTGAGTGTGTGTGGCTCAGACGGCTTATGGCTGATTTGGGTGTTGGCCAGTCTTCTGCCACCACCATCTTCACTGACAGTCAGAGCGCATTGGCAGTTGCAAGGAACCCTGTGTTCCATGCTCGCACTAAGCACATTGAGGTGCATTATCACTATGTCAGGGAGAGGTTCTCTGCTAGGGAGATCAGCTTGGCATATGTGCCCACGCAGGAGAACATTGCAGACCTTTTCACGAAGGCTCTGCCTAGGGAGAAGTTTGAAGCTTTCCGCAAAGCTTTGGGCTTACTTCCTTTTATGGAGTGATTTCCACATAGCTTGGCACTTCCTTATACATGAGTGCCAGCTTTTTGTTCACCGCATCACTCCCAGGGGGGATTTGTTGATATATTTAGGTAGTGATGTGTGTGAACACTCTAGGACTGCCAGGGCAGTTTTTTCCCTCTTTAGGAGGTTTTTTTCCCCCGGCTTGTATATACGGCTATTGCCCTAATGGGCTACTTATCTTTGTACATTCTCTAGTAATACATTCAGTATTGTGTGTTTGTGCTCCAAGCTTCTTCTTCTTCCTTCTGCTGTTCGCGTGCTTCCGCAGACGTCTATCTCCAACACGCCTTTGCTTTTAAGAATAGAAATTGCAGTCTACAATGACCTTTATTCTAACCACTACTTTTCTAACTATTTCTAACAATAGAACCTTCTACGCGGGTTTATTTACAAACTAAATTATAAATCGGATTTATTGATGTCCACCCTAAAGTCAGAAAAAGGGAACACTTGAGAATGTTGAGACCCTTGTAGGTAGTTAAAACCATGAAGAAATATTTTGATGGCACAAGAGATCCTTGCGATCATGTGGCCAAATTTAACCAGGTATTGAGGATAGAACAAATGGAGGACTTGTTAATTCAAAGGCATTTGGGTACCTTTAAGGGAATAGGCATAGCATGGTTTCAGCCATTGAATTAAGGCAATTAGGAAGAAACCTTAGATTTCATGCAAGCATTCATCATTGAGTTCTCTAAGAGTGGAATTAGACACAACCTCATCCTTGATCAATAGTTTCAAGTAGACTCCCCAGGAGTCTATGAGATTAGCTAGAGAAGGTCCAAGAAATACATAGAGATGTCAGGTCCCAGAACTACCTACAGAGGTCAAATAGGCGTCCCTTTTTTTTAGAAGAGTTGATAGGGTATAGATAGAGATGAGTAGGTTTTTGCAAAAAACATGATCAACGCCAGCCAAAATGGCCCTTAAATGTCTAGTATACTTGGTTAGCTTCCAAATTATGCACAAAGAATTACTAAGTCCTTTGAAACATCACTGTCAAATGATTGCATCAAAATCGATAACTTTGTTCTTCATCATACTTAGAAAACCTTCTATTTTGGGAAGTGAACCTCTTAGTAAAATGCTCAAAACTCATAGCCTTGTTCGAATTGACCAAAGCCTATGCAGAACCAACCACTAATTCCTTTGGAACATCACTCTCAAATGATTGCATAAAAAACAAAAAACTTAGTTCTTCACAAGAAATAGAAAACCTTCCTTTTTGGGAAGTGAAGCTCTCAATAAAAGCTCAGAACTCACAATCTTTTTCACATTCAATTAGAGTGTCTCACTAACTAAAGCAAGTTATTTGATGAATTTAACCTCACTATACAAGGAGAAATAAGTTTAACAAGTCTGGGGGGTCACCTCGACTTTTCAAGAGGAAGATAAGTGTACACACAATCACAACTCAAAACTTCATAGCTTGAACTCTACTCATGCAAAATTGATGAAACTTTGTATGTTGAAATCCTATCTAAGTGATCCAATTCAAATTTTGGAAACTGGATACTCACACGTAGAGAAATGAGCCACACAAGTTGATTGTGCACTTCAAGGTATTGAAGCAGCACACAAAGAATGAATACTCAAGATATATGAATCATAATGTGTATTGATATTGCACATACGATACAAGGGAGATATGGAGGACTACTTTGAATTGAGATGAGTACAAAGTATGCTCAAAACCTCAGCCCAATATCTAAAAAAATCTCTCTCTTCCCTATGACTAGAAGACAATTTTTTTATACATGATTTTGAATTTGAATATGGTGCACCAAGATGCAATGAACTGATAAATTCCTCAAAGGTATAAGGAATAGATGACTAAAAACCTAAATTAGAGTATAGGGTTTCAATCTACATTGCTTCCGGAGTTGCATTAGCAGCTTCAATTGATGAGAGTGCAATAGTGGGTTGATTCTTTGAGGACCATTAAATCAATTTTGTACCTAGAAATGTGAGGTACCTAGATGTTCTTCTTCTATCATCTTTAGAGCCTACCTAATCTGCATTGAAAAATATCTTGATATATCAGAAGTATAAGGGTTATACAAACCTTCATTGATGGTTCCTTTTAGGTATTTGAGTATTCTTTTTGTTGTTTCCATATGAGGTTTCCTTGGAGTATGCATGAATTAACTTAAGTCACTTACTCCATAGAAAATGTCAACCCTAGTCAATGTAGAATAGTTCAATCTTTCAACTAGGATTTGATGACTACTTATATTGTTTATTTGCTCTACTTCATGAGCACTTAACTTCAAATTCATTTCCATAGGTGCACCTATAATCTTTGAATTCTCCAATCTGAATTTGACAATCATGTATTTCATATACTTTCTCTCAGTAAGGTACATACCCTTTTCTATGTATACCACTTCCAACCCTAGGAAGTATGTAAGTAGACCTGAATCACTAATTTTGAATTCGTCTTTCATGTGAAGTTTGATCTTCCTTATTCCTTCAGCTAATTTATATTTATTTCTCTTGATGGAGGGAAGGGCCTACTTTTCTCACATTGAATCCCTTATCATGCAAATAGGTAACAAGCCTATGATTCCAAGCCCTGGGAGCTTGCTTCAAACCATACAAAGCCTCTATTAACCTATATACATACTCAAGACATGATGAGTCTTCAAAATCAAGAGGTTGAGCTATATATACCTTTTCATATGTCCATCCATTTAGAAAAGAATTTTTACATCCGTTTGGTATACCTTCCAATTCTTGGAAGTTGCAACACTCATAAGCACTTTGATGGTTGGCATCTTTGCAACTAATGAGAAATTTTCTTCATAATCAATTCCTTGTGTTTGTGCGTACCCTTTGGCCACATTTTTTGCTTTGTATCTATTTATAGACCCATCAAAATTTTTCTTTACCTTGTATACCCATCTTGAACATATGACCTTCATAGATGGAGTCTCGAGCACCAATTCCAAAGTTTGATTTTCCTGTAAGGCATCAATATCTTCCTTCATAGCATTCCTCCATTCTTGCTTCCCTTGCTTCCTCATATGATGAGGGATCCTTAGAGTTGAGTCCTGTGCTAGATATATAGAATATATAGTGACTAATGAAGTCTCATAGCCATACCTTTCTTGCTTTTTCTTCTCTCTAGTTGATGTTCTAATTGTTTGTAGAGAGAATTCTTCCACATCCCTCAACTCTTGAACTTTGGATTTGTCTTTAGAGTTCCAAGAAGTGATTTCTCTCCTTTGATTCTTCTGCTCATCTTCATATTCACTTGATGCTTCAAGTGGGTGCTTAATTTTCTTTGATAAGGTTGGAAAGTCTTCCTCTAGGTCCTAAGGTAGTTTGACTCTCCTGCAACCATCTTCAAACCATGATTTATTTTCACCAAACACAATGTCCCTACTTAAAATGAATCCATTCTTGCTTGGATTGTACAACCTATAACCTTTTTTATTAATTTCATAGCAAATGAAGATGTATTTATCACCTTAGGGTCCAATTCACCTTTAATGTGTGAAGGTATGTGTGCATATGCAATGCAGCCAAAGATCCTACAATGATCAAGGCTAGGTCTTCTTGTTGGGGATTTTCTTTTTATTTAGCATTGACCTTGCAACTTCCACAATAATCCTATTCCTTCTCTCTGTGACAAGAGGTAAATACTTTTTGAAACATGAAGAAACTCCATGTTCATGATTCATAAAATATAAGATATTCCATCTACTACAATCATCTATGAATGACACATCGTACCTTGATCCAAAGATTGAAGGCTCCTTGCTTTGTCCCCAAACATCTGTGTGGACCAACTATCACGAGGAAGGAGATAAGGAAGAGAGCTCACACACACACACTCTCACAATCAAAGATAAGCACACACACAAATTGAGGCAAGGAACAATGATCTTCTTCTTCGTCTTCTTCTTCTTCTTCTTCTTCTTCTTCTTCGTCTATTACATAAAAGGAATGTACAAGAATGAACTAAAAACAAGAATACAAAAAGTGCAATATATAAAGACTAGTACATAAGGAAAAACCTAATCTCCACAAATGAGTGAGATGGCAAGAAAAAAATGTGCCATCACTCTCAGTAGATAAATCTAATAACGCTCAATGAAGTGTCCTTCACATATACAGGTGTGACCAATATACATGTCAAAGAAATGAAAAAGTTGTTGAAGGAGATGGTGGATAATCACAAGAGATGAGTTGGTGTAGCTAAAGCCTGCTTCACACCTGCTATAAGTGATGGTTGAAGAGTGTTGTGGGCCTCCTTAGCTAGCTAATAAGCATAAATGATCATATATGTTTCTAGGAAGATGATGCACAAATGATAGGATCAAAACAGATAGGTAGGCATATGATCCAATGTACAAAAGTTGTTATTTTGGTTGAGACACCTACTCAGAGTTTTACACAATTCTCTAAGTACAATAGAAGTTAATAAAATTCCTTTAAGGGAACTTCAATTAGCTTAACAAGCTACCAATCATGAGTGGAATCATCTAAAATGATAAACTATATGCAGAGAATTATGTTAATCAAGTTAAGCAAGTTAAGCAAGCATTGCAACTTTTACGGGCCTTGATAGTCACAGACCAGTGAGCACTAATTGAATGATATCTAACGATCACGAGAGCCAATGTCAATGAAACTTGTAGGATTATGTTGAAGATGTCATGCTTTGAATCATGCAAAATGATGCAATATATAGTGAGAGCCAGCTCAGACAAAATTGTTGTTATGATGGAGTGTGTCAGAGATAGTAGAGTAGGAAGTAATGAACATGTATTGATTAAATCACGTAAAATTACAAAGTCATTGGCAATAATGCATTGCTCAATGATTGAAGAATGAGTGAGATATGGAATAAGCTCCTCTTCTCAATGAAATTACATGGAAATGATCTCTGAACCTCGAGATGCACACGAGATTTTCATATCATCTTTTATAGCCTTTGTTGGAGCCAAGGATTTGAATTTGAATTCAAATTTCCACCTAAAAGTAATCCTAAAGTATAGGATTGATTCTCTCTTGACTCAACTACCAAAAAATAAGAGATTCTATGCTTCCTAATTCCTCGTTTGAAGTCAACTAGTATCATCTCCAAAGATAATTGGAGTGTAGGAATGTATCTCCAAGTCTGCATACAATTGCTTAAGCCACATAGCTTCCTGAGTTGCATTAGCCAAACCTCTATATTTTTCTTCTGTGGAAGATAAGGCCACAGTTGGTTGCTTCTTGGATGACCATGATATGAGTTTTGCACCTGCAAAAGATAGGTATCCAAAGGTGCTCCTCCTATCATCCTTGGAGCTAGCCCAATCTGCATTAGAATATAACTTTATATCTATGTGAGAAGTGAAGGGATAGAATAACCCCTCATTCATTGTACCCTTTAGATACTTAAGCACCCTCTTTGCAGCTCCCATGTGTGGCTTCCTTGGTACATGCATGAATTGACTCAATGTACTCACAGCATATGCAATATCCACTCTTGTCAAAGTAGCATAATTAAGAATACCCACAAGTTGTTGGTAACATGTAATATCTTCAAGTGGTTCACCTTCATGTGAACTTAGCTTATGATTGATCTCCATAGGAATACCTACAACTTTAGTGTTCTCCATCTTAAACTTTACCAACATATCATGTATGTACTTCCTTTGTGTGATGAATATACCTGAATCTGTATACACAAGTTCTAAGCCAAGGAAATAGGTTAACAACCCTAGATCACTGACTTTGAATTCCTTCATCAATTGAGCATGTTCCTTCTCTCTATCACTCCATTCAATTTAGGGGTATACTTGGTTGTTATTTCCCTCTTTATGCCTCTATCCTGTAGAAATAGATCAAACTCATGTGAAAAGTACTCACCACCTCCATCAGATCTGATTCTCTTCAAGATCCTTCATGTTTGGTTTTCAACTAGTGACAAATACTTCTTGAAACATGAAAACACCTCATCCTTATGCTTCATGAAATAGAGAATTGTCCACCTACTATAATCATCAATAAAAGAGACATAGTACCTTGAACTTGAGATGGATGGATCTTTGTTAGGACCCCACACATCAGTGTGTACAAGCTCCAAATAATCTTCATGGATGTATCCTTTCCTGTTGAATGGTTGCCTATGAACTTTGCCAAATTGGCAAGCTCCACATTTGTAAATCATGTGCTGCTTGGTCACATTGGGTATGCCAAGCACACTTTGATCCCTACAAATTTGCTTAAGAGTTCTCTCTCATATGTGCCCTAGCCTCTTGTGCCATATTTCCAACTCAGATAGGGTTTGTTCTCTATAACTAAATAGTGTTATGTTCCTTGTGTCTTCAATTTCAAAACTAAACAATCTATCTGAATTCTCACCTTTGGAAATCCTTTTGAATCTTTGTTGGGGGTCTTCCACATATGCTCCATGCTTAGTGAACCTGACCTGTAGAACTTTCTCTACAATTGGCCCAACACTAATTAAGTTTTTGGTTATAGTTAGCACATACATAACTTTGCTCAAAAGGTTCATACTACCATCAAATGTCTTAACATTTCCAATTTCCTTGACTGAATGTTTAGTGTCATCACCTATTTGTACCTCATGCTTCCCTTGGGGTTGTTCAAGGTCATATAGTAGTGCTACATTTCTTCCCACATGATTGGAACAACCTCAATGTAAAAGAGATGTTCATCATCTTTACCTTGCTTGGATGTCATTTTCATGATGAGTAGGGAGTCTTCTTGATCTTCACTGTAGTTATTGAAGTCCCTTCTACCTCTAAAGCCTCCTTGGTTATTGTTGTTGTTGTTGTTGTAGCCTTGATTGAAGTTGTGATTGTAGTTGCCTCCACCATTGTCGTACCTGCCTCTAGTTTGTCCATAGCTTCCTCTATGGAAGCCTCTTCCCCTTTGGTTCCTTGTATTTTTGTAGAATTCTTCTATAGTGTGGTTGTTGAGACCACATATTTTGCATGGTGAACTGTTGTAGGGTCTCCTCTACCTTGCTTACCTCCTTTGCCCCTACCCCTAGCACCTCTTCCTCTTCTTGTATAATTGGCTTGAGAGGTACTAGCCTCTTTATCCTATTTCTTACTTTTACCTTTATCCTTAGCTTTATTCTTATCTGCAGAAAGGGCACAAGATTGGTTACCGCTTGATTTGTCACCATTTCTATTGAGCTTTGCTTCATGGGTGAAGATTTGTCCCATCAAAGTGTTGAGATCATGTATCTGCATATCCATGTAGAGATCCATTGTAGTGATGAAGGATTCCCGTTTGTCATCGGCTTTAATTCCATTGATGATCTACCTCACTATGTGCTCTTCCTCTATCTCTTCTCCAATGCTTGCAAGTTGGTCTACAACATCTTTCATTTTGGTTACATAATCAGCAACTCCTTGCTTTGGTTGTTTCTTGAGGGTTGTGAATTCCATCCACAACCGATTCTTCCTTGCTCTTGTGTGGGAGGAGTAGTAAGATGAAAGCACTTCCCAAGTCTCTTGGGAGGTTTTACAATTTCTAACATGTGGTAATAAATCAGATATTGAGTTTAGAAGGTATGACCTTGTAAGAGCATCCTTTGCACACCATGTGGTTAGTCTCTCTTGCTCTTCCCTTGTTGGTTGATTCTTGCTCCTAAAGATTGGCATGTCTTCATCTCCTAAGATGTATCCATTTAAGCTTCTCCCTTGAAGGTATGTTTGCATCCTTAGGGACCATGCTGAGTAGTTGTTCCTATCCAATTTGTCAATGAAATATGGAAAACCATCTCCCATCTTGATTGTGCTTGCTCTAATACCACTATTGAAGGAGATGGTGGATAATCACAAGAGATGAGTTGGTGTAGCTAAAGCTTGCTTCAGTGACCTACTATAAGTGATGGCTGAAGAGTGTTGTGGGACTCCTTAGCTAGCTAATAAGCATAAATGATCACATATGTTGCTTGGAAGATGATGCACAAATGATAGGATCAAAACAGATAGGTAGGCATATGATCCAATGTACAAAACTTGCTATTTTGGTCAAGATACCTACTCAGAGTTTTACACAATTCTCTAAGTACGGTAGCAATTAATAAAATTCCTTTTGGGGAACTTCAATTAGCTTAACAAGCTACCAATCATGAGTGTAATTATCTAAAATGATAAACTATATGCAGAGAATTATGTTTACAAAGTTAAGCAATCATCCCGACTTTTGGAAGTCACAGACCAGTGAGCACTAATTGAATGATATCTAATGATCGCGAGAGCCAATGTCAATGAAACTTTGTAGGATTAAAATCGATAGTATGTTGAAGATGTCATGTTTTGAATCATGCAAAATGATGTAGTATACAGTGAGAACTAGCTTAGAAAAAATCACTGTTCTGATGGAGTGTGTCAGAGATATGAGAGCAGGAAGTAATGAACATATATTGACTAAATCACGTAAAATTACAAAGTCATTGGCAATAAGGCATTGCTCAATGAGTGAGGAATGAGTGATTTATGGAATAAGCTCCTCTTCTCAATGAAACTACATGGAAATGATCTCTAAATCTCGAGATGCACGTGGGATTTTCATATCATCTTTTATAGCCTTTGTTGGAGCCAAGGATTTGAATTTGAATTCAAATTTCCACCTAAAAGTAATCCTAAACTATAGGATTGATTCTCTCTTGACCCAATTACCAACAATATGAGATTCTATGCTTCCTAATTCCTGGTGGGTCTACTTCACTATTACAATGAGTAGTTATAGCTCAAAGTTACAAGAATTTGTACATGTGCAGCTTTTCAAGTGATATGCTAATACATCAATCGTATGTGAAGTGATCAAGTGTGTAGGCTTGGGCTTTATTGCACCAACAAAAGTGATACATGTTATCCTAGATTATCATATGTTGAGCTTGATATCTCAACACTCCCCCCCTTAAGCTCAATTCCATGTCCTCTAATCCACGCATCTTCCGAAACTTCTTTAGCTTCTCTGCTCCAAGTGCTTTAGTGAAAATATCAGCAACCTGCTCATCTGTTCTCACATAAACAAGATCAATATCACCTGTGAAGTGATAATGTACCTTGATATGCTTTGTTCTAGCATGAAAAACAAGGTTTTGTGCTAACTGTATACTGCTAAGATTATCACAATAGATGGTGATAGTCCTTTGCACTTCCATACCTAAATCTGCAAGTAGCATCTCTAGCCATGATGCCTCACATGCTGCCATTGCAGCACCTCTATACTCAGCCTTTGTACTCAATAAAGCAATAGTGGGTTGCTCCTTGCTCCTCCATGTAATAGCTGCACTCCCAAGTGAGAATAGAAAGCCACTAGTAGATCTTCTATCTGGAATACTACCAGCCCAATCTACATCCGTGTATCCATGAACCTGCAAATCTACAGCAGCTTCATAAAACAATGCATGATCCAAAGTAGCACTCACATAACGTAGAGTGCACCTCAGAGCATCTAAATCTGGCATCCTGGGAACCTGCATAAATTGACTTTCAAGTCCAACAGTGTAGCTAAGATCAGGTCTCGTAATTGTGATATATCAAACTTCCCACAATTTTCCTGTACATAGTAGCATTTTCTAATGCTCCACCTAATGTAGTATCTAACTTCAAATTCTGATCTAATGGCATAGAAATTGGCTTACAATCAGCAGTACCATACTTTTGCAGCATATTCAAGGCATATTGCCTTTGTGACATCCATATACCTGTTTTTATATGTATAAACTCAATGCCCAAGAAATAGCACAACACACCAAGATCGTTCATGTCAAATTCCTACATAAGAAGTTTCTTTGCTTCTTTAATGCTTTCTTCATTATCACCACCTACAATCAAGTCATCAATATAAATAGCCACAATTGTGATGCCATCATCACCCTTCCTTGCATATAGTGAATGATCTGCATCACACATAGAAAACCCAATGGTGGTTAAATAATCAGCAATCCTTGCATGCCATGCACAAGGAGCTTGCTTAAGCCCATACAAGGGCTTTTGCAACCTACAAACATATTCAAGATGCTTTGAATCTTCATATCCTTGTGGATGGTCCATGTTGACTTCTTCCTGTAACTCACCATGTAGGAAAGCATTCTTCACATCCATGTGATGCAAAGTCCATCCTCTTGTTATAGCTAATGCAACAAGTGTTCTGATAGTAGACATTTTCGCTACAAGGTTGAATGTTTTCTCATAACCAATTCCATATGTTTGTGCATATCCTCTTGATACCAATCATGCTTTGTACCTGCTTATGCTATCATCAGCATTATGCTTTACCTTGTAAACCCACTTGTAGCCTATGGCTTTCTTTCCTTGGGGCAATGGAACCAGCTTCCATGTATCATTTCCATAAAGTGCAGCCATCTCCTCATCCATAGCTTTTTCCCAATCTGCATTTCTTATTGCATCTCCAAAACAAGAGGATTCAGCATCTTGTATTACCTTTGTCATGTAGGTTCAATGATGAGCCATGTAACTATCATATGTCAATCGTTGCACTGAATTCTGCATCCTCCCACATCTTCTTGGTCTTGGGTCACTTCTCCTTGTATCATCTACATGTGCCTTTCTTACTCTTGGAGTCTTCACAGAGGGCAATCCAAGTTCCTCATCAAGAATCGTTTCTGAACCGCTTGAATCTCCATCAATGTCTTCAAAACCTGCACATGTTTTACTACCGGTAGAAACCTTTTCTTTACCTTTCTTGGATTTATTTGATGAATTTGCTAGACTGAAACTTCCATGCAATCTTCCACTCCATGGATTTGAGTTGGAACTATTGCTCAATGATTCATCTGGTCCACTCAAAACTTGAGATTTTGGACTTGACTCTTTAGCATTTTCTTTGTCATTTGATTCAAGATTAAGTCCATATTTGGCATTTGCATAGAAGCTTGACATTTCATCAAATACCACATATCTGCTCACCTTCACATATCGCGTGAGTGGGTTATAACATTTATATCCCTTTTGCCAAGGGAGTATCCAATGAAGACACATTTTTCTGCTTTTGGATCAAACTTCATCCTCAACTCATCTGGAACATGTACATATGCAATACAGCCAAAAACTTTCATATGTGATAAGTTTGGCTTTTTACCTATGCTTCTCTTCAGGTGTAACTTGATGTAGAGCAGCAGTTGGAGTTTTGCTCATGATGTATACATCCGTATGCATAGCTTCTACCCAATAACAATGAGGCATATTCTTCTCAGCCATCAAGGCTCTTGTTATTTCTACAATATGTCTTTTTTTGCATTCAGCAACGCCATTCTGTTGTGGTGTGTACCCGCATGAAAACTGACATTGAATTCCATGACTTTTTAGAAAGTTGTTGAACTCATTTGATATGTATTCACCTCCTCCATCAGATCTTAATGTCTAAATATACTTCCCTATCTACTTTTCCACCATAGCTTTAAAATGTTGTAAGTGAGTGAACACCTCATTCTTCTCTTTCATGAAATATACCCACACTTCCCGTGTATGGTCATCAACGAAAGTAACATAAAACCTGCAAGCACCCATAGATGTGGTCTTTGTAGGACCCCAAACGTGTGTATGTACTATTTCCAACACATTCTCACAAACAACATGCTTGTCATACAGAAATGATGATCTTGGCTGTTTGCCAAATTGACATGTTGCACATACTTTTTGCATCTCTGCAACCTTGAAGTTTGATATTCCATGGACAATCTCCTTCGACTACATCAATTTCAACATTTGCAATTTTACATGTCCAATCTGTTTGTGCCACATCTCTATATCTGCAATAACTCTTGCACCTTTTGCAAACATGGTTGCATTCATATCAAGAATTCTCACATTTAAGGTGAACATCCTACCCACATTGTTTCTTTTGGCAATCAATTTTCCACACTGTTTGTACTCTTTTACATATAACCCATCAGCATTGAACCTAACTTGTAATCCTTGGTCAACCATTTGTCCAACAGAAACCAGATTCTTTGTTATATTTGGAACATGCAATACATCAGCAAGATGTTTTACCTTTCCGTTCTCCATAGACAATGCTATGTTTCTTGTATGCTTGGTAGGGTGTGATGTGCTGTCACATGTTTCAACATATCCATGAACTGGCAATTTTTGAAAACTACTAAACCACTCCACATGACTAGTCATGTGATTTGAAGCACCTGAATCAACATACCACAATTCGATTTTGAAACATTAGCAGACATCGTATTCATCATATGACGTTGAACCATGAACTACTTCTCAGAATCATCTACACTTGTGGATGTATAGTTGTTTTGTTGCCTTTGATTATTTTGATTCTTCAACCTGCAATCATGTTCAATGTGTCTAGGTTTTCCACAATTCTAGCATCCTTTACTATCATTACCTGAATCATTTCTTTGGAATTTTTTGCGATCTCTTTGACTCCCCTTGCCTCAAAACTATCCTCTTCCTCCTGCATGATTTTTTTGTTGATCTTGGTCTTGGTTATTGTCTCCTTTTGCGCTTTCGAAGTCTCTGCCTCTTCCTCTTCCTTTTCCTCTTCCTCTTCCTCTTCCTCTTCCTCTTCCTCTTCCTCTTCCTCTTCCTCTTCCTCTTCCTCTTCCAGAGTAGAATATCTGCTTAGAAATAAGTTTTCCTTGGGAGTTTGAATCCACACCAAGATTCTTTTCTTCAATAATCAGCACAAAAACCAGATCAACAAAATTCGAAATATTTTCCTTAGTTTGTATAGAAGTTTTGAACTGCTTATATGTAGCTCCTAAACCACAAAGGCACACTTCCACCTTATCATCATCATCTACATTCACACCAATAGATGCAAGTGACTCACATATGCTTTTGATTTTCACGGTGTAGTCACTTACCAACATGCCCTTTTTCTCTAGTGTATGCGGCTTGTTCTTGAGTTGCAATTTCCGTGCCTTTGTATTGGTCTCATGCAAAGTGACCAAACTGTTCCAAGCCTCTTTCAAAGTCTTGGCATCCTGTATGTGTCCAATCATGCTATCCTATATGCTAACAGATAGCCAATACATTACCTTTCATGCTTCTTGATTCCATTCATATGCTCTTAACTGGTCAGCAGTCCAATTCCTTTCTAGTAATTGCGGAGCATTTTCGTTCTCTCCTTCGATGTACTTCTAATAGCCTTTTCCCATCAGGAAATTTGCCATTCTGAATCTCCAAGCATGGAAGTTGTTCTTGTCTAGCTTATTGCTCATAAGCTAACTCATTCCATCTGCATTTGCCATTTCTGCAACAATTCACAACACTACAAAACACCACACACAGTACTTCTACTTGAACATTGTTGCACTATGACGTGATAGTTCGATCTCAGAAAAACAAAGTTTTTGTGTATCAAAAGTACTTAGAATCGCTTGAAATTCTGGATCTGAATATATGAGTGTTGCCATATAGGATGCAAGTTATAATTTCACAAACTCACCTAGTTTTTTTGTGGGCCCCACATTGCAGTTTGGAAATGGAGGTCAAGATGGCTCCAAAACTCTCATCTGACAAAAATGAGTGACCCTAATGGGATAACTCATGAGAATATTTTGAGAATTTCTACCTTCATGCCAATTTTCGTAGCAATCTGAGGTCGTTTGTGAATCATGCTTTCCCCATGCCTTCTCACGTACTCTTCACCATCGGCCTTCTCCATGAGCTCTCTACAGCCACACTAGCTCTGATACCATGTCACTAGGAAGGAGATAAGGAAGAGAGCTCACACACACTCTCTCACAATCAAAGAGGAGCACACACACAGATTGAGGCAAGGAAGAATGATCTTCTTCTTCTCCTTCTTCTTCTTCTTCCTCTTCTTCTTCTTCTTCTTCTTCTTCTTCTTCTTCTCCTTCTTCTTCTTCTTCTTCTTCTATTACATAAAAGGAATGTACAAGAATGAACTAAAAACAAGAATACAACAAGTGCAATATATAAAGACCAGGACATAAGGAAAAAGTTAATGTCTATGAATGAGTGAGCTAGCAAGAAACAAATGTGCCATCACTCTCGGTAGATAAATCTAATAAAGCTCAATGAAGTGTCCCTAACATATATCGGCATGACCACTATACATGTCAGAGAAATTAAGAAAATGATACGTGTTATCTTGGATTCTCACATGTTGAGCTCGATATCTCAACACCAACTCCAATAGGTCTCCATGTATGTAGCCTTTCTTGGTGAAGGGTTGCATGTGTGACTTACCAAATTGACAAGCACTACATTCATATATCATATGTTGTTTCGATATATTTGGTAGGCCAAGTACACTCTTGTCCCTATTAATTTGCTTGAGAACTCTTTCTCCTTGTGTCAAATCTCTAGCTCTCATAGAGTTTGGCCCCATTATTGAATAATGCAATGTTCATGTCTAGGAGTTCAAAGATGAATAATCCATCTATCTTTCTCATCTTGCTATCTTCTTGAATCCTTGATGTGATTCTTCAACAAATGCTCCATGCTTGGTGAATATAACTTGCAATCCCTTCTCACCAATTTGACCTACATTGATGAGGTTCTCAGCAATAGTAGGCACATAGAGTACTCTGCTTAGTAAGTTCATATTACCATTTGGAGTCTTCACATTACCTATCTTATCAACTAAATGCCTTGTCTCATTTATTGTTTGGACTTCATGTCTATTCTTTGGGTCTTCCAAATTTGAGAGTAGAGCCACATTGCCTGACACATGATCTGAGCATCGTGAATTTGTTTAAAACACATGCGCATCTGCCTTACCTTCTTTCATATTCATGTTCATGAGAAGAAGTGAATCCTTTTGAGATTGATCATGTGTATAGTTGTTCTAATCTCTCCTTCCTTTGTATCCACCTTGGTAGTTTTTGTTGTATGAGTTATTATTGTATCCATAAGAATTGTTGAATCTTCCTCTTGAGTTTCCATTGTCTCCTCTATTGTATCCTCTTCCTCTTTGGTTCCTTGGGTTCTTGAAACAATTCTCTCTAATGTGATTGGTTAGAACTCATATGGCACAGGGTCATGAGTTTTCAGCTCTCCCCTTGCCTTGTCTACCTCCTCTGCATCTTGCTCTTGAGCCTCTACGTCTACCTGCAAAGTTGGCTTGAGAGGAAATTCCTTTCTCATCAAAATTCTTACCTTTGCCTTTGTTATCCTTTCTTTTATTATTATTTGTATAGAGAGTAGAGGATTGATTACCTTTTTTGTTGTCTCAATTCTTCATAAGCTTTGCTTCATGTGTGAACAATTGTCCAATGAGTGTGTTGAAGTTAGAAACTCGCATGTCCATGTAAAGGTCCATAGCTATGGTGAAGGCATCCCATTTTTCATTAGCCTTGATCCCATTGATTACTTGCCTCACTATTTGTTCTTGATCAATGACTTTTCCATTGCTTGCAAGCTATTCTTCAATGTCCTTCATCTTGCTGACAAAATCAGCCACACTTTTCTTGGACATCTTCTTGAGTGTTGTAAACTTCATCCATATTTGATTCTTCCTAGTCACAGTGCTTGATGAGAAGAATATTTCTAGAGCATTCCATGTCTCTTATGAATTCTTGCAGTTCCTAATGTAAGGGCATAGGAAATCAAAGAGAGATTTGAGAATGTATGACCTTGCCAAGGCATCCTTTGAGCACCATGCATTCAACCTTTCTAGCTCCTCTTGTGTTGGTTGGCCCTTGCTTCTAAGTATTGGCATCATCTCATCCCCATATGTGTAACCATAGAGGCTCCTTCCTTGTAGATAGGCCTCCATCCTAAGTGACATTGGGTAACCAATTTCTTGTACTTACAACACCTAGGGGTAACTATTAAGGTCAATCTATAAGAAAACGCCCATAGAGATGTCCCACCGTATACTGGAATTCAATCCACAAGACACAAGAGGACTCAAACTCACTACATCTCATTAATTCTTATTATCCTTTGTGGATGCATGAAGACACACACTTATGGATATCTAAAGTTTTCAACAAAGAGGAGAGGCAATTAGAAGCTAGATTTATGGGATCTTCGTAGAAAACTAAATTGATACAAGACCTATTTTATGCACTAATGATATTTGCTGATGAGGAATTTGAACCCCATGGTTGGGCACAAATAATGGACCTAGCAATGAACGAAGAAACATGGACTCCCCATTTTGATGAAGATGGTTATGACAAAGAGGTATTATCTTGGACATACACAACAAACATAAACAAAAATAATGATCGATTGAAAGAATGGAAAATTACACATATATATTAACTTGAAGAAATTTGATGTAGCGACCATCAAAGATAGCTACCTACTTCCAATTACAAAGCATCTATTAGAATGTGTAATGGGTAATGAAGTATATAATTTCCAAGATGAATTTTGGGCTATAATCAAGTAGTTATAGCCCTTGAAGACCAACACAAAATGATTTTCACCACCGAATTGGAAATGTATGCCTTTCAAGTGATGCATTTGGCTCACCAACTCCTCAAATACCTTCCAAAAATTTATGTGCCATGTTTTTAAGGAATTCTTCCACAAAATTATAGAAGTCTATGTAGATGAATTGTGTGCACATTCCCACATAAGACAAAATCACATCCTTGAGTTAAGATGGATATTTGACAAATGTAGAGAATACCTGGTGTGTTCAAATCCAAAGAAATGTGTATTTATGATGTGACACAGAAAAATCTTAGGCCACATAGTTTCAAAAAATGGAATATCAATAAATGAAGATAAGTTGAGAGAATTGTGGAGTTAAAATTGTTGGAGCAAGTCTATGACAAGCCTAAGTATTGGCTTGAGTCTCACAAAGTCTTAGAAGAAACTTTAAAAAGAAGACTATGTAAAGTTCACTTGTGAACTACCTCTTGTAACTTTTGAAGAGTTTACTTAATGTAAAAGTAAGAGAATCTTAAGTGGTTGAGTCCACTTGATCAAGAATGGAAAGAGGAGCCACGAATTTGTGATTTGTGGTAGGTAGAGAATCAAATCAATCATTGATTGATTGGAGAGTGATTGAGGGAAGTTAGCCTCCCAAACTCAACTATAAATAGATGGCAGTTTTACTCGTGGTTAGAGAGACCTATGTGAAGACCTCCAAGAGCTGAGCTTTATGCACACATATGTATCAGTAAGTCATTGTATTGTACAAGCAATATACTTTCATTTTCATGATTATTTGTGTTCATCTTTCCATGTTCTTGTGAAGTGTACTACTCACTGCCATTACTCTCAGTTTTCTCAGTCAGCTTGCAGAGATGTTTTCTCTAAGCTTGGTGCATCATTTTCAGTAATTTAACTTGGTAAACTTAGCTCTATAAGTCTACTATAGGCTCACAAATTTTCATGTCATTTGGATGTTGCAATCTTCAGTTATGTTCATTTGAAGTCAATAGGGTCTGTTCATCTTCACTTCTCTGTCAGGTACCCGACTTTTTCACTCATCTTGTGAGAGCCATTTCTCAGTGGTTACTTATCCAAATTACGTGATTTAAAACTTGTTGGATTCAGCTTACTGTCTAGTATAACCATACAAATTTTCATAATCATGGGATTTCTAAATTTTGAGTTATGTTGATTTTTCTGCTCACTGGTCTATTTCTGTAGCAGCCCGTGAAAATCGGGATGATGTCATCACTTGTTAAAACTCATTCTCAGTGTGTGGTTCATTATTTTTTATGAGATTACTCTTGAAAGTTAGCTCTTTAAGTTGCCTAGACTTCCCCAGGAGGAATTGAGCTAATTGCTGCTGTGCTCAGAGAATTATGTAAAACACTGGATAGGTGTATGAACCAAGAATAGCAAGTTTTCACCTCTGAGCTAACTCCAACTTATCTGTTTTGATCTATCTTTTTGAGAGTGATCTTCCAAGGTACATAGGGTGTCTAATACATCCATTGGCAAGCTAAAAGGGCCCACCATATACTCCTGGAGTTCATTTGGCTGGTGTAGATCAAGGATTTTGCAACACCTCTTCATCTTCAAGCACATACCTATCCATCTCTTCACAAAAATGACCTAGGAAGATGAAGGAAGTACAACACTTCATGGGACATTGCCGGTACTAAAGGCAATTCATACATATGTATGCAATCATAACTAGCCCTTGTACAACCTTCACATCAATTTTGAGTGGAATGAGGAAAGTGAAAAATCATTTGTAGAACTCAAAAAACATTTGTGCTTAGCCTCAACCTTATCGATGCTTGACTGAAACAAGCCTTTCCATGTCCATGTTGATGCTTCAAACTTTGCTATTGGATATGTGCTTGCACAACCCACAGATAAGGGAAATGTAGACCTACCCATAACTTATCCAAGCAAATAATTGAATGTTGCAGAAACGAATAACACCATGACTAAGCCTAAAGG
This sequence comes from Ceratopteris richardii, assembly GCA_020310875.1. Classification (NCBI taxonomy): domain Eukaryota; kingdom Viridiplantae; phylum Streptophyta; class Polypodiopsida; order Polypodiales; family Pteridaceae; genus Ceratopteris; species Ceratopteris richardii. The sequence goes on along the minus strand of CM035409.1, from coordinate 31,143,224 downwards.
ATTACGCATGGTCTATACAATAAAGAAATTTGGGCATTATGTATTGGCCAATAATTTTAGATTCTTTACAGAACATCAAGCCCTAATTTACTTGGTAAACAGACCTTTCAACACATGGACATTAGTAAAATGGTTTTTCTTACTAATGGAATACGATTTTGAAGTAGTGGTGAGAAGGGAAACGCATTTACGGGCTGATCACCTCTCACGATTTACTTCAAGAGGATCCGCACAAGGAGTTTCAGATGAACTTCTTGATGCATATACGTTCAACCTAGAAGAAGCTCCAAATGTGAATTGTGACAATATTGGCTTTTGGACCTATGAAACCTGTAATAAGAAGAAAGCAAATTCAAGTTCTAAGACCGCAAAAGTCTCATATACTAGTAGCATTAGCACATGTAAGTGCCCTACGAGAATATTACCCTAAAAAAGAGACCTTACAGATGTTGAAACATTTAGGAGTATATTGGCCAATGATGGAGTCAAATGTGCATAAATTGATTAAGCAGTGTTTGACTTGTATTAGTACACCCCCAATGGAACAAGTGACTTTATATCAAGTCTTGCTAATGCCTCATTCAAGGATCCCTTTAGTTAGCTTCTTAAAAATGAAAACTTTTCCCAAGGAAATGACAATAGCCAAATAATTGAGTCTAGCATAAGAAGCCCATTGAGACTATGCGTTAATTGGAGAAATTCTACATAAACATGGGAGAGATGGATATTTGCAATTATGCATGCACAAGAATCATTATCTAAGAAACCTGGAAACCACACACAATAGTGTTGCAGATGGACACTTTGGACCCAACCATGTTATTAAAGTTATTCTATTTTGAGGTCTTTGATGGCCCATACTTCACATGGATGCTCATACCTTTGTGAAACGTTCTACCCTATAAGAGAAGATGAGATTCCATTGTGGCCCATGATGGGAGGATGTGCATTATCCAAATGGGGCATAGATTTTGTGGGACCCATTAATCCTCTGGCAAGAAACTCTCATGTTGAGTATATCATAGTCGCCACAAATTACCTAACCAAGTGGGTAGAGGTGAGGGCTGCACAAAAGAATGACACACAAACCACAGCTAGGTTTTTATTTGAAAATGTTTCATTAGATATGGGCTTCCCTATAGAACTAGTCAAGGATAGAGGAGCCCATTTCTTGAATCAAGTCATCGAATATCTATTGCAAGAATTTAGGTAATTCTTAAAAAATCATCACCTTATCATCCCCAAGCAAATGGACAGGTTGAGAGTATGAATAAAATATTGTGCAACATGCTAACTAATTTAGTGGATAATAAATGCTCTAACTAGGACAAACAATTACATCATGTTGTTTGGGCATATGGAGTGGCCTAAAAAATGATAATCAATGCACCCTCCTTTCGAATGATCTTTGACCAAAACATTGTGCTACCTTTAGACTTCCTAATACCTAATTTGAAAATAGCACAAATGCATCAATGGGATGGCCATGAACTATCCTCTAGAATACTTAATTTAAAGTCCTTAAGAGAGACAAAATTGAGGGTGAAAGCAAGAATACATGCATCGAAGAGGCAACAAAAAGCTTACTTTGATGCGCACATGAAAGAAAAAAGCTTGAAAGTTGGCAATTTAGTATTGTTCTACACACTCAAAAAACACACCCATAACCTAGAAAAATGTGGTTATGGACCTATGATTATCAATCACATTTCTACAAGTGAAGTGGTACAATTAGCAACCCTGGAAGGGGAAGTGATGTGCAATTACATTATTAGCTGCAATGTGAAACTCTATTGAGAACCTCTCACAAAAGAGATGCTTGCATGATTGAACCAAGCTAAGAAGCATAAAGAGGAAGAACAAAGAATTGGAGAAGAGGCACATGCCCATGCCCTAGAATGTATTAATCATATGAGGTTGAAATGAAAATGCATGCCATCAAACTCGGATGCCCGAGATATCATATGTCTATGTTTCAAACATGAACACCAATCTTAGCATTATAGATCAAAGACCATTCATATCATTTGAGCTAGGACAAGGAACTACAACCAAGACAATCAAAACCCTAATTGACTTTGGTACAACTATAAGTGCCATTAGACACTCTTGTTGCCTTAGTATGGGCTTAACAGTAAATATAGTAGAGGCATATCTTATAGGCTTGGGAGGCGTGGAAACTCCATGTTTAAAGGAAGCGAAAGTGCCAATCATTCTACAAGACGTCCCCCTAATAATCAAGCTCTTAGTGTGCCATGATGATTATCTAACCAAATCTTTAATCTTGGGCCAAGACTAGATTTAAAACCATGCTATCAATTTGAACCTTAGAAAGAGACTCCCATAGGCTTGGATCCACAAATGGTGCCTTAAGATTGAACTCGAAGGCCAATAACCTTCTTGTTCCCAATCCATATACACACCATGTGACCCTTGGACCATAAAACAATGTAACTCCATCTTATCCTGACACATGAGGTATGTGTTAGAGCCCCTTATTTTCCAAAAGAATGTATCCCAATCATGAGGGACCAACAACTGCCAAAAGCAATCACAAGGTGTAATGCAACACGGAAGTTTTGATCAAGCACCAAGCTCCCTGTGATGCAAGGCAACACCCAAAATAAAGCAAGTATGGGTCAAGAAAGGAGATCGATCCTCAACTCCTAGTTCTCCACCAATACCACGAAGAAAAGCTTCACAATTGATCAAAGAATGCATCAACAATCAACTAATAATCAAATGAATTTGGGTGCCCAAGCAACATTTGAAGTCACAACCTAATGCTTCTTGCATTTGGGTGCCAATTGCCAGCTTACAAGCTAAAATCCTACCCCACTATTCTACTTCACCAGAAACCTAGGTTTACTCATCCTATTAACTTTGTAACATCTCATCCACCTACCTTGACTCAAATTCACCCTCTAAGTAACATCTCATCCACCTACCTTGACTCAAATTCACCCAAAAATGCACACACCTCGTGACATTCATCTCAATAAATTGTATAATGATCCTAGATGAGCTTCCCATAGACATGATGCACCATGTTGAGATCATGCATTTCTCCAAGTATGGATCTAGGAATGCACATTGAGCCCTCCTATATAGTGCACATGTAGGGGCTAAGAAGGGAATTCATGTCAGTATTGGAAAGGAGCCCGGATTCCGTCATACTAGGATCTAGTTTCTTCAATCATATTAACATGCAATTTTCTTATCTTAGCAATGTTACTAGCATTTTCTAATCAATTCAATGGCAGCAATTGGACCAAGTTTCATGTTGATATTACATGATCATCCCATAGAGTAGTACTCACTCCTTCCACCGCAAGAATTAGCCAACTTCCAATGTGAGATACCTATCAAAGATCCCCCTATCAACTGTACTAATTGGGTTCACTCAAATTCCCATTGATGCCAAGGACTAATAGGACCCTTTGCAGATGCAAAATTTATATGGGAGTCCATGCTAGAGTTTGACCATAGGTGGGGCATATTCCAATTCTTCTTGTATGAATTTGATCCCTACACAATTTTGATGAGTTACGTTCAATTTGGGAGAAATCTAGCCTGGATGACTACTTTGTAGCTCTCCTATCAAAGCCTGATTTTTACAAATTCTATTTCTTGATTCAAACTTTTCAAGCCAAGATTGGATAGAGATTTATTTAGCACCTTTGTGCTCTTGTCCCTTCTCCCAAATGATTCCTTGAGAAAGTTTTGTGTCACACATAAATTAGTTAGGGAAGCATTAAAGATGTTTGGGACCCATATCCTATTAGAAAAGGAAGCACTCATCCCTGATGAGATGAAGAAGAGTGAGAATTCAAAATAGTGGGTTTGATAAGGCCTTCATCGAGACAATGCATTTATTGACAAACGCAATCATAGTGGTAGATTCTCTTAGATTTCATATGAACTGGCCACGAGCTCATTATGATGCTCACCATCTCTCCCAAAAAATGCCTATTGATACCACCATTTAGGTGTTAGTACGACCAAACCTTTGGTGTCATTCCATTATTCATGGACATACACCAACGCCCATCCATCGAATCAATACATCCTCATTTGTCATTGCAGAACTGAATCAATAACCACTAGCAAGTAGTCAAAAGATATCTTTTCTATTTTCTAAACCCCACCACACAAAGTCACCCCACCAATCCTCACTACCTCCTCATCGATCACTCCTTCACAACCATAGGCCACCCCTAGGATTGCTCCTCCACCACCACCTATCTGCCCTTCAATTCCATTTTTTTTTCATATGCAAAATCCACATCAAGAACCATTAAAACTTCCACCATTTTTTATAGGTTTTTCCCTTCTCATCCCTCTTGATTTTTGGACCTAATCCCTTTGCATCAGTCTCCCAACTTCCTACAGCACCACTTTTCACTTGCTTCCCACATCCTCCTCTTCTACTATTTAATATTTCTTCCACGCATGAACACACTATTGAACCCATGGACGTCTCCTGACCATTAACAGTTCCTCCATCCCCTCCCCCAATTCAAACCCTCATCTACCCCTCATTTTCGCTCCACCATCATGCACAAGCATAAACACATTACCAACCCCCTTTTTGGGTGCCCATACATTTCAAAACCAACCCCCTGCATTTTTACATACCAACCCACTCTTTTCTACGTCTGGCATGGAGAATGCCTTAGCTAATATGTTGACATGCATGCATCAAGTACGAGATGAATTTGCATCCCCCTAACATTTAAATGATACCTTGCATGCTCAAGTTGCATCACTACATATGCAAGTTAATCTTCTAATGGTATAAAACATGTCCCTCAATGCATGTTATATGACATTCAAGGATGCACACATTATACTTGGAGCTCAATCAGAACATAAAGATAGAGAAGCAGTGCAGCAAGTAGAAGGTAAGCTTTCTGTACACGTGAAAAGGAATGCACAATAATGTCAAAATATGATACTTCTACAAAGTCACCTTGCTTTTGCAAGGGAGGAGAACACCAAACTATATAGGTAAAAGGAAGAAAAATTGGAAGCCACAATAGAAATGAAAAGCACTATCTCCATAAGTCCTTCATGTTTCCAAGCAGTCTCATATGACTCAATCAAAGTTATCCTCGAGGACTACATGAATTTGCTATAAAAACACAAAAAAATGATTGACGAGGTTACTACAATCAAAGCGTCAACCCACTCACAAGAAAAAATTGTTCAACCGCTTGAAAGCTCTTCTATCAACATCCTAGAAGAGACACAACAAAAACTAGAGGAACTAAGAAATCAAGTCGTTCAAATGTCCATACAACTAGAACAATATGAAATGACCTTGAAGATGGCCAATGATAAGAGACTTGCATCACTTCCAAAGCTACCTAAAGAAGAAGAGTTGGTTCAGACACCAATTGATCCCTTCTATGAAGAAAAATACGAACTCCAATAGGCGATTGGAGGCCATGTCACTGAAGAAGGGCAAGACATCTTTAAGTTACAACATGGTGAATGGCTGAAATAGCTAGAGGAAATTGGCAAGACCCACTCTACATTAGGGCAAAAAACGGCCGAAAAGGGGTTGTTTGCTAATGAGAGATTAAGGAAATTGACAAAAGCGTCTTTCCACGTGTACAAGAATATAACATTGCTGTCTCTTTTAACCGTATGGAGAATTTCTTTTTTTAATACAATTTTCTTTCAAAGCGCCGCTAAAGTGATGAAGAGTCTCGTATTTAGTGTACAATTTTTTGGTTTGATGCAAAAAAAGATACTTTTGCACACTACACAAAGCATATTCTCGAATTTCCAAGAAGGAATTGATTTTTGAAGATACGAAATATTTTTGGGTTCACAAAATGTCATGATCATTCAACGACAGGGTTAACATCAAATCAAAAGTTTCCACGTGTACAAAGCCTTTTTTTCTATAAATACTGCCAAAATTTGTGAACGTCGGTTTCTCGCTTTGAACATTCTTCTTCTCCTAAGTTCAAATGGCTTCTTCTTCTCGTCGTCCTTCCAATCGCGTAACTTCATGTGAGGTTTACAACAGAAGAGAGGATTCTTTGTGGAAACCTCTTTCCGTGAAAGTAAATGACTGGGTAACTATACTTCCTAGCTATAGAGGTTCCCATAAAGTCAAGCGTGCCAAAAGAGACAACACAAGAAACCATTGGAAGGGACGTATTCTCAGTTTCAAATTGAAGAGATGCGGTTGGTTTGCACGAGTACAGCATGTGTACACCGCTAAGGATATTGTTCTAGAAAATCATCTGCAATTCCCTTTGTACTGTAAGTGAAGTTTGACAATGCTCTTCTATCATTCCAGTTGATTTTGTATAATGAAACATATGTTTTTGTACTGCAGATATCTTTCCTTCCAATATTGTGGAATGGCAACCTGTTGAATGTTTAACAGGAACATTCAGAGTTCTTCATAAGGAATAAGCAGAACTCATGTATGCAGAGAAATCTGTTCAATTTTTCAATAGCATAGAGTTATTTGTCCATTATGCAGATTATCAAGTGCCGTCAGGGAGGAGTTCTTATGGAATTCTTGTACACGTACCTAGTCCTTGCATCTCTTCATTAGATTGGGATGCTCCTGATCATTCAACAGTTTCAAGTTTTCTCTGCAAAATTAAATTTGACATCCAGAAGGCAATGTCAGCAGGCCGAATTTCGAGAAGGATAAAGATTCAATGGTTTTTGCATATTCATGTCTTTGTAGCATGCTTTAAAAACATGTTATTACAGAAAACAAAAACAATGTGGTTGAATAGGAGAGTCCCTATTTCAGAGATTGATGATGTTTTAGGTAGGATATGGGATAGCAAAGAAGTTCAAAAGCTAGGTGACATTATTTTATGTAAACTTAGTCCCAATTCTCTTTCAATCTCATATCAGATATGTCGACAATCTCTGGTTCTAGGATATGACTATAGAAGTGTGGAAAAAAAAGCTTGGACTTTGGATAGCCTTGGACTCAGAGGAGAGCTGTCCAGAATTTGAGTTAGAAGTATTGATTCATCCAGATTTTCAATCAAGGAAAATAATTGTCGCTGCAAATTGGAATCTCAGAAATGTAAGGGAGCTTCTAGAATACCTTGATGAGGTATCATCTCAGTGTAGATTCTCAATTGATGATGCAATAGTTAACATTAGATCAGAGAAATCATTATCTTGCATAAGCTGCCTGCCACCAAGGGTGATTAAGTTCCAACCTTTAAGATTATAACAAGTTAACCCTGACATTCTTACATAATGTATCTTCATCTAATAGAAGCTTCTATTGATACTTCCATTGAATTTTCTTGGCAGGATGGTTACAAACAATGTGTGTTAAATTATTAATTTTAAATGTCTTAGATATTTTTTAGGTCCTTAAATTCATATTTCCATTTATTTTTTTTTGCAAGAGTGAATTGATGACTAAGAAATAATTATACAGGAACTTGCATAAGTTAATTCTAGATGAAGAAGAGATCTAGAATTCAATATCTAATTTCAATTTAATAATTATAGTCTATCAAAGGTGCACATTAGTCTCAGTTAAATAATTTGATTCTATCCAACTTTTCTGTCCTCAAGTAATGCAAGAGAAATTATCATGGTACACATAACAAGTAATATAAGAGAGTGTGGAGAACTTGGTGCAAATTCCAATCCAAGGTTTGGTATTTCAATATTAGAAGAGCATGTCTTAATGCATAAAGCAAAGGAGACGAGATAAGTGAAGACGACCGATGCAAGCGACTAGTGCAATCTGAAATTGTCGGATGGCCCTTATCGCTTACATCGGTCGTGTTAGCAAACTACCGCGAGAGACTTCAAGAAGTGACCTTGCGTAAAGATTTGACTCACGAGTATAAAAACTAGCAACAGCGATGAAATGGATAATACGACCGATGCAAGCGATAGGGGCAATCCAAGATTCTCCGATTTCCTGTATCGATTGTATCGGTCGTGTCCTCTTAATTCTTTATGTCCTTCTGTAAATTCTCCAATTTAAACACTTTCCAACAGGAATGAAGTAAGAAACCCACAATGCATTCATAATTGTGACATTAATAAACCTAATTGGACCATCCAATGAACTTTTGTTTAACTCTCAAGAGGTTCAATACAACTGTGACCATCTTCCAGATGAAGATTGGCATAACTACATACAATTTGTACATAAATAAATCTTCCAACCTTGGTTGGTTTTACAATTGATTTCAATCTAAGACTCAAAAATTGATTTAACCCTTTCTATCCTTTTTAGAGCCTTGCTTTCTCTGTTGCTTCTGTCCCTTTTTGGAGCTTTCAGCTTGACTCTTTATGTTGTTCCCATGCTTTAGTGGTGAGTGAAGAGGAAGCCCTTTCTTTTTATCTTCAGACTTTTTTTTATCAGGTGGAGGGGGTGGAGGTGAGTCTGGATCATATGGGCAGATTGCATGTTTCATGATACTATTTATTGCTCTCTCTCTGATCAAGATGATCCATGCATCTGGGTAGTCTGATAAATTCAATTCAGGACTGTGGAACCTTCTTTCCAAGAATCTTACAGCATTTGCAATCACTCTCCAGCCACATGATGTTGAGTCTCTCTGCAATGGCACATGAATTTGGTTGTATCCAAATTGCTTTTGTTCATTTATGCATTGAAGTCCACAATAATCAAACTCCAATGGCCCCTGTCAATGAGTTGCATGTAAATATACTTTCTTAAATGAAACAAATATGTTTCCAAAATGAAGATGAATACTTACTTTTCAATATATGGGTAAATAACACATTCTACTTCTTCTGTAAAATCCTGTAGAAAGGACTTGGCATCTCCATGTTTATGCAAAAAACACTGTGTCACCAGAGGATCTAAAATAAATACTTTTCTTTGAACCGCTTCCTCACATTGTTGAAGAAGAACCCTACAAATCAAGAAATAAAAATGCAGTTAAGGAACTAGGAAATTATGCAAAACAAAAGCATTTTAAGGCCTCTAGATATACCTGAGTGAAATGTTGACCACACTATCTGATATTTCAACATGAAGCTCCCTCAACATTTTGTTGTCTTCAGGTCTAATGTCAAGAAACAATTCATTTTGCCATGGCATTGCAACATTAACTATTACCTGCCCATCTCCTTTCTTGAGGAGCTCTTTATTTGCTTTTTGTAACTTTTGAATCTGGGTTAAGATGGCACTTTCCTCTGTAAATAATCCCTGCTTTTTCCTCTCCTCCTCACTATTTGCTGCAGTTCTAGTTTCATGATCATGAGTGACTTGAGCGTTGATCTCTTCAATGACAACTGTTGTTTTGGGTGCTCGAGCTGGAGGTATATTTAAAATATCGAAGAATTTTTTATTGTGGTGATCAATAGGAACCAGAGCTTTATCAAACTTATATCTTATTCTTGAAACAATAACATAATCCTTCGCCATTAGTGTTACCCTATGAGAATGAGCAGCACATAAGTAGGCATCATTCATAAAATCAATAGCAAAGTCCTCTGCAGCTTCTTGCAGGCATAGCAGTGCTTGAGTTTGCCACCTCACATTGACAAAGGATGAGGTCTTCATCAAAGAACAGAGGTTGGCTGAGATCTGCTTGACAACTCTCATAAATGGAAGTCTTGGGATCAACAATCCCACAGACTTTTGAGCTCTTCTAATTTCCCTCAAGGACTTTACATGGTACTTGACCCTTTTTTTTGAAGGCTTGTCTGGCACATTGGCTTGAACCTTCTGGGAATTTTGCTCCTAGACATTTTCCCCTTGGGCATTTTTGTCCTGACCCTCAGGGTACAACTTCCTTGCTGTCTTTTTGGTTCTAGCCATACTCTGCAAAAAATCAGTCTTTAGGCAAGGAATTAGGAAAAGTGGAATATTACTCTCAAAAAACTATGATCACTGACTCTTTCCACTGTCAAAACTTACTCTCAAAAAGCTATGATCAATGACTCTTTCCACTATCAGAGGCACGACCGATGCAAGCGATAACAGTCATCCGGAAATGCCCGGATGTCCCTGATCGCTTTCGTCTTTAAATTAATCATCAAATATCAATAAATAATATCTTACAATGCAAAATACTCAATTATCACTAAGAAAAAGATAATTGGAAAACTATAATCAATGACTCTTTCCACTATCAGAGGCACGACCGATGCAAGCGATAGCAGTCATCCGAAAATGCCCGGATGTCCCTGATCGCTTGCACGGTCAACTCAGTTTTGGGACCTATTTAAGCTTCCCTATTCATTTGCTTCATTTTTTTTTGTCAACACTTGCCAAGCGTGGAGGTTCCATCACCACCAAGTTTTTTGGCTACTTCACAATTTCTATAGAGAGCGCTCTCTCCATAAGGTAATGTGGACACGACCGATGCAAGCGATTAGGGACATCCGAGATTTTTGGATAACCCTAATCGCTTGGATCGGTCATGTTTTTTAAATAGCGTCGAGTCCTTGATCATACCTTGCAAATTTTGGTTTCTTTTGTGTTGCTTGAGTATAACGCATTGTTACCTTTATTTTAACTTCTATTTATTGAAATATGATGATGAATTCAGGGACGACCGATGCAAGCGATGAGTGACATCCGGGCATTTACGGATAACTCTTATCACCTGGATCGGTCGTGTCTCTAGTGAGACAAGTTCTCTGAAGGTTGAAAGTTTGACTTTGTGAAGGAAGTAGCTTTCTATAGGCGAGGAGGGAAGAAACGGTCGAATGAGGTGGACCAATCACAGAGTGCCACGTGGTAAAGTGTACGTTCCCCGATGCAACGGATAGATGACGTGGATCAATCAAATCATGCCACGTGGCAAAAGACGTTGGAATTCGCAACGGGTATCTGACGTGGACCAATCGGGGCATGCCACGTGGCACAACGATCAACTCAGTTTTGGGACCTATTTAAGCTTCCCTATTCATTTCCTTCATTTTTTTCTGTCAACACTTGCCAAGCGTCGAGGTTCCATTGCCACCACGTTTTTAGGCTACTTCACAATTTCTTTAGAGAGCGCTCTCTACGTAAGGTAATGTGGACACGACCGATGCAAGCGATTAGGGACATCCGAGATTTTTGGATAACCCTAATCGCTTGGATCGGTCATGTTTTTTAATATCATCGAGTCCTTGATCATAGCTTGCAAATTTTGGTTTCCTTTGCTATGCTTGAGTATAACGCATTGTTTCCTTTATTTTAACTACTATTTATTGAAATATGATGATGAATTCAGGGACAACTGATGCAAGCGATGAGGGACGTCCGGGCATTTACGGATAACTCTTATCGCTTGGATCGGTCGTGTCTCTTACAGTGGAACGAGTCATTGATTATAGTTTTCCAATTATCTTTTTCTTAGTGGTAATTGAGTATTTTGCATTGTAAGATATATTTTATTGATATTTGATGATAAATTTAAAGACAACTGATGCAAGCGATCAGGGACATCCGAGCATTTCCGGATGACTGCTATCGCTTGCATCGGTCGTGCCTCTGATAGTGGAAAGAGTCATTCATTATAGTTTTCCAATTATCTTTTTCTTAGTGATAAATGAGTATTTTGAATTGTAAGATATATTTCATTGATATTTGATGATAAATTTGAAGACGACGATGTGCCACGTGGCATGCCCCGATTGGTCCACGTCAGATACCCATTGCGAATTCCAACGTCTTTTGCCACGTGGCATGATTTGATTGATCCACATCATCTATCCGTTGCATCGAGCAACTACACTTTGCCACGTGGCACTCTGTGATTGGTCCACCTCATTCGGCCGTTTCTTCCCTCCTCGCCTATAAATACCTATTTCTTCACAAACTCAAACTTTCAACCTTCAGAGAATTTGTCTCACCTACATGTGTATTTTTCTTTCGTCGCCGACACGACCGATACAAGCGATTTTTGCCGTTTGACCTACGTTGACTCGCTCTAGTCACTTGCATCGGTTGTGTTCTCCTAATAGACATACAGGAGAAGCTGCAGCTTAGATGGAGGGAATGAATGAGATCCTTAGTGTCTCTCCATCAGAGAAACTTCTTGATTTCATGGTTCAAGAGGGTTTAAGTGTAGATTATTTTCCTGATGCAATGACCATATTCAACCCCGAAATTGATTTTGAAAAACTCTTAAAGAACTCGAAAAGTTTTCTTAAGGATGAGTGGGAGATTTTCTTGGGGTTGGTCAATGGGAGGATCCTTTCTATTTCTCAGAAAACCTATGTCCATCCTCACATCCACACACACACACACACACACACACACACATATATATATATATATATATATATATATATATATATACGTGTGTGTTAGTGTTGCCTTGGTAGTTCTTTGTTGAGTTCTTATAATGTAAGCATATGTGTATAGCTAAGTCACCAATTGTACAGAGCCGATGCTATTTCTCATGGCTCTTCCATACTAGGTTAGGGGTTAGTGGATTCTGATTGTGGAGAAACAATGGCTCTCCAAAATGATTAAGTGAGAGGAATTGAGAATTTAGATAAGAACCTTCTAACTTAACCACTTTGTGCCCACATTGCCTAATGGATATGCTTCGGTTTACAGTCTTCGCAATGAAAGATGAGAACTGGTGCAATGATACATAGAAAAGAATAGAAATGAGGAAGTGATCGTATTATTGTTTAATGAGGAGTAAGAAAACTACACTCTGGTCACTACGCTCGTACCAAATCAAGGTGCATCTACTTGACTCCTTTGCCAACTCTTTGAGGCTAGAATGCTACAACCTTTCTTCAACTTTCTACACACCAATTCTACACACCTCTCTGAGCATGCTCTGCTTCATGGGAGCACAGCCTTTTGCCCTTTCTTTCTCGATTTGCCACACTTCTTACTACTATCTTCCACTTTCACACTTGCTAGCTCCTCCTTCTGCACAATGACTTACTCCCAAACCTTGCCTTGAAACTTCAAACTACAATGCCACATCTATTTGCAAACTTCTCTGCAATACTTATTGTTGTTGTGATTGCTCTCTTTTTTGCACATGCAAGATTCCATGTGGCCAACCAACCTAAACCTTGTGCATGATAGTGTGCATGCATATTTCTCCTCTCTTCCTCTGATGATAGGCTGATGTGATCCTCTTCTTTTCTCTCTCTATGTATATCTATATCATTCTCACTACCTACATTGACGAACTTCAATATCTTGCTTCCCCATGCCTCTATACTATACTATGATTGTTCGATGTGTTGTTGCAGGGATAGCCCTTTTTGCACAAGAGAAGATGCATCTCGTTGCATTCTTATTCGCTCATTCGATTAATATAATTTGGCATGCCTACAATTGCTTCTCCCAACTATTTGTGTTATGTTTTTTGCTAATCCAAATATGTTGACCATATTAAGTCTCTTTCCTTGTCTACTTTTTATTCAAGGATCATTGGTTATCTTTTTTTCATCGTAATTACCTATAGACTCTTAATACAGGAGTTTCAATTTTGCCGACATTAGCTACTCGTTCTTCAAAGCGGGAAAATGCATTTGTGATTTGATATCAACATTTGTTATTTATTATGGGTTGTGCTATCATGATGAGGCCATAGCTCTTGCGTTTTTGTTTTTTCAATCCTTATATCATAATTTCATAACTTGGAGCATGTATCAAAGATCAAAAATAACAAATGAATGAAGAAAATAAGGATTGGAGTTCATGAGAA
>CM035409.1:31114557-31124557 GCA_020310875.1 Ceratopteris richardii | reverse complement strand
TAGGTTGAATAGTCTGGTGCTATAGGTTGAGAGTACCTTAATTGGAATGTGTTCGGTAGACTTTGGGAAGGGTCCGATTACAGATAGTAAGATTGTGAAGTGTAAATAGATTCTTGATAGAGTTCTTGAGCATTAGTTATTGCTATGTGTGAAGTGGTTAGTTTGGGAAAATCAAGAATAGGGCCTCTGTCTAACAGACCCCTTCCACTCCCAAGAACCCATGTAGATGTTTAAACGCGTTTCTAACGGTTAGTTGCGCGTTTAACACTGGCGCCATCTGTGGGAATGTGGCATCAAGAGTGTTGCCAGCTAACTGTGGGAAAGTGGCACCAGATTGTTGCCATTTGTCTGTGCGAAGGTGGCATCAAGAGTGCTCGTTGATTGATTGTGAAAGTGGTCATAGATTGTGAATCGACCGTAAAGAAGAATAGTACGCAAAGTATTGCAAACGTAGTATATGCCGGTTACTCGTTCCGGTGAATCATACCCAAAGCATAGAAGAAACCAACAGTCTTGTGCGATACCTAATTTACTAAGGACGCCTCCAAGAAGTAGAAGCGCAGATAAGTCTAACCCAGCTGTCAAGGAATTGAAGAACATTAGTAGTGATTCCGATAGTATTCCGGTGGAACGTACTACATTTCTGGCAGATTCCGGTGCAATTTCGGCACATTTTGTCGAAGAAATAGTAACTCAAGAGTCTACCAGGACGCAGCACGAAGTTAATTTAACACCATTGGGTCAAGATTCGAATTTGTCTGTGGATAGAAATGTCTTGGCCAAAGAAATCAGTGAAGGTGAAAAAGCACCTTGTTTTGGTGAAAATTCGACACCTTCCGATGTTATTTCGGTACCAGTTGCTGAGAGTTCACAGTTTTCCGATGACGGTTTACCATTTCTTGATGAATCTTCAGTCCAGTCACCGTTATTTGGAGTAATCTTTCCTACATTTGATATCAAGGAGGAAGGTAGCTTATTCGAAGCTGAAATCCAAAGCATACTGAACAATATTATCAAGCTGGAGAGTGCACAAGCTGACGATATAGATTCCGATGATTCATATATTCAGCCTCGGGACACAAAAGATAGTCACAATACAACCGCCAGCACGATGAGTGGGCAACAACAACAACATCTATTTCCACCTCGGCCGACTCCAACAGGAGTAACGTACACTAAATTCGGTGGATTTCCAGGTGATGACCCAGATGCTCATGTACGCACATTTGAGATAAGTTACGCAGTGCTCAATCATCCACCTGATCCGGTGTATAAAGCTATTGTATTCCAGTCAACGTTAGTTAATGAAGCAGCCAGATGGCTTACAGAATATGATTTTAATCATTTTGTGACTTATGAAGCGGTAAGGGATGCATTTTTGCAGAGATTCAGGCTAAAGAAGAATCCAGCCAAAATTTTCGATTACTTGCAAAACAATAGATAGAAGATGAATCAAACAGTGCAGGAATATGCCACCCTATTCAAAACGCATTTGAGGCAATTACCGCCAGCACATGCCAACTTGCCGGATGACATTATCACTCAATGGTTTGACTCCGCAACTTAAACAGATTATGATCATATGTTGTGTGGGAGCTATGACACTAGATGCGGTGATAGCAATGGCTTTGCAGCTGGAAAACAAGGTAGGAGGATTTACAGAAGACCTGGAATGGTTAAAAGCGAGTAAAAATGTTGCAGAAGATCCGATCAGACAGATGTACTGCACCACGTGCAAGAATTCAGGGCATACCAGTACTACTTGTGCTCTTAACCAGTTGTTTTGTGCTATCTGCAATATGACCGGACATTCCACCGAGAATTGTGCATACAACGCCAAAGTGCAGGGAACAGCAACAGTAAATGCAATTATACAAGAACCGGGGCAGCCTGCCAATCACTATGTACCTCCTCAAATGAGAAACAACCAGCAGGAAGGCTACCGAAATTATCGAGGACAGAGAAATAATAACTACAATGCAAACCGCTGGCAGACAGGTCCACCACAAGAAGGTAATGCTTTGCCACCACCTCGTTGTCATTTCTGTGGTGAATTAGGACACATTCAAAGATTTTGTAAAGATGCGGCCGAATATGATCAAAGGAAGAAGGAGCGCCAGAACCCAATGCCAAATATGGTTCAGATCACACCCATATAAACACAAGTTGCAGTAGTTCAGACCAGATCCGGTAGGCCGTTACAACTAGCAGCTGAAATATTTGAACCAGGCATCCGAGAATAGCAAAGAACATATGACAAGGCTAGTCAGTGGACCACCACAGAACCTCCAGTGTTCCCAGATCCTATTCCGGTGACACAAGTTCCACTGTCAAAGGAAACTGCACAGGAGCAAGAGTCAACTCCAGTAACAGATGCATCATCTTCAGAATCGATCAAAAGTACAAGTCAAGTAAATCAAGCATGGGAAATTTTATCTAAAGCGTCCATTACTCTTCCTCTTGGACAGTTACTTGCACTAGTACCAGGAGTCCGTCAACAATTCCAGCAATAGTTTAGTACTAAGTCTGCCTGCATTCCAGCAACGGCAACAGTACAACCAAAAACTGATGCTATGGTGGATCATTCGGTCCCATTGATTACGGTATGGTACAAAAATCATAAAATTAATCAAGTACTAATTGATGGAGGGTCTGGTGTAAACATTGCTACTGCCGCACTATGTAAAAAGTTAGGATGGACAAAAATTGAGCCTGTCCAGTTTTTTGTAAGGATGGCTGATCAGTCCAGAGTCCACCAAGTGGGACTAGTATAAGATGTTCCCATAACTTTGCAAGGTACAACATTTAAGATGACTTTTGTCATCTTAGAAATACCAGAGTCTAGCTTGGATTATAATCTGCTTTTCGGCCGTCCTTGGTTGAAACAAGCCAAGGTGATACAAGATTGGTCTGCACAGGAACTCACTTTCAAGGACAATAATCATAAATATGTTGTAAAATTAGATGCATCCAGCCTTGTGAATTACATGCTAGACCTTATTTTGCAGAACTAGTTCATATGTTAGATGGTTTGTCAGATGATGAAGAAGAAGACTTTTTGAAGAATAATATTGATTTGATCTCCCTAGGAACTATTGATCTACAATCTGTTGTAGATAATTGGAATCCGGTAGTTTGTACGGTGATGCCTGTGGCTGAAGAAGACAAGAAAGAAGATATTGCTGCTATAGATGATGCTGATCTATAACAACTTTTAAACCCACCCGATGTTACAGAGAAGTCCCGACAATTCTATGTTCCAGAAGATCAGTTGATCACCTATAATCTAGGAGATGAAGAAAATCCACGTCCTGTCAAGATAAATGAAAGCTTACCTGAAGTATTTCAAGCATATCTGATCCAGTTACTTCGTGAGTTCGCTGATGTTTTTGCATGGGATTACAAAGACATGAGAGGTTTGGACCCTCGCATTTATCAACATAGGGTCATGCTGAAGCCGGAAGCAAAACCAATCAAACAACCCAGCTACCGGATGAATCCAAATTATGCAGCACAGGTAAAGGCAGAGCTGGATAGGTTATTGAAAGTTGGATTCATTGTACCAGTAGAGCATGTTGAATGGATCTCACCAATTGTTATTGTTCCTAAAAAGAATAAGCAACTACGAATATGTGTGGATTACCGGAAACTGAATACAGCTACGGTGCCTGATCCATTTCCTCTACCTTTTCTTGACATGATGCTTGATAGAGTAGCAGGACACGAAATGTACTCATTCTTAGATGGATACAGTGGTTACAATCAAGTCAGAATGGCTGAACAAGATATCCCAAAAACCGCTTTCATTACCAATTGGGGTGTTTTTGCTTGTATTGTTATGTGGTTCGGATTGAGAAATGCCCCCAGCACTTTCTAGAGGTGTATGCAGGAAATATTCTCCCCTTATCTTACCTCTTTTATGAGAGTATATCTTGATGATTTCTCTTTATTCGGTAAAATGGAAGCACACTTGTTCCATTTACGGTGTTGCTTTGAGAAATGCAGAGAATACAGACTCTGTCTGAACCCAAACAAATCTGTGTTTGCGGTCTCTTGCGGAAGGTTACATGGTCACATTGTGTCTGCACAAGGTATCCAAGTCGATCCAGATAAAATTACAGTTGTGTTAGAAGCACCTGTGCCTACTACACCGAAAGAAGTGATGATATTTATGGGTCAAGTCCATTGGCATGGTCGTCATTTATGGTGGCTCGCTCATTTAGCCATTCCACTCAATCGTTTAATCACGAGTACTCCTAAACAGTTTGATTGGACTCAAGAATGTCAAACAGCATTTGATCGTCTAAAGTGTTTATTAACACAGGTCCCAATTTTACAACCACCTGATTGGGAACGCCCATTTCATGTTTTTGTAGACGCATCAGATATCACCATCGGTAGTGTGTTAATGCAACAAACTGATAAGTGGTTCCGGCCTATTTACTATGCAAGTAGAAGACTTGCTCCTGTAGAAAAGAATTACTCTGTAACTGAAAGAGAATGTCCGGGTTTAGTATATTCTGTAAAGAAATTCAGGCATTATTTACTTGGCCGCAAATTTACTTTTCATGTAGATCATGCTGCACTTGTTTATCTAGTACAACAGCAGCATTTAGGTGGTCGATTAGCGCGTTGGGTTCTACTTTTACAAGAATTTTGATTTCGAAGTAATCCATCGGCCCGGCAGCTCACATGCCTTAGCAGATTTCCTTTCTCGCTTAGATTCCGGTGAAGCTCCGGTCAGTGTAGATGACACCACACCAGCGATTTATGTTACTGAACCAACTAATGATGAATATGCAGAACCACCTATGCCATCTACATATTATATTCAGATATTAACTTTTCTTACTGATGGATGTATTCCTGCTCAGACCTCTCCTGCAATGCGTAGGAAGATTGTAGTGTATAGTCGCCGATTCCAGTTAATTGCTGGAGAATTATACCATATGGATCACACTGGAATTTTACTTCGTTGTATTCCTCCGCACGAAGTTAACTCAATCATTACTCTGGCTCACTCAATTCCTTTCGGTGGACACTTTGCAGCAGATTTAACGCACGGGAAGATTCTGCAAAGTGGAATTTGGTGGCCTACTATGTAGAGGGATGTATCTGAGTTTGTCAAACAATGTGATAACTATCAGAGGTCTGGACAGCCTCTACAACGCCATTTTTTCCCTCTCCAACCTGTCTTGCCGTTGGAGCCTTTTCAGAAGTGGGGTCTAGATTTTATTGGACCTATTACACCTCCAGCAATACTCAGTAATAACCGCTACATTCTGACATGTACAGATTATGCTACCAGATGGGTAGAAGCCTGGGCTTTACGGTCTACTACAGCTGTTGCCGTTGCAAAATGCTTAATGAAGGATGTTTTTACACGATTTGGCTTACCTCTAGAGCTTGTGATAGATCAAGGCACGCATTTTGTTAACAACTTAATGAAAGCACTCACACATTCTTTTCAGATTATGCATAAATTCAGTTCTCCGTATTATCCTCGTGCAAATGGCTTAGCTGAAAGTACAAACAAGACTTTGCTGAATATGCTTCGAAAACTGATTCTGGAATCACCGAAAAGGTGGGATCAATTGTTACCTGCAGTATTATGGGCGTAACAGACTACCTACAAGGTAGCAACAGGACTAACACCTTTCAAACTGGCTTATGGACTGGAAGCCATAGCACCAATGGAGATTGTTGTGCCAAGTTTACGTGTAGCTCTCACTCAAAAACTCTTACCTGAAGAATCTCTGTCATTTCGGTTGGATACACTCAGAGAATTAGACGAGCATCGGTGGGACAATTTTTTGACTATTCAGGAAGTACAGTTAAGACAAGCTCGAACACATGATCCATATCTAAAAACTCTAGTTTTTACGGTGGGGCAATTTGTACTCTTTAACAATGCAAAATCGAATCGCTCTGCTGGAAAAATTCAAGTTACGATGGTTTGGTCCATACCAGATTTCTGAACAGGTGGGCCCAGCCACTTTTCGATTGACTACTTTGACTAGCATTCCTCTTTCGAAGGTGATAAATGGTTCAAAGTTGTGGCCGTATCATCAAGCATCTGGTTCTCGCTGACGTGTTCAGCATTTTTTCATTTTATTTATTTTTCTTTTTTGTTTTTTACGTACTTAATAAAATAAGTCTGTAATTATCCACGTTTTAATACCTAATTATGACTAACAGCCGCCCTGCCTTATCGATTCCGCTCATGCATGCCCACCGAAGTTATGAGGTTATCATCTCAATATCGTGCGATGATTCACGAATTTAATTGCTTCTCGGTATCAAGCATCTACTTAACCTTTTTTGTTTTGTTGTTAATCGCTATTGTGTCTGTGTGATTTGTGTATTTGTGCTCTCTGTCTACCCTGTGCTTGTGTTACCGTGCTTGCTATTGTCAGTGCGCCATGGAAGCTCTGGCAAACTTCATCGCCTTCCGTGAAGGACTCCCTGCTGATGTAAGTGAGTTCCTGCGCGTCCGCGGGTTGGTCAATTTCGCTGAATTGCCCTAGCATTCAGTGGATTGCCACCCTTTCTACGCAGAAATAATCGCTGCCATCGCTGCCACACCTACTACCGAGCAGAGTTGGCATATCACTTCCCTACCATCCCGTACTGTAACCACTCTCTAGACCTTCTCTCATGCATTCCGGCTCTCTCTGCAAGGATGAGAGAATGGCCCGAATTTACCAATAGCTACCATGATCCAGCTATTCCCTAGATACTCCTCCAATGAATATGCAATCCTCTGTCGCCCCGAACCTGAGAGATCAGCACTCCAATTTTTAGTTGCCATTTTGAATCTCCAAAAGCGCACATATGGAATATCTCGTCCCTTTTACTCCACTATAGATTTAGCTGCTCGAGAACCTGTCAAATTTGCTTCGTATTTCTTCCGTCGCATTCACAAAGAATGTGTTTCAATCATCAAGCAGGTCAATAAGGGAGATATGCCAAGGTCGAGACTGCCGCACATCCTATCTTTTCTATTTTCGACCATTTTAGTAGCACAACCGCCACCCCGAGGACCCGTTCTGCACCATGAAGAGTCTGCACAAATCTTGGACAATGATGAAGAAGAGGACGAAGAGATTTTCCACCTTCTCCGTCGGAAAAGAATCAGAATTAGTTCATCAGATAGTCAGGTACAAGGCTCTGTCGCCAATGATCAAGCAGATGACAAAGAAGAAGAAGGACAGGACGAAGAAACCTTCCATGACACCGCAACATCAATTCATCATGAATCATCAGCCCAATCTTCTTCAGAAAGTCAACAAGAACAGGATGCTACCATCGAATCTGAAACAAGCTCATCAAAAGAAGCATCTCAACAACAATCTGAGCAGGAAAAGCCAGAGGATGCAGAACCTATCATTAAAGAGGTTTTCGAAGAACTGCTTAAAGCAGTGGAATCTATAGCTACCGGCCCTGATGACACTACACAACGAATAACCGAAAAGGTAACCAACACAACTACTATTCTTCCTACTCATCCACCCGAACCTCCAGCTGAACCCAGTATTCCTATTCCACCCATTGTCCCCGACAAACCCACTGCTTCTTCATCCTCATCACCAAATTACTCTCCACCGAATTCCCAGTAGCTCCTCACCGCTTCTTCATCTCAACCCCGTTCTCATCCTCGAATTCCTTCAATTCCATTATTTTCTGAGTTAGCATCCATGGGTCAAATGCTGATCCACTTCTCACAACAACTACGTGCACAAATGAAGCAAGTGACAGATACTATCCGAGATGACTTTCAACACAAAGTTGATGTGCTAGAGGCAGACATCACTCCTCTCCAGGAAGAATTACACGCAGTCAAGGCAGAAAATCATGCGTTAAACGGACAAATTCAGGAGTTGCAGGCCAGACTTGAAGAACAAGAAACAATTACCAATCAAAGAGATGCGGCCCTGACAGCAGTCCAAGAAACAAATGAATTACTAAGTGTTGCAAATGCAGAGTTAGTCAACTTGAAGCAGTTAGTCCAGGATAAAGAAGATGCACGAGTAGCTTTAGGGAATCTGTTAGAAGAAACCAGACAATAGCTACATGAAGCAATACAGCAAGGACAAGAGATGGCAGATTTTCTTAAGAAGACTGATTACGAACTACAGAGAACCAAGATTGATCTATCCGACGTCAACAATATTCTTAAACGCAAGTTGATCGGGGAAGCACAATTACAGAAAGACATCGCAAGTACTCGCCGAGAGCGCGACGCTTATTACAAAACAATTGAGTTTCAGAATCAGGAGATAGAAAGAAGGGAGTATGAGCTGGATGTACAGAAAGAAAGATTAGCTCAAATAAATAAGCAAATTGCAGATATGAAGGTAACTCATGATGCGGCCTTATCAAACGATTTTTATCTACAGGAAGCTTTTCTGCAGACGCAAGCAGAAGTTTTGATGACCGAAGTCATTTCCTTAAGTTCTGTATGAACAGATGCCCAATTAGTAGAACAAGGTATTTTCAAACAGATGTTAGAAGCCTTAAAGAAGAAAATCGCCCGAACTTTTAGATTAGCCCGATCGATGTATTTAGAAGGCATTGTAGATGAACCGTAATTTTTGTAAACCTGCGGGTTCGAGTCCACCGTGCGTGCCAGTGTTAGTCGGCCGCCAGATTGGCGATTGTAAAAACTGAATCTTTTTCTAGTCTGCACCTACAAAAGGTTGTTACAAAGATGTTTATATCTTTATATAAATGAATGAAAAAGAGACGCTCGGTGACGATCAGTGGGATCACCAGACTGTCTGTCTGGGTGATTGATTTGCACGTTATTGTAGTGTGTGTTTGCGTCATTCTGAGTACCTTGTTCTCATCTCTACCTTGTTGATATCAATACCTGTTCGGTTGGTGAATTACCAAAAACGACCAGCGAAGTCACCAGACTGTTTGTCTGGTCGGTGAAGTCTGTGTAGTAACTGTAGTGTGCTTGAGAACTCTGAGTCATATTGTGGTTGTCTTCTGTGTTGAAGATCTGCTATTGTACGGTAAAGATTAAGTTACAGTAAGGTTCGTCTTAAGTTGAGTATGGAATCATTTTCCCGTAAAGATTATTACTGTGAGTTGTGTTACGTTAGTTCTTATATGGTACGTTGATCACTAAGTAAGTCTTAATCGGTGTAGGAATCTACATTCAGTATTGTGTATTTGAGAATTTTGAGTCTTTTTGTGTCTTTCGGTTCTGGTTGATTATCTGCACCTATTCGGTAAAGATTGAGTCACTGTTATTATCTCTGTTGTTACCGTGTTTTGTCTTCGGAGCAGCTCTTTAGTTAATCAAGATCAGTCTGTATCACGATATTGAATAGTCTGGTTCTATAGGTTGAGAGTACCTTAATTGGAATGTGTTCGGTAGACTTTGGGAAGGGTCCGATTACAGATAATAAGATTGTGAAGCGTAAATAGATTCTTGATAGAGTTCTTGAGCATTAGTATATTGTTGTGTGTGAAGTCGTTAGTTTGGGAAAATCAAGAACAGGGCCTCTGTCTAATAGACCCCTTCCACTCCCAAGAACCCATGTAGATGTTTAAACGCGTTTCTGACGGTTAGTTGCGCGTTTAACACTACTTGGGTTCTTGGGAGTGGAAGGGGTCTGCTAGATAGAGGCCTTGTTCTTGATTTTCCCAAACTAACCACTTCACACACAACAATATACTAATGCTCAAGAACTCTATAAAGAATCCATTTACGCTTCACAATCTTACTATCTGTAATCGGACCCTTCCCAAAGTCTACCGAACACATTCCAATTAAGGTACTCTCAACCTATAGCACCAGACTATTCAATATCGTGATACAGACTGATCTTGATTAACTCAAGAACTGCTCCGAACACAAAACACGGTAACAACAGAGATAATAATAGTGACTCAATCTTTACCGAATAGGTGTAGACAATCAAACAAAACCGAAAGACAAAGAAAGACTCAAAATTCTCAAACACACAATACTGAATGTAGATTCCTA
>CM035409.1:31099557-31109557 GCA_020310875.1 Ceratopteris richardii | reverse complement strand
CTTTTCTTTTACTCCTGCCATACTTTTGAATTTGCTAGGCTTCACACCATCCAAGCTCTTTGTCATTATGTCTGCTATCTGATCTTTTGTAGAAATGTACTCCACCTCAATTTCTTTCTCCATTACCTTTTCTGAGTCAGGAAATGATAATGTATCTCTATACGTTTTGTTCTTGCATGAAATACTGGATTTGCTGCAAGATAAAGTGAACTCATACTATCTCCATGTATTGTAGGTATACCTTGATCAATGTCCAAGCTTTTGAATGATGTATGCATCCATATGACCTCCTTAGTTGTTTCCACAGATCCTTTGTACTCAGCTTCAGTTGATGATAATGCTAATGTATGTTGTTTCTTTGAACACCAACTTACAAGCTTATCACCAACGTATATCATGTCACCATGAGTTGATCTTATGTCATCCTGGTTACTTATCA
The DNA here is from genome assembly GCA_020310875.1 of Ceratopteris richardii. Classification (NCBI taxonomy): domain Eukaryota; kingdom Viridiplantae; phylum Streptophyta; class Polypodiopsida; order Polypodiales; family Pteridaceae; genus Ceratopteris; species Ceratopteris richardii. Next base: position 31,109,118 of record CM035409.1, on the reverse strand, counting down.
CCATGAGTTGATCTTATGTCATCCTGGTTACCTACCCAGTCTGAGTCACTATAGGCTCTCAACTTCAAATTTGATGTAAATGGATAATATAATCCTTCCTTTATAGTTCCTTTGATATACTTGAGAAGTCTCTGAACTGCAATCCAATGTGGGTCCTTTGACAATGCATGAATTGTGACAACACTCCCATTGCATAACTAAGATCAGGTCTTGTTAGTGTAGCATAAATCAAACTAGCCACAAGAGATTGATACTTCCTCATATCTTTGTATTCCGCACCATCATATTTACTGAGCTTGTGATTAACTTCAAGTGGAGTTGAAGCTTCTCTGCAATTTTCCATATCAAACTTCTTCAATACATTCAGAAGATACCTTTCTTGCAATACATATATGCCATGATCTGTATAGGTGACTTCCATACCAAGAAAGTATGATAACTTTCCTAGATCACTAATCTTGAATTCTTTTTCAAGTAATCTCTTTACCTCTTTGATTCCTTCATTTGAAGTACCTATGATTATAATGTCATCCACATAAATACAAATCTAGATTGTACCTTCCTCTGTTCTTTTGATAAGTGGACTTGGATTTGCTTTTGAACTTTGATATCCAAGATCATTGAGATACTTCACCAGTCTATAGTCCCATGCTCTTGGAGCTTGCTTCAATCCATAGAGTGCTCTTCTCAACCTGCAAACAAAATTTGGATACCTAGAATCTATAAACGCTTGAGGTTATTCCATGTATACCTCATCTGATATGTATCCATTCAAGAATGCATTCTTTATATCCAATTGACTTAGGGTCCATCCTTTTGAAGTTGCAATAGTAATGATTGTCCTTATAGTTGACAGCTTAGCTACAGGACTAAATGTCTCATCATAATCTATGCCATAAGTTTGGGTATAGCCTTTCACCACCAGTCTAGCTTCGTATCTGGCTATACGTCCATCTGCAAGCTTCTTCACTTTATAAACCCATTTATTTCCAATTACCTTCTTAGCATTTGGTTTAGGAACAAGTTTCCATGTCTTGTTCTCCTCTATTGCATTGAATTCTTCCTTCATTGCTTCTTCCCATTGTTTCTTACCTTTAGCTTCATCATAGTTCTGAGGTTCTTCATCATCTTTGACCAGGTATGCATAGTTCTTCTGAGTTATGTAAGACATATCATAAGAATACCTTTCTAATTGCCTTCTAATCCTGCTTGACCTTCTTGGTTCACATTCTTCATATGTGTCTGGATACACCCCTTCATCAAATATAGGAGCTTCTTCATTTCTTCTTGTCAATCCACTTCTGGATGTACTAGCTTGCTTATAGCCTTCATCTTCATTTACCTGCACAATTGATTTTCCTTTCTCACATCTTCTTACCTCTTCTTCAAATTCTTCAGCTGTATGACTCGGATCTACATACCAACTTTTCTGCTCATCAAATGTAACATCTCTTGAAACAAGAAATTGTTTAGTTAGAGGATTCCAAAACCTGTAACCCATCTGCTTTTCATCATAACCAATGAACACATATTTTTCTGCCTTTGGTTCAAATTTATGCCTAAGCTGTGATGGCACATAAGCATATGCAATTGATCCAAACACTTTACAATGATCTAGTGTTGGTTTCTTACCCCACCAAGCTTCATATGGAGTGATTCCATTGAGAGTTGCACGTGGTAATCTATTCACAAGATATGTAGCTATATTTATAGCCTCAGCCCAAAGATAATTTGGACAATTCTTCTCCTTCAGCATAGCTCTAGCAAACTCAACCAAAGTCCTGTTTCATCTTTCTGCTACACCATTTTGTTGTGGTGTATACCTGCGGGTTATTTCTCTCTTAATACCTACATTCCAAAGATAATCAGTGAACTCTTGGGAGAAGTATTCTCACCCTCCATCAGACCTCAGTCTCTTAAGATTTTGACCCGTGACTCTCTCTGCATATGCATGAAAATGCTTGAAAGCTCCCAATACTTTTGATCTTTCTTTCAAAGCATATAGAGTTATCTATCTTGTAGCATCATCAATGAAATGAACATAATACCTTGAGCCACTGATAGATCCTTCTTTTGTTGTTCCCATACATCTGTATGAATGACCTCTAGTAATCCATCATGTTTGAATCCTTTCTTATGAAATGGTAACCTCTGTGCTTTACCCATTTGACATGCTTCACATTTATAAACCATATGTTGACTTTGCACATTTGGTAGTCCTAGTACAGATTGATTTGCAACCATAGCTTTAATTCCTCTTTCATTGAAATGGCCTAATCTCTTATGCCAGAGATCAAGTTCTATAATCACTCTGTGTGAGCAATGCTTGACCAATGTTCCCTTGCACTCTTAAAGTAAAGAGTCTACCTTCTTTCTTACCACAAACAATCTCATTATATCCATTCTCTAGATCTTCAACAAATACTCCTTCATTTGTAAACCTGACTTGAAAACCTTTTTCAACTATCCGTCCCACACTAATCAAGTTTTTAGGTATTGTGGGAACATACAAAACATTGGAGCAAATCTGCTCCACTCTTGCATTTCACTTTCCCAATCGAATGTACACTATGTCTTGGATTATCACATGTTTGAACTGTATGACTAGAAATACCTTTTTCCAACTCTGACATCAATTCCATGTTTCTTGACAAATGATTAGAACATCCAGAGTCAATGTAAAATACCTTTAGATCTTCTTTATCTGATGTGCTAATTGGATTCATCATTAATGATGTATGACTTTCATTCTGTGTGTCATTTGCATAATTGTAGTAGGTGGTGGTGTAGGATTGATTTTGTCCCCAACTTCTTCCTCCACCTCTACCATAGCCTCCTCTTGGATTTTTTCTACCTCTCTAAAAATTACTTTGATATCTTCCACCTCCACCTCTGCTATTGTTATTCTGATTTTGATTTGATCCTTGGTGATTGTGCCAATAGTCATGAGCCAAATGATTGCTCAATCCACAGATCCAGCAAGCCTTCTTGTTGTTATTCTGATTACCTCTTCCTCCTCCAAAGCCTCTTGATCTTCCTCTGCCAATGCCTTTACCTCTAGCATAATAAACTTGAGAACTTGATTCCTCTTCCTCCTTTGCTTTACCTTTATCTCCTTTCTTTTTGTTCTTCATGTATAGTGCAGAACTTTGTCCTTTATCTCCATCTCCCCTCAAATCTTGCTCAAATGTTAGCATCAAACCAAGCAATTGAATCAGATCTATAACATAATGATTTAATGAAAGTTCTGTTGATAAGAAAAAAGGTTTCCACCTTTCATCCCCTCTCAAGCCTGCAAGTAATTGAGCAATCAATCTGTGATCCTCAATATCTTCATCTATGGATCCAAGACTATCTGCTAGATCCTTCATCTTAGTGACATAATCACTAATACTTTGACTTGGCTTCTTCTTGAATGTTGTAAACTCTGACCATAGACTTGCTTTCCTTGCTTTACTAGTGCTTTAGAAATGATACTCCAATGCATTCCATATATCTTCAGATGATTCCAATCCTCTGATGTGTAAGACAAAAGTTCCGCAATGTAACACGAGAGCAATAGCAGAGAAGATAACAGATATAGGAGAATCTCAACAATTTTCTACTAGCAGCAAGTACAAAGATGATGGCATTGTCCACCCGTGCGCTCTCAAGGTAGAGCTTAAATGGTGATCTAGACAACTCTAGATAGGGAGATACAAGGTAGAGGTATGCTGGCTCAACTCGATGTCTCAGGTAGTGCAGAATTCATGTATCTATAGGATCATGGGTGGCCTGCCATGGACGGCTATACATGGGCGGTAGAGCGTGGGTGGCCACCGCCCACGTAATTGCCATACACGACTTAGATTGGTTGAACGGACCTAACAAATATAAATGATTTCTAACTCTAACAAGGAATATTCCATGGGATATTCTGTTTACCGTCGCACGAGGGGCGCTGCCCCCGGACCCCCACCAGGCCAAGCCAGGGGGCCCACTGGCCCCCTTGGACCCCCCAGTCAGGGCTGCTCACCGTTGCCCCGAACCCCACAATTGGGGACCCTGGTAACTCCCTTTCCTTACAATACCTTACATGGTCCAATATGACCTTCATCCAACATGCAAGTTGGGATTCCCATCAATTGGGTAATGCACGCTTGGCTTCTCCTCATAAAGGGGGCCTTACAAAATGTGCATACAATCATGAGGGGTAGACACTGATCATATACTAACACCCCCCCTCAATGTTTACCGATTCTCTAAAAATTCTTTCTATTCAACTCATCATACACCTGATGGATGATACACACAATTCTCATTATCTATTCCTATCTTTTCATCTATTCTTCATCTCATCTATTTCATACGACCATATACATATACATACACACACACACACATATATATATATATATATATATATATATATATATATATATATATATATATATATATATACACACACACACACACACACATATATATATATATATAGCGCCTTTAGTTAGCGGGGTATTAGCATAGCACTAATACCTTTACGGGTTTCGCTTCACCCTATTGGTTTTGCGCTAAAGGTTTTCTTTATATATATATATATATATATATATATATATATATATATATATATATATATATATATATATATATATATATATATATATATATATATATATATATATATATATGTGTGTGTGTGTGTGTGTGTGTGTGTGTGCATGTGTGTGTGTTGATTTCGTCATTACCTCAAGTATTTTGAAGTATTTACAAAACTAATGTACATTGTTTTTAGAACTTTTCTTCCTGAACCTTTACTTTACTCCATGCTCTTAGACTTCAATCTTTCCTTCATGTCTTCACTTCTAAGCTTCATATAATCACCAATTGTTGATTGTCTTGCTCTAACAGCTCCCCCTCAATCATCAATTGTGATTACCTACATCTTCTTTATTCGTGCCATATCTTTAAACCTCTGCAACTTTGGTCCATCCAAGATTTTTTTCATCATACCTGCAAGTTGATCTTTTGTAGGAGTATGTATGACTTCTATTTCTTTATCAACAACCTTCTCTCTCAAAAAATGATATTGAATCTCAATATGTTTAGTCCTAGCATGAAATACAGGATTAGCTGCCAAATATAAAGAATTCCTATTGTCTCCACAAATGATAGGAGTACTTTGAATGATATCAAAACTCTTCATAAGAGTCTTTAGCCATATGACTTCCTTTGCAGCTTCTACCATGCCTTTGTATTCTGCTTCTGTAGATGATAAAGCAACTGTATGTTGCTTCTTAGAGCACCATGAAATTAAGTTATCTTCTACATAACACAAATATCCATTTGTTGATCTTATATCATCAGAGTTACCTGCCCAATCTACATCACTATATATCTTGATTCTTGTATATGAAGTAAACCCATAGTACAAACCTTCTTTAAGTGTGCCCTTGATGTACCTAAGCACTCTTTGTCGTGCAATCCAATGTTCCTTTCTAGGACAATGCATGAATTGAGATAAAACTCCAACTGCATATGGTAAGTCAGGCCTTGTTAATGTAGCATAGATCAAGCTACCCACCAAACTCTGATAAATCTTCATGTCTTTGAATTCTTCTCCTCCATACTCAATCTATGATTCACCTCCATTGGAGTTGGTGCTCTCCTACAATCTTCCATTTTAAATTTGGTTAGCAAATTTTTCGAGTACCTTTCTCGAGTTACATATACTCCATGTTGAGTATATGAAATCTCCATTCCCAAGAAGAATGATAGATTTCCCAAGTCATTGATTTTAAATTCTTTCTCCATCTTCTTCTTAATCATGTGTATACCTTTATCATCTGTTCCTGTAAGTATTATGTCATCAACACAAATACAAACATGAATTAACCCATCCTCACTTGCTTTGACTAGCAAGCTACTATCTGCCTTAGATGCTTGAAACCCAAGTTCCTTCAAGAACTTTACAAGCCTATAATTCCATGCCCTTGGGGCCTGTTTCAAACCATACAAAGCTCTCTTGAGCTTACACACATGATGTGGATACACTTGATCTTTAAAACCATCTGGTTGTTCCATGTAGACTTCATCTAAAATATAAACATTCAAAAATGCATTCTTCACATCTAATTGAGATAATTTCCAACATTTGCAAGCAACAATTGCTATGACATTCCTTATGGTTGTCATCTTTGCAACAGGACTATAAGTTTCATCATAGTCCACACCATATGTCTATGCATATCCTTTCACAACAAGCCTGGCTTTGTACCTAGATACACTTCCATCTGCAAACCTTTTTGTTTTGTAGACCCATTTACATCCAATGATCTTTTGACTATTTGGTTTAGGAACCAAATCCCATGTCTCATTCTCCATCAATGCATCATATTCTTCCTGCATAGTTTTTTTCCCAATTCTCCTTTCCTTTGGCTTCATCATATATGGATGGATCTTCATCTACTTTTATCATATAATCATAATCTTTAGTATTCAAGAATGAAGTATCATAACTATACCTTGTAGGTTGCCATATGTGCCTAGATGACCTTTTGAGTTCTCCACTTCTTGAAGTTTTTGGTTCATCATATTCTGGATCAAATCTTGGCCTTTCTTCTACTTCAACTTGTCCTTCATTACTCTCTTCTTCATCACATAATTGAACCTTTGATTTACCTTTCTTCTGAATCAAGGTTTCTTCATCACCTACATGAATATTAAGTGTACCTGCAACCTTACCCACAAGAGATTGATACTTCCTCATATCTTTGTATTTTGCACCATCATATTTACTAAGCTTGTGATTAACTTCAAGTGGAGTTGAAGCTTCTCTGCAATTTTCCATATCAAACTTCTTCAATAGATTTAGAAGATACCTTTCTTGCGATACATATATGCCATGATCTGTATAGGTGACTTCCATACCAAGAAAGTATGATAACTTTCCTAGATCACTAATCTTGAATTATTTTTCAAGTAATCTCTTTACCTCCTTGATTCCTTCATTTGAAGTACCTATGATTATAATGTCATCCACATAAATACAAATGTAGATTGTACCTTCCTCTGTTTTTTTGATAAGTAGACTTGGATCTGCTTTTGAACTTTGATATATAAGATCATTGAGATACTTCACCAGTCTATACTTCCATGCTCTTGGAACTTGCGTCAATCCATAGAGTGGTCTTCTCAACCTGCCAACAAAATTTGGATACATGGAATCTATAAATCCTTGAGGTTGTTCCATGTATACCTCATCTAATATGTATCCATTCAACAATGCATTCTTTATATCCAATTGACTTAGGGTCCATCCTTTTGAAGCTCCAATAGCAATGATTGTCCTTATAGTTGACATCTTAGCTATAGGACTAAATGTCTCATCATAATCTATGCCATAAGTTTGGGCATAGCCTTTCACCACCAGTCTAGCTTTGTATCTGGCTAAGCTTCCATCTGCAAGATTTTTCACTTTATAAACCCATTTATTTCCGATTACCTTCTTACCATTTGGTTTAGGAACAAGTTTCCATGTCTTGTTATCCTCTAGTGCATTGAATTCTTCCTTCATTGCTTCTTCCCATTGTTTCTTACCTTTAGCTTCATCATAGTTCTGAGGTTCTTCATCATCTTTGACCATGTATGCATAGTTCTTCTGAGTTATGTAAGAATTATCATAAGAATACCTTTTTGATTGCCTTCTAGTCCTACTTGACCTTCTTGGTTCACATTCTTCATATGTGTTTGGATACACCTCTTCATCAAATATAGGAGCTTCTTCATTTTCTCTTGTCAATCCACTTTTGGATGTACTAGCTTGCATATAGCCTTCATCTTCATTTACCTACACAATTGATTTTCCTTTCTCACATCTTCTTACCTCTTCTTCAAATTCTTTAGCTGTATGACTTTGATCTGCATACCAACTTTTTTGTTCATCAAATGTAACATCTCTTGAAACAAGAAATTATTTCGTTAGAGGATTCCACAACTTGTAACCCATCTGCTTTTCATCATAACCAATGAACACATATTTTTATGCCTTTGGTTCAAATTTATGCCTAAGTTGTGATGACACATAAGCATATTATGCAATTGATCCAAACACTTTACAATGATCTAGTGTTGGTTTCTTACCCCACCAAGCTTCATATGGAGTCATTCCATTGAGAGCTGCACATGGTAATCTATTCACAAGATATCTAGCTGTATTTACAGCCTCAGCCCAAAGATAATTTGGACAATTCTTCTCCTTCAGCATAGCTCTAGAAAACTCAACCAAAGTCCTGTTTCGTCTTTATGCTACACCATTTTGTTGTGCTATATACATGTAGGTTATTTCTCTCTTAATACCTACATTCCAAAGATAATCATTGAACTCTTGGGAGAAGTATTCTCCCCCTCCATCAGACCTCAGTCTCTTAAGCTTTTGACATGTGCCTCTCTCTGCATATGCATGAAAACGCTTGAAAGCTCCAAATACTTCTGATCTTTCCTTCAAAGCATACAGAGTTATCCATCTTGTAGCATCATCAATGAAAAGAACATAATACCTTGAGCCACTGATAGATCCTTCTTTTGTTGGTCCCCATACATCTGTATGAATGACCTCTAGTAATCCATCATGTTTGAATCCTTTCTTCTGAAATGGTAACCTGTGTGCTTTACCCATTTGACATGCTTCACATTTATAAACCATATGTTGACTTTGCACATTTGGTAGTCCTAGTACAGATTGATTTGCAACCATAGCTTTAATGCCTCTTTCATTGAACTGACCTAATCTCTTATGCCAGAGACAAGTTCTATAATCACTCATTCACCATGTGTGAGCAATGCTTGAACAATGTTCCCTTGCACTCTTAAAGTAAAGAGTCTACCTTCTTTCTTACCACAAAGAATTTGATTATATCCATTCTCTAGATCTTCAACAAATACTCTTTCATTTGTAAACCTCACTTGAAAACCTTTTTCAAATATTTGTCCCACACTAATCAAGTTTTTAGGTATTATGAGAACATACAAAACATTGGTTAGCAGATCTGCTCCACTCTTGCATTTCACTTTTCCAATTGAATGTACAATATGTCTTGTATTATCACCTGTTTGAACTATATGACTAGAAATACCTTTTTTTAATTTTGAGATCAATTCTATGTTTCCTGACAAATGATTAGAACATCCAGAGTCAATGTAAAATACCTTTAGATTATCTTTATCTGATGTGCTAATTGAATTCATCATTAATGATGTATGACTTTCATTCTGTGTGTCATTTGCATAATTGTAGTTGGTGGTGTTGTAGGATTGATTTTGTCCCCAACTTCTTCCTCCACCTCTACCATAGCCTCCTCTTGGATTTTTTCTACCTCTCTTAAAATTACTTTGATATCTTCCACCTCTACCTTTGCTATTGTTATTCTGATTTTGATTTGATCCTTGCTGAATGTGCCAACAGTCATGAGCCAAATGATTACTCAATCCACAGATCCAGCAAGCCTTCTTGTTATTATTCTGATTACCTCTTCCTCTTCCAAAGCCTCTTGATCTTCCTCTACCAGTGCCTTTACCTCTAGCATA
>CM035409.1:31082057-31087057 GCA_020310875.1 Ceratopteris richardii | reverse complement strand
AGGAGCTGTTGATGAAGACATTGAGGAGGATAAATTGGTAAGGCAAATCCTTACAGGGTTGAGAGGTGATGACAAATGGAAGCCATTTATTTTGTCTACAGAACTATCACTTGACCATTTCACTCCTGATTTAAATCAATTGTTAGGTCATATGCTAACATTTGAGCAGGATGTTAAAGGAGATGGTGACAAGAGTACAGGACATGCAATGTACTCAAAGGACAAGAAGAAGAATAGCAAAGGAAAACAACAAGCAGGTGAAGATGAAGGAACAACTACTCAAGCCAACTTCCTAAGAGGAAGAGGAGGTGGCAAAGGTAGAGGAAGAGGCAGGAACAACAAAGATGGAGGCAAAGCTTGCTGGATTTGTGGTAAGACAAATCACTTAGCTAATGATTGTTGGCATAATAATCAGAATAATGGTGGATACAATCAGAATTATAATACAAGAGGAAGAGGTGGCAGAAATCAAAGAGGTAATTACAGAGGTAGAGGTGGAAGGAATTACTTTGGAAGAAATGCAGGTAGAGGATTCCAAAGTCAACAATACAACAACACCTACTACAATTATGCTTCAGATCAAAAGGAAGATTCAACATTGATAATGAATGCAACTTGTGAAAGGCAGAATGAAGATCAGAGAGTCTTCTACATTGATTCAGGGTGTAGCAATCACCTGAGTGGTAACATATCTTTGATGACTGATTTGGAAAGTAAAGTTTTTAATCATGTTGTTCAAACAGGTGACAACACAAAGCACAATGTGAAGTCAATTGGATCAGTGAAGGCCAAGGATGGAAGCACCTTATTGAGTAAGGTTTTGTATGTTCCTACAATCCCTAAGAATTTGATAAGTGTAGGTCAAATTGTTGAAAAGGGATATGAAGTAAGGTTCACTAATGATGGAGTATATGTGGAAGACCCTAGCCAAGGGTATAAACAGATTGTTTCAGGAAAAAAGGAAGGAAGATTGTTTACATTGAAGATTCAAGGCAACATTGGTCATGCTATGTTCACATATGGAGGTCATAAGATCTCTGAGTTAGATCTTTGGCACAAGAGGCTTGGACATTTCAATGAAAGAGGTATTAAAGAAATGGTTAACAATGGTTCAGTGCTTGGATTGCCTAATGTTGCAGGTCAACATATGACATACAAATGTGAGGCATGTCAATTAGGTAAGGCTCATAAACATTCCTATTCCAAGCATGGTTTTATGCACTCAGAGAAGCTCGAGTTGGTACACACAGATGTGTGGGGACCATCAAAAGATTTCAGTATAAATGGATCAAGGTATTATGTGATTTATGTTGATGATGCTACTAGGTGGATCACTATCTATGTGATCAAAGATAAGTCAGAAGTGTTTAATACATTTAAACACTATCATGCATATGCAGAAAGAATTACAGGTCATAAGTTGAAGAGACTAAGGTCAGATGGAGGGGGAGAGTATTTCTCTAATGAGTTCAGTGATTACTTATGGAATGCAGGTATAAAAAGGGAAGTTACTTGCAGGTACTCTCCTCAACAAAATGGTGTTGCAGAAAGGAGGAATAGAACACTTGTTGAGTTTGCAAGATCCATGATGAAGGAGAAAAATTGCCCTAATTATTTGTGGGCTGAGGCTGTAAATACAGCCACTTATTTGGTCAATAGGTTACCATGTAAAGCCTTGCAGGGTATGACACCATATGAGGCTTGGTGGGGTAAAAGACCTACCTTGGATCATTGCAGAGTTTTTGGGTGTGTGGCATATGCATATGTGCCATCACAATTAAGACACAAATTGGAACCTAAAGCTGAAAAGTATGTTTTCATTGGCTATGATGACAAGCAGATGGGCTATAGATTGTGGAGTCCATCTACAAAGCAATTTATGGTTTCTAAAGATGTTACATTTGATGAACAAAACACTTGGTATGCAGGTACAATCAAAATCAATACAGATGATGAAGAAGAAGTGAGTCAAAGAAAAGGTAAATCAAAAGTTCAGATATTTGATGACCAAGAGAATAATGAAGTGCAGGATGAAGTGGAAGAGACACCAAGATTTGATCCTGAATGTGAAGAGCCAGAAACCTCAAGGAGTGGAGAACTCAGAAGGTCAACAAGAAATAGGTGGCAACCTACAAGGTATAGTTATGATACTTCATTTCTAGCCACAAAAGATTATGCTTATATGGTGAATACAGATGAAGACCCTTCTACATATGAAGAGGCAAAAGGTAAGGAAAAATGGGAGAATGCTATGCAGGAGGAATATGATGCACTATTGGAGAATCAAACTTGGGATTTGGTTCCTAAACCAAATAGTCAGAAGATTATTGGATGCAAGTGGGTCTACAAGACAAAAAGGTTTGCAGATGGAAGTGTGTCTAGATACAAAGCTAGACTTGTTGTCAAAGGCTTTGCTCAAACATATGGTATTGATTATGATGAGACCTATAGTCCTGTGGCAAAGATGACAACCATAAGGACACTTATTGCTATTGCTGCATGTAAAGGTTGGAAGCTATGTCAACTTGATGTGAAAAATGCTTTTTTGAATGGTTACATTTCAGATGATGTATTTATGGAGCAACCTCAAGGGTTCAGAGATAAAAGGTATCCAGATCATGTGTGCAAGCTCAAGAGAGCTTTGTATGGCTTGAAGCAGGCCCCAAGGGCATGGAATTATAGACTTGTGAAGTTCCTAAAAGAACTTGGTTTTCAGGTGTCTAAAGCAGATAGTAGCTTGCTTGTCAAGGCAAGTGAAAATGGTTTCATATACATGTGCATATATGTTGATGATATAATTCTTACAGGTACAGATGAAGAAGGAATACAAAAGCTTAAGAGGCAAATGGAAAAGGAGTTCAAGATAAGTGACTTGGGAGACTTATCATACTTCTTGGGCATGGAGATTACATATACTCAACATGGAGTATTTGTGACCCAAGAAAGGTATTTGAAGAACTTGTTAATCAAGTTTAAAATGGATGATTGCAGGGTAGCACCTACACCAATGGAGGTGAATCATAAATTGAGTAAGTATGGAGGTGAAGAATTCAAGGACATGAGACAATATCAGAGTTTGGTTGGTAGTCTTATCTATGCTACTCTAACTAGACCTGATTTATCATATGCAGTAGGGGTTTTGTCTCAATTTATGCATTGCCCAAGGAAAGAACATTGGATTGCAGGACAAAGGGTGTTGAGGTACATTAAGGGTACACTCAATGAAGGTTTGTATTATGGGTTTACCTCAGATACAAATATCAAAATTTATAGTGATGCAGATTGGGCAGGTAATCCAGATGATAGAAGGTCTACATTTGGATATATGTGTTATGTGGGAGATAAACTTATCTCATGGTGTTCCAAGAAGCAACATACAGTTGCTTTATCTTCTACAGAAGCAGAGTATAAAGGCATGGTTGAAGCTGCAAAGGAAGTAATTTGGGTTAAGACATTGATGAAGAGTCTTGACATTATGCATGGGGTACCAATCATATATGGAGATAACATGAGTTCATTATACTTAGCTGCTAATCCTGTTTTTCATGCCAGGACCAAACACATTGAGATTCAGTATCACTTTCTAAGAGAGAAAGTGATGGATAAAGAGATTGAAGTAATCCATACTTCAACAAAAGATCAGATAGCTGATATGCTTACAAAAGGCTTGGATGGACCAAAGTTACAAAGGTTCAAAGACATGGCAGGTATAAAGAAGATAGTGAAGACCTCAATTGATGATTGAGGGGGAGCTGTTGGTGCACACCAATCACCAATTGAAGGCTTGGAAGGTTAAAGAGTGAAGGAAAGATCAACTATTGAAGCTTGGAAGAAAGACATATTCAGAGGATAAGAGAAGTGTACACATATGTACATTAATATAGTCATAGGTGACTTAGATCTTTGTTTGAGTAAGAATCTTGTACAAATTGTCTATAAATACTTTGAGAAAAGTCGGGGCATGTATGAGAGCATATGTAGAAACCAAGATTGAGGAAGTTAGGAGTCAAGAGATAGAGAAAAGTTAGTTGAGTTAGCTCTCATCACTCAGTTGTAATTTTCTGAGTTAATGAAGAAATATTGCTGCCCGATCTTTTCGTGTCTGCTCCTTCTGTGTTTGATCAATTGTGAAATCCTTTTGAGGATATCTAAGTTGTTAGTTAATGAGCCTGTGACCTGAATTTCAGAGTCTAATTGTAAACAGGCTAGGAGAATTGTGAGTAGGAACATTCATATGTGTTGAGTGTCTACAGTTCTCTGAAACAGGCGCAAATTTCGAGTTTAATCTTTTGGTCAGTGCTCACTCCATAGTTTAAAGTTTTGTGCAAGCAAGCACTTAATCTTTAAGTTGGAAGGTGATCTACTCGTGGCTAAAAGCATTTGGCAAAACGGGTTAGATATTGTGAGAACCAAAGTTAAGAAGTTAGGGGTGTCTAAATCGACTTCTCAGAAGTGCAGATTCAGACACAGGTAACTTGTGAAGACAATTTCTCAAGTTATACTAAAGCTTATGAAGTAATTCAACTTGGAGGTGATGCGCAATCTCTAGGAGATGATTCGTACAAAGTTTCATCAAAAACTTTATACATTTGATAAGTCAATGTGAAGAAATTCTGCAGCAGACTTTTCTGTGTTTCATCTTCTTCACATATTTTCTCAGATTTGATAATTTGGAGATTGGACCTCTAATTAAGTGAAGGTTTTGACTTACTCTTGATATAGAGGTGTTCTAAATTCAAGAGTAGGTTGTTCTTTTGGAGATTAACACTCTCCATCACATAGATAGATAGATAGATAGATAGATAGATAGATAGATAGATAGATAGATAGATAGATAGATAGATAGATAGATAGATAGATAGATAGATAGATAGATAGTATAGATAGATAGATAGATAGATAGATAGATAGATAGATAGATAGATAGATAGATAGATAGATAGATAGATAGATAGATAGATAGATAGATAGATAGATAGATAGAATAGATAGATAGAATA
>CM035409.1:31057530-31062530 GCA_020310875.1 Ceratopteris richardii | reverse complement strand
GCCCTATATAGAGAGATAGATATAGATAGATAGATAGATAGATAGAGAGATAGATAGATAGATAGATAGATAGATAGATAGATAGATAGATAGATAGATAGATAGATAGATAGATAGATAGATAGATAGATAGATAGATAGATAGATAGATAGATAGATAGGTAGATAGATGTTACCGTTAGTGTCCATGCGAAAGGCCAAATGGCCACCGGACACTTCTTTGTATATGTTCTTTAATAAAACATATAGTGGCCTGGTCAGTCACAGACTGCAAGTTCGACCGCATTTGTAAAACCTAAGAAGTCTGTCTTCGTGCTCCCTGTGTACTTGCGTTTTCTGCGTATTCTGCAACATCTGTGCGTAGTACTGTGTGGCGACCAGAGCTCGGTTTTGTACTTTGAGCATATCGTCGTGGAGCTCTCGAGAAGGAGAGTCCAGTGTGGTGCACGCCATCGAATTACTTCACTGGTATCAGAGCAGTTCGAGGCAAAAAGCTTTGTACCTTTTGTGCGAGCGAAGCGAGCACCCCCGCACCCCCCCCAGGTTTCGACTAAGGCGGCGACTAAGGCGGCGACCAAGGCATAGACCTTGGCATACCTTGTCATCCGAGTCACCGTTGGCGCCGTTGGCTGCGCGCGAGGGAGGACCTCAACGATCAAGGAATATAGAGGTTCCCGGTACTTCCCGGGAGGTCACCCATCCCAGTACTGTTCCCCCCAGAGCTCGCTTAACCGCGGCAATCTCTTGCCACTAAGCTACACTCTTGTGGTGTTTGAAGAAGGGGAAAGACTAAGGTTGGCATTACCTTGAACAAGTTTTGGTCCCTCAAAGCTTCATTTTTGCTTTTAAAGCCTATTTCTGAAGCAATTTTGGGGTGTTTTTGGAGCCATTTTGGAGTACTTTCGCACGTAGTTCTCTTCACACAGGTCCAAGAACATCAAGAAGAGTGTTCCTTGTACTTCTCAGACAATAAATATCAACCTTTGGGGCTGTATTTTCAGCCACACTCGTAAAACTACAGGTTTCTCGAGGGGCTTTCAGTTTTGGTGGGAGCAGTCGCTGCAAATTTATGCAGGTTTTTAAAGCCTAAAACATCAGAGTTGACAGACACTTGCAGGTGTTATTGGGTAGTTTTTTGGGCTGTGTATTCAGCCTTTCAGTGTCATTTTACTGCATATATTGAGCACATACACACCATGTACGCTTCTGTGGATACCACTTATGTACGTCCATGTGGGCATTGATATAGCGGTTACGTTCTTTGCATAAAGCCTTTTACGTTTGATAAAGAGGGTCGTGGTGAGGTTTTCTTAACTGGGAGACACCCAGATGTCGGGGTCTCTTCGGTGATGCAGGTGGAAGACTTACCCAGCCTCGCCATAGGAGATGTATGATAGTTGTTCATAGGTGCTCGATAAGCCTAGTTGGCTTCTATTGGGTAACTGATTATATGCAGTGGAGTCAGTGATTCACTATGCAGGTAGACATGTTAGTACTTGCAGTTTTATGATACTTTGACACTGGTCATATGCTAATTTTGCAGAGGATACTCTGGCAAAAGTTTTCCAGATTTCTGGTTTAGTCAACTATATAGTGGTCGATTTACTCCTTGATACACTTATTTGTTGGTGTTTGGACTCTTCTAGCTCCATTATCATTCTATTCAGTTCTCTACGATCATGGCATCAGAGTTCTCAGGCACATCCGGTGGATCAGGGTCTAGTGCTAGCGTTCCGAGGAGGAGCTATAACTTGCAGGGCAAAGACCATTTTGAGATCCGAAAATTTGATGGCACAAACTTTGCCCTATGGAAGAATCAGATTAAAGATGTGCTGATTCAAAGAAGGCAATGGAAGCCAGTAAATGGGATTTCAAAGAAGCCTGCTGACATGGATGAAGATGATTGGGATGAGTTAGATGAAATGGCCAGGTCTACCATTTGCTTGCACCTAGCAGATAATGTTTACTTTACAGTATTAGACTGTGAAAGTGCAGAGGAGCTTTGGAAGAAGTTATGCAATACATATGAAAAAGAGACGGCATCAAATAAAGTATATCTGATGAGAAAATTATACGACCTTCGTATGAAGGACACAGATAGTGTTGCTGCTCATCTAAATGAGTTTGATGCCATATTCTCCCAGTTACAGGCTCAGAAAATGGATATGGACAATGAAATGAAAGCAGTATTGCTGTTATGCACCCTGCCATCATCATGGGATACATTTTGCACAGCTATTAGCAATAGTGCACCAGGTGGTAAACTCGTCTATGATGACATATGTGGAGCACTCTTGAGTGAGGAGATTCGTAGAAAATCTATGGTTGGCACTCAGAGTGGAGATGCATATAATGTTCGTGATTCTTACCAAGGAAAGAATCAACAACGTGGCAGGAGCAAGAACAAGGAAAAGAATGGTCAACGGAATAAGAGCAGAAGTAAATCAAGGAAGAGGGATATTGAATGCCATTATTGTCATAAGAAAGGACACATGAAGAAAGACTGTTATGCATTAAAGAATGCTAAAGGTAAAGGACAGAATGTTGATGGGCATGTTAAACAGTTACCTGCACCATCTACTTCGACTGTGAAGATTGAAGAAATTAATGCTATTTCTGATGATGCTGATGTGTTGACACTTGATAGTACTGTGCCATCTGAGGCACTTATGGCTGATTCTCTTTCCCACACCTGGCTGCTAGATTCTGGTGCTTCTTTCCATGTGACACCACATAGAGAATGGTTCTCTAATTATGCAGCAAAGTCTCTTGGTACCGTGAGACTTGGTGACTCTTACCAGTGTGATGTTGTGGGGATTGGAGATGTGGTTGTGCAGTTCATTGACGGTTCAAAATTTACTATGCATAATGTACGCCATGTACCTCAGTTATCACGCAGTTTGATGTCAGTTGGTCAACTTGATGACCTTGGTTACAAGGTGGTCTTCTATGCTCAGTCCTTTCGTATATCAAAGGGCAATATGGTTATTGCAAAAGGAAGGAAAGTTGGCTCACTTTACCCTTTATTTGTATCACAAAAAGAACACTTGTTAGCTGTTACTGAACAGCCTATGGCTTGTATTTGGCATGGTCGTTTGGGCCATATATCTCGTAGTGGAATGGAAAATCTTTCTCGTTCTGGCTACTTACCTGTGTTATCTTTCTCTGATTTTTCATTTTGTGAGCATTGTCAATATGGAAAGCAAACCAGAAATGTGCATAAAACGCACATTGACTCTTCAATTCAGCCTTTAGATCTTGTTCATACAGATGTGTGTGGTCCTATGCCCACTAGGTCCTTAGGTGGTTCTCTTTACTTTGTTACTTTCATAGATGATGCTACTAGAAAAGTCTGGGTATATCCTATCAAATCGAAGGATGATGTATTCCCTACTTTCAGAAAATGGCTTGCTTCAGTTGAGACTGAAAAAGGAACTAAGCTTAAGGCTTTACGTTCAGATAATGGGGGTGAGTATACCTCACATGAATTCAGCCTTTTCTGTCAGTGTAGAGGGATTCGTAGAGAGTTTACAGCTCCTTATACCCCAGTACAGAATGGTGTAGCTGAGAGGATGAATAGAACTATTCAAGATAGAGTAGTCTCTATGTTGCATCATGCAAACCTCTCACAAGGTTTTTGGGCAGAAGCAGTATTGACTGCAGTTCATGTGATTAACCTTTCACCTAGTACTACCAAAGGTCTGACAGTGGCACAAGAGTTATGGACAGGGAAACCACCATATTATGATCATCTTCGAGTTTTTGGGTGTGAAGCATATGCTCATATACCCAAGAATCTTAGACAGAAGTTGGACCATAAGTCAAAGAAATGCATTTTTCTTGGATATGGTCGAGAAGGACAATTTGGATATCGCTTATGGGATCCTGAAACACGGTCAGTGATCAGAAGTAGTGATGTCATTTTTAATGAGTCTAAGATGCATAAACAGCCGATTAAGGAGGTTGAAGTGAGAAGAGTGGTGTTTGAGGATACTAGTCCTCCGGTTAGCATGCATAAAAATGCTGCACATAGGGATGTTCAAGAGAATGTCCATTCAGATCAGTCTGCACATGTTCCTGTTCAGCAACCATTGAGACGTTCTGCACGTGTCTCATATCCACCTGATAGATATGTTCCAGGTTTAGATTTTGTTATGCTAACAGATGCCGGTGAGCCCTCTTGCTACAAAGAGGCTATGCAGACAGAGGATCATGTCAAGTGGGAGCGTGCCATGAAGAGTGAGTTGGATTCTATTCACAAGAATGGTACTTGGGACTTAGTACCTTTGCCAAAGGGAAGGAAAGCTTTACCATGTAAATGGGTATATAAGCTGAAATTCACATCAGATAGTGCTTCTCCAAAATATAAAGCACGACTTGTTGCAAAGGGTTTTAAGCAACAACATGGTGTTGATTTTGAGGAAATCTTCTCCCCAGTGGTCAAGATGACTACTTTGCGCATGTTGCTTGGATTCGTTGCAATGGAGGACTTAGAGCTAGTCCAAATGGATGTGAAAACAGCTTTCTTGCATGGAGATCTTACAGATGAGATCTATATGGAACAACCAGAGGGTTATGTAGTTCCTGGCAAGGAAAGTCTAGTTTGTAAGCTCAAGAAGAGCTTGTATGGACTTAAACAGTCTCCTAGACAATGGTACCAAAAGTTTGATGCTTTTATGAAGTCCCAAGGCTATTCTCGGAGCAATGAGGATCATTGTCTCTACACAAAGAGATGTTCTGATGGCAGCTTGATATGCTTGATACTTTACGTCGATGATATGTTGATTGCTGGGAAGTCCTCTTATGATTTGTCAATTCTCAAAAAGAAGTTGAGTCAGACATTTGATATGAAGGATTTGGGGGATGCCAAACATATTCTTGGCATGCGCATTACTCGTGATAGGAGTAAAAGATGCATATACTTGTCTCAAAGTGAGTACATATCCAAAGTACTTCATCGATTCAATATGCAGGGTGGAAAGGCATTGAGTACACCTTTA
>CM035409.1:30772530-31050030 GCA_020310875.1 Ceratopteris richardii | reverse complement strand
TTCACAAAGTATGGGGTATTATGGAATAAGCAAACTCTATAAACTTGGAAGAGGTTCAAAATTTCATAGGTTTTTCATGATTCTATCAAAGATTTATTAGAAATTAGGGTGAGATCATTCTTGCGATGAAAAAAAAAAACTTACAAGGAATAGGAGAACCTTTCATTGGGAGATGAGTAGAAGCATATGGAAAAGCTGAAGTAGAAATTGGTAGAGCTCCACTTTTGCATATAGCATATCCTAATAAACCCTTTGTGCGTGAAACTAACATGAGTGATCTTGCTATTGGAGTGGTTCTGGTACAAAATGATTGACTAGTTGCCTTTGAGAGCAAAATACTAGAGCCCACTCAAAAGAAATATTATGTCCATAAGAAGGAGTTGTATGCAATTGTCAATCTTTGAAGAAGTGGCATCATTATTTATATGGTGCCAAGTTCATGATTGTGTTTGATCAAGAGAGCATTAATTGGCTCTTTAATGAAACATACATCAAAGGTCATAGGATGCGATGGGTGGAGACCCTTCAACAATTTGATTATGAGCTTACTTATAGGAAGGTAAAGTTTAATTTGGTGGCTGATTTACTTAGTTGCATGCCTATGCTCAATGGATTAAGTTTTATTACTCATATCATTAGTGAGCTACTTGAGTCCATTAGAGGGAAATGTAGGCTTGATCCTACATATTCCAAGATATGGGAGGCCATAGAAAAAGGGATTCCAGATATATGGGTTTTCAATAAGGATGGAGCATTGATGGGTGCTAAAAAAGGATCCAAGTGAAAGATTCGGTGTCCATGAAAGATAGCTATTGTAAAAAGGAAAGGTGTTTTCCTTGAGAGATTAAGAGATGAGATGGCATATTCTTATGAGTGTTATGACACACCTAATGCATGATACCAAAGAGTTAACAAGACATATGATTTTGTTAAGAGGCAACTTTACTGGCTTGGACTTCATAAGGACATCATTGAGGATGTGCTTAAGTGCACAACATTCTAGGTTAACAAAGATGAGAGGTTGAGTTTAAGAGGTCTTCTCCACATGTTGGATATTCCCAATAGGAAATGGGAAAGTATATCCATGGATTCTATTATAGGATTACCTAATACATAAATAGGGCACAACTTGGTCTGTGTAATTATGGATAGGTTAACCAAGATGTCTAGGTTTATTCCAACACATAGTACAATGAAGAAACCAAAATTGGCTATTTGTATAGAACCTATAGAGACGATACAACCTTCCTTTGGACATAGTTTCATATTGAGATAGGAAGTTCACTAGCCACTTTTGGAGAGCGGTCATCAAAAGGTTTGGTACTAAACTTAGCATGAGGATGATCGAGCATCCATTGATGAACAGGAAAAATGAGAGGTTTGAACAAACCCTTGAGGATATGCTATGAGCATATGTAATGAATGACAAACCAATTTGAAAGATTACTTAACTATAGTAGAGTTTGCATATAATAGTGCTAAGCAATCTTCCACTAGTCATAGTCCATCTATGGTTATGTATGAGTTCAACCAAGAGCTTGTTATGCAATAGGATTGCAACATGAAAAGTCAAAGCTACAAAGGTCTTCTTGGAAGAGATGAATGATATGCTTAGGCTTGCTAAGGAAAACAATAGGAGAATTCAAGATAGGACTAGAGCCTACGTTGAACCTCAAAGGAAAGAAATAACCTTTGAGTTTGGAGAGCAAGTCCATCTTAGAGTTCCCCCTAAATATGAAACCATCAAGATGTGAACTTTTCCAAAAGTATCTCCTAATTATTGTGGATCATTCCAAATAATTAAGAGAATAGGAAAGATGGCTTATTATTATAGACTCCTTTTAGCTTGTCAAAGCTCTCAAAAATGCCCCGCACTGCCCACGGACCAACACAGAGATTAATCATGTTGTTCTCCTCCCAACCGCCGAGCCTCCTCTTTGATTCATAAGAGATACTGCTCTCACTTAGAGACTCTCTCATATATATGAGACCTCTTGGAGATATATGAGATAATATCCTCTTCATTCTCTACCATATGACATAATTCCAAATAGGTGCCATGTGGCATCTCTGCCGCCTCACCCCAAGAGGTGTTCTCACACAACCTCTAAGATGTGAAATTTCCTTCCCCTTAGAAGCATTTTTTTCCTCGAAAATGTAAATGAAATGTCCGTAATGGTAGTAGAGAGTGCTCGGACTCCCCTGAATCCCATGTACTCTATGTACATGGTCATCTCTGTGTGTTGCTTCCCGTATCCTTCCCCTTAAAAAGCCTCAT
This sequence comes from Ceratopteris richardii, assembly GCA_020310875.1. Classification (NCBI taxonomy): domain Eukaryota; kingdom Viridiplantae; phylum Streptophyta; class Polypodiopsida; order Polypodiales; family Pteridaceae; genus Ceratopteris; species Ceratopteris richardii. The sequence continues at coordinate 31,047,752 of CM035409.1, read as the reverse complement.
ATGAGGTCATCTCAAAGGTGGAAAACCATATGAGTGGTGCTTACTATCTCCCAGATACACTAGACCTCCAAACTATCACTCCCATGACATATAACATCATCAAAAGGACCTAAGTCCATATGATGTTCCTCATATGGAGCAATAGTAGAAAAATAAGTGCAAAGTGCCAAGCTCATAAGCTTGAACATACTATAATGGAGTTAATAAACCATAGAATCCTCTAGGATATAGAACAAAGTCCCATAAAAAAATGACTTCAAACACATCTAGGAGTAGATGATAGATTGCCCTCATATCACTCTAGGTCTTGCTAACCTTGAGTGTAATCACGAGTGGTAGTTTAATCTAAACTACCTTGTGAACTATGCAAATCCATCATCTAGCTCATACATAAGAATTTCTTGGTAGTAAAATGCAATCTATACATTTCACCAACCAAGAGTTCTGTGGTTTGTCATTCTTTACCATTGGACTAAGTTCTATTGGAAGAGCGTCTATTTGCACTAGTGCAAACTCTAGAATATTATCTTCCCTGTAGTTTTCCATATGAATGCAAAAAAGCATTCCCTTTGAGATTTAGCTAATCCCTAAGTACCCAATTTCCTAATTGATGCTCACATCCTCATGATGAAGCATCAACTAAGATTGTGGTACCGCAATATGTTAGATATCTCCCTATGTCCTCGAAACCCTAAAGAGAAGAGTCATACTCAACTCCTAGTCTCACTAATGTCAATAACTAGATCATCTCATCTAGTCAAGGACCATGTGAGACTCAATCTAACCACCATGATTAATTGATCTCCTGTTTGCCTTGATAGAAGAGTGGCACTCCTAACAAGACAATCAAAATGAGAAAGTGAAACTCTCTCTCTCTCTCTGTGTGTAATCTCCTCTAAGGAAAAGAGCTCTGGTAGTGGAATCTATTCCACTTTCCCTTTCCCTTTGAATGAGACTTCTTTGAATCCATTTGCTCTACTCATCCATAACTGAGAACACATATATAAGCTCTCCATACTTTTTCCTCCAAAAATAGTGGAGAATCATACTCCCATGTGAAGGAGAATTACATTGAAAAGTAGAGGAAATGAATTCCTTCTGAAATATAGACTAAGATATGTTTCCGAAACACCTCTTCTCTCTAAAGGAAAACATACTCTATTCTTCTCCTATGAAGAAATCATGTTTTCCTTTCCTTCTTTCTCTCTTAAAGAGTAGGAGCTAAAGTGAGACCACTGAGCTAAAGTGAGATCTCTCCTTGATATCTAAGCTAATTCCCACTTTCTGCTTTCCTTAAAAAAGAAACTTATGACTTCATTTGCTCCTCTCTTCCATGACTGATGCATAATCCCTCATTACAGACATTACTATAAAGATTGAGAACAAATCTCCCATAAGTAATGAAGGTTTATGTAGTGAAGAGTGGAGACAATAAATTCCTAATAAGGGTCAAAGCCCTCTGCTAAGATGGTCCGCAATGATATGACATGATACCATAAACACATGTGAATCCATACTAAAGAGAAATCTCTGCCAACCATCTTCTATACATGGATCTATACGATCCAAACAAGCTAATGGAATTATCCTTGCTGAAAACCTCAAAATGAGTATATGATACCAATGGTAATAAAATCACTTATCACATTCTCTACTGGAAGAATAAATCTTCCCTGAACTATGAAGGATAACTCCCAATCCTAAGGAGATGAATACTAATAGCTCTGCTTTGATCTAGTGAGACATGACGCCATGAATGATGAGTCCTTTTCTCCCTGGCCATAGAAGAAGAGTGCTCAAAGGGAAGTCATTTCCACCGTCCCACACAGTGTCATACCTACACTAAACCAAATATATATTCCATGTAATGGAATATATAGGTGGACTCTAATGAATCCCGTATGCTTAACTTATATCGGTGGACTCAAATGAGTCCCATGTTCTCGAACTAGTTAGTTTGGTTCTAGTCAATATGCGACAATGGATATCCCTTTCTGATCCAAACCAACTTGTTCCTAGGTACCAAGACTAGGTCTAAGTACCTCTCTATAGATCCCAATATACATATATGTATTGGATACCCCAACTATTTCTGACTAAGGGATCTATGCTCCAAGTCATAGAGCTCGTGCCATTCATGTGGCCTTCCTAACCATCACTCGAATCACATAAGCACCCGTCAATGTTGTCTCATGAAACCCATTTGTGTGATCCATCTAATTGGTTTCCTTAGTAGTGTAGCAAAAATTCTTCACTACTTGGTCAAATGATGTGCATGAGTGAAGCTAGTCACTCTTTGGGTTATTCCTAATAATACCCCATAGTCTCCTAACCATCCTGTGAGACTCTTTTGAAGATAAGTAAATCTTCACTAGTTTGGAGATTATCATAAATGTATCTCTCGTACCTGTGTGCAACTTCCTATAACCTATAGGATTGCTCATGCACATTACTAATGGTGAAGGTGTAGCTCCTTCCCTTAGCAATCCTATGGTCTAAATCCATAAGGATTATGTGTAGGGATCCTATTACTACTGAAGTTGCCTTATCCATAATACTATGATGGTACTAATTCCATCAAATACATGCTTAGAAGCATGCCTACATTTGGTTGATGTTTGCAGAAAAGGCATGTTACCATGCTATAACATTCTTACCTAAAGGTAAGTTCGTATATAATGCCATGAGGTGCGAAAAATTTGGATAGCATTTCCCCAAGAAAATGGAATCCCAAAAATTTTAACCATAAACTCAATGGCACATATACCATCCAACAACATAGGGCTTGACAGGCCCATGGCATGAACACCATAAACTCATACATGGACTCCATAACCTACAAAAACATAAAAACAAATGCTAGCAACAATTCTCTTTGTTGCATAACCATGTAGTTCTTGCAATCATCTTTCCTGCAAAAAATCAAAATTTTACTTCTCGCATGTTGATCCATACTTTTAGAACTCAAATGATGATCAACCTGGATATATGCACTCCCATCCATGCATGCACATACAAAACATGTCATAAAATAAAGTAAGATGCTTGAAAGCAATAAGCATACGTCCCTGAGGGGTTTGGTATTGGAGATGCATGCATCCAATCCTTTTTTATGAACTTCAAGACCTCTGCACCTTCCTCATCAGATCCTAATACAAACTTTGAAGCCTCGAAAAACATCAGATAACTTCCCAAAACATAAAGTATGGTCAGATGATTACCAAAATAATGCAAATTTACCCAAAAAATGCGTTTGTAATCCTTCTTTAGACCTGCAAAAACCTTTTTAAGACTTGAAAATAATCATAAAATTAAATATATATCATGTGCAAGTGACTCGAAGTGAAATTACTTCAATCACCTCCTAGTTTGTAAAATATGGCTCCTAGAAGGTAGATACCAAAAATTGTTTAGACTTTTTAGACCTATTCAGACCTGCAAAAATTCTATTTTCCAAAATTTCTTTTCATAAACTGAAAGTAGACCTTGTGCGCTTTGAAATGATCCATAGCACATCCAATTTGGAATTTTCTTGCCCAAGTTATGGCCTTTCTAAGCGGGACATGCCAAACTAGTGGACTGTTGGAGGGGCTGGAAAAAGTGTGAAAATGTGATTTTTGGGGTGCTCAAAAACATTCTTCCATCAAGCAAATCCTAAAATTCTCTCCATAATCTAAGAGAGCAATATATGAAGATGCTTGGGCCTATTTTCAGTTTACCAAATCCTCCTTTCGAGCATGCTAATTTGCTCCCCAAAAGAGGCCTAAATCAAGATTTATACTTTTATGCAAAAACTTAAATAGGAGCTTTTAGCAAGCTCCTAATCCACTCCTAATGTGGATTTTTCTTGGATTTTCTCTTTTCCAAGGTAATTCATACACCATACTTCATGTGCATATGCACTAATCCATAGGAATCTTCTTAAATGGTCCCTTTTCTTACTCCCAAAATTGGAGTTCGCCTAAACTAACACCTGAAATTTTTTCCAAAAAGTGTGGGAAGGGGGTCTTTGAGGATACAAAATTCCTCCTTAACTTATCATTTTAATGAATCTAATGCTTCCACTATGAATTCTATACACCATGCTCTCAGTATATATACTTTTTCCCATCCATCCATAGTTATTGCACCTCTTTTTCCCTCTTCTAAAATGGGAATTTCTTAGATTGAGGTGCTGAATTTTTTTCTCAAACTATGATGGAGGGGGGTTTGGTGGAGCTCCAAACTCCCATCATATTGAGTTATATTTTGGATTTCTTAATCTTATATGGAATTCCATATATCATACTATATGTATGCATGATTTTTTCAATAAATCTATGAAAAAATCCACTTCATATCCCTTCCTCAAAATGGCTACTAGTCAAAAATAGCTCCTGAAATATATGTGAAAATCATGAAAATAGGGTATATTTGGAGGTGCTTACAACTTATGATTTCTCACAATTTGAAAGAATCTTTGACTCTAAATGAGAGTATATACTCCATACTCTCCATACACATGATTTCCCTCCTAAAACTTAGCCCATTAACCCTTTATTGTCCTTCTCTCAAAGTGGAATTTTATCTTTTAGTTCCTCGACATAACAAAAATTTTCATACCTTTGCTTGAGATGATACCTCCTCTTCTCTACATTCCACTTCTCCCTTGATCATGTCAACTTTATCTCATCACTTGTCCAAGACTCCAAGTGATGGAAAAACTTCTCTATGTGTTCAAATCCTCTGACCATCACAGACCCCCTTTCAAACGATCGCTTCTGATTTCCTTTCTCATAACTATGGAGCTCTCTTCCAAGTAGCCAAGAATGATAGCTTAAGGACTTGCCCACCTCTTCCTACCCATATGAAAGGTTGTGTGCCCAAGCTCATGGGGTCACAGAGCTCTGATTCTCCATTTTTCGGCGTGCTCTACATGTCTAGGTAAAATTTGAAGGAAGAATAATCAACAAATGGAAGTGGGCAACGTGGTTAGCCCACTCCTTTTTAGGAGGTCGTGGGTTCAACTCCTGCATCTCCCATCTTCAAAGCACCCGCAAAACAGATGAAAAACTTGCTCTGATACCAATATTATAGACTCCTTTTAGCTTGTCAAAGCTCCGAAAAATGCCCCGGGCTGCCCACGGACCAACATAGAGATTAATCATGTTATTCTCCTCCCAACCGCCGAGCCTCCCCTTTGATTCATAAGAGATACTGCTCTCACTTAGAGACTCTCTCATATATATGAGACCTCTTGGAGATATATGAGATAATATCCTCTTCATTCTTCTACCATATGAAATAATTCCAAATAGGTGCCATGTGGCACCTCTGCCACCTCACCCCAAGAGGTGTTCTCACACAACCTCTAAGATGTGACACTTATCAACTCCAACTTCTAGAAGATATCCAAATACATTTAGTGTTTCATGTGAGCGGGCTTAAGAGAAGGTTGGTTGAGTATGAAAACCTCATATATAATAGTTAGGTAGTAAAGCTTATTTCTGTCAAATTCATTCTGTAAGTGCCTAAGAGGGTACTACACACACAAGAGAAATAGACGAGGAGTTGCCTATATAGAGATTTCTTCGTAAAGTGGAAAGATACTTTAGAGGATAGTGCTACATGGGAGGGGGTTTCCACCCTTCAGACATAGTTTCCCACCTTTGCTTGTCCTTCTCAAGAGTCTTCTCAAGAGGAAGGATATGGTAAAGCACCATGGAGAGATGCTCATGTATAGAAAGTACATGAGATTCAGTGGGAGTACCCACTCTAGTATTATATTCTCTTTCAATAATACCCAATAATATTTTTGAGGACAAAAATGGATTAAACAGGAAGAAAATGTCACATGCGAGCAAGAAGAAAGGGAGGTGGGAACCCTCCCTTAGAGCCATGCACACATGGGCTCTCACATGAGTGCCATGTGGCACCAAGTAAGAAACCATGTTCCATGGAACATTGGGGTGAAGCTAAGGAAATTTAAAGAAAAGCTTCAAAGTGGAGAGGGAGATTAATAGTGGATGAAAAATTTTCAAAGAACTGATCACTACTTATTAACAAATCCCATTTGGATGTATAACAAGCCTTGTAAATACACTAAAGGAGTCCTCTAGTTGCATAACTTGAACAACATATAGTATATTTGTAGTATTTGTGGCTCGAGGGCTAGCTTTGAGAGTGTCCAGTTCATTTGTGTGAAATGACCTAATTTATGACACATATATATAATTCAATTTCTTCTCATTTTGAAGAGGTTCTTGTCATTTTGAATAAAGAATTAGTTTGAAGAAGTGTATTCCCATAACTTGTTTTTCTTTACCTCTTTTCTCCTCTTTGGTGAGATATTATCCATATCTATGGTATGGAATGCATGCTAAGGCAAGTTGCTTACCCAGATCCCCTGTTTTTCATCATTCTCACATATTCTAGGTCTTAGAAGAATCGAAATATAGTAGGTAATTCATGACACATTTTCTTCCATAACTTTGCACAGGAGAACTAGAATTCGAATAGAAGCATCTCGTTAAGAGATTTGAAATGAAGCCACTGTTAACTATACTTCAATATCTGAGCTAGGAGATATGCACATTTTATTGTTTCCTATTGTGTGTTGGTGTGTGTGGAATGCATGGGTGAGGGACTAGGAGGTTGTGTGAGTGTATGTTTACTTGCGGTAGGCACCTCTGTCCATTCCATGTGTCAAAATCCTCTAGTTACATGCTCCTATGCTCTTGGCTAGGTCAACTCTTAGTTTGACATTAAGCACATTTAGGTCAAGCTACAACTTGATTACGCAATGTGTGGTTGCTAGCAAGGATTACTTGTCAGTGGGTGCTACATATTTTTGGTGCCAATGTTGGGGATGAGTGCCTATATCAAGGTGCTTGTGTAATGGTTATCACTCTCTTATGGAGTAGATGCGTGTGAAAGGCTATGTGGACTAGCATCTAAGTTCATTCTTGCACTTGCCATACACTTCACTACATAGTTAGGTGTGTAGTGAGTTTTGCTAGGGTTTGTGTAGTTAGGAACATAGAAGAGTGGAGTGAGGTGTGTTAGAGTAATTTTGTAATAGTAGGCTACATTTACCATCATCTATAAGATAGATGAGTTTTTTGAGTTATTGGTGGCACATATACCTCCAAAAACCCTAGTAGTTCTCATTTTTGTGTATTTACTATTGAGAATGAAAGAAAGAGAGACTGATAGGAACTTCTCCATCTTGATACCAATAGTCCAATGCATTCTAGAAGCTAAAATTTAAGAAATAAGTTCATTCAAGGAAGCTCTTCAAACTTATTGATTCAAATGTTTCAAAATGGCACTTGGGAGTGAGAAATAAGAAAATCTAAGTTTTGAAATGTTTGTTTTTGGGTATAGAGATATTATTTTTGAGATTTGAGCTTATGAGGGGACGGAGGAGTGAGGGAGGAACCAGATATCTAAAACTTCAATATCAAGAAGTAAAAACCCAAGTATCATGACAGTTGGGTTGATATAGGTGTCATGGCACCTGAGTCCCCAAGTATCACGACACTTGGTTAAGTGTCATGATGCTCGTCAAGTGTCTCTGGTGCTTGGATAGGTATCATGGGTGTTAGGTATCACCGATACTTCACTATTGTCAGTGATAAATAAGTGTTGTGACACTTGATCTCTTAGGTATCCCAAAGCTTGATTTGATATAAATTTTTGTTCAAATGTCCATTTATTTCAGTCTCTATGGCTCTTTGGTAAGATCATTTTGATTCACACATGTTTAAAACTATTTTTCTTAAAATCATATGTTAATTTTAAGATAGAAGTTTTTTAAGTTGACCCTCCTATGAGAATGCGGAATCCAAGGGTCTTCCAAACAAAGTTGTGCAAGTGATAGGGGGCATCCAAGTCAAAGAAAGCGTTGAAAATAAACAAGGGAATTATCAAGAGCCACTGAGCTACTAAGAGAGTAACACCAAAGGTGTGATAGTCACCACAAGGGTGAAAGGTGTGTATGCACTTGGACTTGCAAAACATAGAAAGCTGATATGTTGTGATTGAGTCTAAACTAACACCAACTTCATTAAGAAGAGTAATTGAAAAAGACTAGGGACTTGTACTAGTGCTTCCTAGGTGCCCATAGACTTGGGACTTCATCAATTTGCACTAGTAGTACAACATATTGCTTGTTGCACAAAACAACCAAATGAGAACACATTGATATACTGAAGCTCCCTCAGCTGCAAAATAAGACAAAGTGACTAAGTGTGCGCATGGACCAAAGAGAAGAATTTATGTCTAACTCATATATGCACTTAAGGTCAAGGCCCTAAGTTCTTGGAAGTAGGAAGAGTATGATCTCATATGTTGAGAGCACCAACAAAAAAAGGATACAAACCTTGTACTTGGACTCTTCAAGTGATTCAGACATAGAATTAGAAGAGATGACTACTTCCAAAGATATGCAAAGGCCTAGTTCGAGTGTGGAAACTTTATCTCTTATAGGCTTGTGCTTACTAAGTTGCACTCAAGGAACTGAGGTCATCTCTAGAACAACAATTAGTTTCGAGGGAGGTTTATACATCGATAAGATGGGTAGCCTTTAGATGGTTACTGATCACCAAGAGAAAACCAATGAATTTGGGAAACTTATGGAAGATGAGACACTCGCCAACCCTAGGAACAATGAAGAAGCAATCACTATGCCTAGGGGGAAGTCAATAGTATAGAGAATCTTGAGATGAGACAAGATTTCCCAACATGATGATATGGTAGAGTTGTACTTGATTGAGGGCACAAAAAAGTGGGTTGATCCTCCTTCCATTGGGAGTGGCCCCAACTTTGGCACCATCTACAAGTTACAAGATCGAGAGGAGATTATAAGAGTGACATATCTAGATAGATCAAAGAGGAAATACAAGGAGATGGGAGGATTAGGCAAGGCAAGAAAATTATAGGGGTTAGCATATATTTCCTCTAAAGAAACCAACTTCAGGCCTTGGCAATAAGGTTGGGAGTATTGGTGAACAAGGGAACCCTAATCAAGGTAGTTCCAATGGGTTAGCATACCACCTCACCCACATATGCATTTCCCTCCATCCATATTAACTTCTATGGTAGATCGGATATTTGGGGGACATCTTCCAACCAGATCACTACTTCCCTATGGATCTATAATAGTTCATGGTTAGTCCATGCATCCTATGGTTCAGGTAGTCCAAATTGACCCTTTTGGGAGTAACAAGGATAGTGTGATACCTATCAAAGACATACTTTGAGCTGAATCCAAAAGAAAAGAAGTTGAAGTAATTCTAATTGAAAATGAATCCAAAATTTCTGAGAGCCAAGTGTATAAAAAAATCCATTACTAGTAATAGTAGAAGACTCTGTAGAACATGTGAATCATTGCAAAGAAGAAAGGCACAAAAATCGAGTGTAGAAGGAAAAACATCATAAGTAAGTGGGAAAGATGACTCAAAGAATTGGAAATAAACTAGAAATAAGACTCTAAACTCAAAGAAAATGACTCACTACAAAAGAAAAGTGAGGAAGCTAACACAAATAGAGAAGTAAAAGATGAGCAACAAACACAGAAATAGGAAGGATCAATTCTAGTGGATCCTAAGCCCAAAAACATGGATATGATGTTAAAAGATTATTAGTCATAGTTAGTGGAAGGACCAAGTCTTGAGCAACATGAAAAGTGTTATCCAAGGGGGGTCTTGGAAAAAGAGTAGCTTGCAATGTGTGAATGATTGAAGTTTCTTGCAACAGACTGATAGATCACGACCACCACATGCTAGAGAGATGACTCTCCTCCCAACCTTATGCTTGTATATATGGTTGCTTGAATCAAGGAGGACCACAAATATAACTAGAGTCCACAAGTTCATGTGCAATCTTCATCACTCCTTTAGCGCTAGAATCCACTAGTGGTTGGTATACTCTCCACTCAAGTTACGTTTTCACTTGACTCAAGTTAACTTACCTTAACTTGAGTTAGAAGGCTCTTGAGCTCCTTCGACAAAACTCTCTCCCCATGCTCTCCATGGGGGTTGAACCCAAGACCTCCTCCTTCACAACCTTGAGACTTTACCACGGGCTAAGTGGATCACTTGTTTAAGAGAGCACATGAACTTATGCTTAAGTCTAATCTTGAGATCTTTGGCCATACACATGAGTGACCAAATGGTGTCCGATTTCAGATTGTTTGAATTGGTTGGAGCCTTAGACCATAAAATTACTTTACTCCAATCTTCCCCCCTTGGTAAAGGTTTTCATCCTTGAAAATAAAGCTATATAAAATAACCGTAGGCAACCCCAGAGCCTCATGTTCTAAAATTGAAAGAACATGTTTCATCTCTGTGGTGGGACCCCTACCCAAATGATTCAAAACGCCATCTTGCTTTGCACTTTGATAAATTGATCAAAGTACAAATTAGTGAATGATTAATAAGGGTGGAACTAAAAACATCCCTAGCCACTTCACTATTTCTCAATGTGCAATGTTGGCATAAACATATGAAATGGGTGGATTCCAATTACTAGTCCATTTTTGGGCATGATTGGTGCATGGACTTAGTAACTAAGGTGGGATTCTTATCCCTGTCAAGACTTTGAGACCTATTGAGTCACTTGAATTCGATTTGGAAAACTCAAAGTCTGGTCATTCCAAAAATTTAGGAAAATCCTACGTAAACTTTAGGAGAAATTTTATCATTTACTTTGGATCAACATTACTTTAACTTGAACAAAACAAATCCAAAATGAAAATTTTTCAATGTAGGATACTTCTCTCAAAGACTCTAGCTTTTAGTTCTTGGGAATTTTCAAGCTAGTGAGCAATTCCTAACTTCTTTGTTCTAGAGTGTATTGGACTCTAGAAAGTCGTTAGACTTATGCTAGCTAACTTGAAGAAAACTCCAATGAATAAGTCAACTTAAACGTATCATCTTTTAAAGATCGAAAGGGTTCTTGCATAGAACATCTATCTAGGATGTTTAACTTAGTTATCTTGTTCCAAGCGACTAACCCTAGACTTTTGCGAAAAAAATCAGATATCGTATTTGAGTCAAATTCAAAAGATTCAAAAAGTGAAAATAAAGAACTAGAAATCTGTACAACCAGTTCAAACTTCTAAGATACTTGCTATGAGTCAAACTCTAGATGACTCAAGACTTCAACTTCTCAAATATCTATTTCAACAAGCTATTGAAGCAATTTATTTATCTTTAAGAGAAATAAATTTGATTCTCAAAAAATATTCAGAGCCAATCTAAAAGTTAATCCAACCACAAGATACTAGCGTGGTATCCAACATCAGTGTGTCGACCCACTGAGGTTCTATTGATAAGTTTTTTATGCAAATAATTCTTTACTTGAGACTAAGTTCAAGCATATATTCAATCTTTATGAATGCTTACTGGGAATGCAATTCTTGTGCATTGCTTTGAGTATAAGGATTGAATTTATCGAGTTACACTAGAAACTTGGTGCTTGACTTAGTTAGTCTATTCCTTAGTTGAAAGGATCATTTCAATGTCAAAGTCCTAGTTCTTCATAAAGTTATTATATATTTCTGAATCAATAACACTTTATCTTGAAGTGTTACATAATTCAAATAAGAAAAAGTCTTTGTCCTATTTGAAAAAGAAGAACTTGAAAGTTTCTTACTTCATATATTTCTTACTTACTTAATCTTGAAGTATCTTGAGATCATGCTTTTATCCTCCTTGAATTTAAACTTCTCCTTTGAAGTTTTAATTCCCTTGAGGATCTAACTTCAAGATTCATTCTGGACTAAAAGATAATTATCATCCCATAGGCAGATGTCCCATAACATATTTCCTACATCAATATGAGTATAAAATTTGGTGTCCCATACCACCCTATTTTATATTCACATTCATGTGTTAGTGACATTTATCATGAAGTCTAAACATCTCTTGATAGAGTACCTTCTTAATTCAATTCTTGAAAGTAATTTTTGAAGTTTCAGGCATTACCTCTAACTATATTTTCTTTAGGTTTTGATTCCTTCACGCGATCGTTTCACAATCTCGTGCTTTTACCTTGGAAACTTGAAAACCTTTGGATGGAACATCCATCCTTCTCTTCTAGGGTTTTCAAAAGAAAACCCATTTATAATTCCAAGTTCTTGACTTTTTCAAATTCAAGTCCAATTGGTTATATTTGACCAATTTGTAGCAACAAGAGTTGTTTACTTCTTGTCTTTAGATTCCTTTCTAACTAAAACTTTAAATAGCTACCCGAGGACTTTACAAGAATCTCTCTACTGCTTAAGTCTAAGCATCCGCTCATGCTTTTGGATTTCACCTTTAAGAAATCCCTTTAAGGATAGGTAAACTTTATGTGGGATATTCCACAAACTTAATACCATCATCATGGTTGCACACTACATACTTGGAACTTTTTTTTTCACGTTGTTTAGACTTGGAACAACTTTCTCTTTTCACAGTTTCCATTGGATAAATGGAACTTGAGTGAAAATTTTCAAAAAGGAGTTTGATTTCCAATACTTGGGCAAACTTGAGAGTAGTTCCAATTGTAATTTCTTGGACAAACCAAGCTTGATCAAGTCTTGTTGATCATGCGATAAAATAAAGACTTAGTCTTTATCATTAAGATCTCCCAAACTTGTCTAAATATTTTTGGCTTATCGACAAGATTTAGAGATATCTTTCCCTCAACTCAAGTCCAAGCATATGCTAATGCGTTTTTTATTCCAAAGCTAAGAATCTTATCAATATTGATACACCTTTAGGTGTCAGACATTGATCCACATGGATCATGACATTGGTCCATAGAGATCATTCTATGTGTGTGAGGGATAAGGGCCATCTAGCAAAGGTCCCAAGCTTGGGGGATACCCTACGGTATTCTTAGTGATGGGGATGAGTGTTGCATGATGGCCACATGGCAGCAGTAGACCATTCAAGATCATTGCTATTTTTAGAGTACAAGAGGGCATATATCGATAGGAGGAGAGCCACACACACATCATTCAATTTTTTGCTTACAATTGGTATCAGAGCTTTAGTTTTCTTGGGCATAAGTTGTTTTTCGCGTGCGTCTTGCATTTCAACATTTTCGGACTTCCTTATGCATGATTTCATCCTCATCATTTTGGAGAGAATTTTGCAACTTTTGGCCACAGACATCAGAGACAAAGAGAGCCTTCGAGGATCCCCATAAGACCCCCCTGCAAGTTCAACTATGCTTGTGTTCAATGATGACACATTCAACGACACCTTCTATCTATAGAGATCGCATCGCAAATCCCACCCGTGCATGTTTGTGCCCATCGTCGAGGAGAGAGAGAGAGAGAGAGCTTTTTCTCTTGAGAACTAAACATCTCCTTATTCTATCTCTTCATATATAGGCAGCCATGTTGCATTTGTGGTAGTATATATGATTATTCCTTGCTCAGCACATGTTTGGGCTAGAGAGGATTTACATAGAGATCTAAGGGCACCAATTTTTGAATTTAGCTTGGAGTTCTTAGCCAAGAGCTCATCTAATCTAGTTTTTGTACTACATAGCATCACTTAATTGGCCATATTTTGAGCATCCAACCTCCAAATTCAGATATTCTTCTTGATATGGATAGCTCTCTGAGCTCTTTCTAGAGAGTGGTTGCAAAGCATATTTTGGCTTCAGTCTCAGTTAGCTTCAGAGCTTGGATTTTGATCTTTCATCGTCAATGGCCCTCTTTCAAGCATTGTTTTGAAGCACCAACTATTAGGAGAGTCTTGGAAAGCTATTTGGATGGAGTGTGGACCATCTCCAACACCAATACACACCTACATATTACCTCTTGAACCTTGAGATAAGTCTTCTATCAATTAATATGCATTATTTCTTTCTTTTTGCATCATATTGCATATAGAACATGCAATTTTGCGTAGCATCTAGAGTATATGTGTAGTTAGGATATGGACTAGTATTGTACAGTGCATGTATTATTCTTTGCAAGGACAAGTATGTATTTTCTTGAGGTTAGCGAGGAAAGAAAGAGAAATTTGTTAGGGTGTGTAATCCCCTTTGGTCTATTTGTAGTTAGATTGTGCCTATCTGTACTATTCTTGCCAAAAAATTTTGTTGATTACTTGGTATGTTTTTTTTATTTTCAAAATTACATCATTACGCTATCAAAATTTTTAGAAATTAGTATGCATATGCATTAAAGAATACAACACATACTAAACGTTTCTTGTTTCTTCATTTTCCATTGAGCAAAGGCTTGTGATTTGTTTATTTTCCGTTGCCACTTACTTATTTTAGGCATACATACAACGTACCATTTGAAAACCACAAAAAAATATAAAACAAGAAATTATCAAAAAAGGAATGACCATCACCATATCTTAGGATAGAATCTAGACCATCATCCCCTTCTAGGAGAGATACACTCATGGAAGAGAAACCCACAGATCCCATAAAAAAACCATGAGTAATACGATTACCAGTCTAGAGAGCACATTCCACGATATCTTGGAACACATGTGTGGTTCCAAGAAAGAGGAAGATGTGCTAGAGCCTGATTTGCCGAAGATGGAGGTAGATGCTCCAAATGAGCATCAAACTCCAAAAGTCCCTAGATATAGTATCCTAGTCAAAGAGGCCAGAGGGCAACTTAAGGATCTTAAGCCACCTAGATGTCATTGCTCAACTAGTGCTAGGACTGCTGATGCTGTTGAGCAGTGGGAGCAGTGCTTCTACATGTGTCATATCATGGATGATAGACACAAGATTCAACCGGTCACATATAACCTTATGGACGTCACCCATAGGTGGTAGCGTAAGATAGAACAAGATAAGGAAGAGCCCAAAACTTAGGATCCATTCAAAATCTTGTTCTAGAATAATTTTGTACCACCTGATGAGAGGTCTAGAGCACTAGACACCTGGTTCTTTATCAGTTACAAGAATCAAACAGTTCAGGAGTATGTGGATAAATACAAATAGGTGCTTTTTAAAGTACTTGATACTACCCCTGAGTTTTTCAGGTCCATAAGTTTATGTTGGGACTTAGGGAAACTATTAGACCATTGGTGAGGAAGGAGAGATGTCACTCCTTGGCATAAGCCATAGAGATGGTTTTAATCTATGAGGATGACCATAGGGGCACATGCTTCCAAGGTCAGAGGTCCCCATGGCCTAGGGTAAGTTGATCCTTCCACACACCTACTCATGGTTCGATCAGTGCACAACCTTCTAGAGAGGCTAAGCAGGTGCATATGATCAAGACAGTTGTAGGAGGTAAAAGGAAAGTGTCTAATCTGGCTGAGAGGGTTTATAATAAGTCGCCACTTACCCCTCAACAAAAAGAGAAGGCAATGAAAGAAGGATTACGCTATGGGTGTTTAGGGTAGCACCTGTTCAAGGATTGTCCTAAGAAAAAGAAAATAACCACCACCATAATCATAAATCCTACTCAGGTTGGGAGTGATGATGATGAGGACTTTGGAGATCCGCCATCACCGCTATCATTTCCCATAGTGGCCATGACGGTCACAAAAAAGGTCTCGACTATGCTAGACATTTTCGTGGTTAGCCCATCGCACTCCTAATCGGGAGGTTGTGAGTTTGATTCCCGACATTGGTATCAGAGCCTAGTTGAGAAATTGGGCATGGTAGATGGGGCGTGACGCGGCACATCTTTGGGTACATCCTTTTAGATTATAACTTGTTAGGGTACATCTTGTCAGGGTACATCCAAACAGGTTACATTTGTGGGCACTTGGAAAAAGTGCTTATCCATGATGAGCATGAAACTAGCCTTAGATGAAGGCGCATGAGCATTTGGGCACCCACAGAGGGTGGGATAGGTCCAAATTTGGTCCATATGCTGGAGTATGAGGTTGGAGGAAGCGCTCATGCATGGAAAGTGGGTAACAGTCTCAAGGGTCCACAAGTGAGCATTGAGGGCAATGCTTAGTCTGGGGGAAAGGAATGTCACATAATCCGAGTAGGAGATGGTTGAACCATGCCTTAAGAGAGAGGATTAGGAAGTAATCCTCAACCATGGATTTTGGGGCAAGTGGTTAGCCTATTGCACTCCTAACTGGGAGGTTTTGAGTTCGATTCCTGACATAGTGCCATAGAAAGGATATCAATTCCCAGATACAGAACTCATTATCATGAGGGGAGTCATGGCAGGATAGCCTGTCAAGGTACTCTTTGACACTGGGTCAACAGATAATGTCATTAGTTCCCAACTAGTCTAAAGGTTACATTTAGAGATTGTGTCGTTATAATATGCTTACACAGTAGAGTTAGCCAAATGGGAAGGGAACTAAAACATGGGATTGACACATTGTTGATTTACCTATTCAGATCCAGTCCTATGAGGACAAATTGCATTTTGAGATAACAAGATTAGCACATTTTGATGTAGTCCTTAGTAAGAAGTGGCATGCAAGGAAGAGACCAGTCATTGACTTTGCTTCACATGTTTATCACTTTGAGCCTGAAGGGAGGTGATTACTGATTTGTGGAGAACCAGATCTCCAAGAGGCATAATTCAATAATCCACGTTGATTGCATAGTTTAAAGTACAAACATCTTTTGATGATTAAACCAATGTTTAATGATTGTACTATGAACACTTCATCATCTTCTTTATCACTTAAGAGTCATTTGGATTCTTTCCTAGAAGTGATAGCTTATCAACGCCTTGGAAGACCTTAATGATTGCGCTTTACAAATAGCTTGTCCAAAAGATACACTTTTTCAACCTGAATTAGTGCATGCATACTAGAGTCAAGAAAGCTAATGCTTTGCTCCGTATATGAGGCAAAACTTGAGCATGCTATAACTACAATCACCTTTTAGGGTTATATATCCCATCTTTTCTACACTTTAGGATGCCAAAAGTTATTTTCTAGATAAAGTTCTTGAACAAACATCTATCTTGAAGATGTTTACTTTCTTTAACTTGTAATTAGGTTTAATAATTCTATCCTTTTTTTCTTTTCTAGGATAGATACTTGGAAAGAACTCGAAGCTTTCATCATGTGATCGCTTCTATCCATATAATATTATAAGCTACAATTAGCTTACATGAAACCAAACCAAAAAATAACTCTCTAATCCTTTGAAAAGGAAGAGTTCTTTCAAGGTTTCCATGTGTACTTAGCAAGTTGCATCATTACCAAAGATGCCATTAGGGAACCTAACATCGATCTATTGAATTTCAAAGTTCAATTGATCCTAAGATTCCATCACTTCTTTGATTTCCACCTTTCTTTTGGATGGAAGTAAGTGATTTCTATCATGTCTTTGGATAGAACCATGTAACACTTTATGAAGTGCTCAAGGATTGAAGGAGACTTTTCTCAAGTTATCCCGCTACTTGGATGCATGAGTGTAAAATTTCTAAGCTTGTCTTTAGGATTTTCTAAGTATCATTTGGACTTAGAGACATCATAAAGTCGATAAGTTTGCAAGTAGCCATGTTTTCTTGCTCATAAAGATGGCAAGAAAATTGAATGCTTGACTTTTTATGTGCCTACTTTTTAATAAGCAAGACATTGAGTATACAATGTAACTCAGGTTATCACCTAAGAAAAAAATGGACTAGTTATCCAAGTTGCAAGATAGCTAGCATACCATTGAAACTAACTAGTTTTCCTTATTTCCTAATGTCTATCTTGAGCATTTAAAAGTAAGCTACTATTATGAAATCACTCATTCATCTACTTAACAAAAAATCATGCATTGCCCTGTGCTTACATGCAAATGCAGGTGAGTGCATGCATGTGTTGGCTTGTTTTTTTCTTTTCATGCACCAAACTTAATTGAAGCAGTTCTTGATTTTGCTTTGCATGCATGTCATGTATCCATGCACAATCGTACTATTTTGCTACCTTTCAAAAACATACAATTGTGCATGTGCACAAACTTGAGTGCATCTAATATCTTTTTCAAGCATGAGACATTCTTTTAGAGACAAAGATGCACCAACATTCTTTCATTTACATGTGATAATTCATAGATGCATGCATGTGCTTGATAATTATTTCAATACATCTATTCGGACTCTTCCCTATTGCCTTAGGTCATGGGCTCGAACCCATCAGCCTGCACCACAAATTGAATGAAGCTTTTTCTACTTTTGATCTCCAATAAGCGCTCGTTATTAATAATAATATAACAGGGATAGTTAAGACAAAGCTAACTGCTATCACAGATAGAATGGACTCTCTTCCAAGAGGTCGGAAGATCAACTCCCTATCTACAAATACCTCCATGATAGTTTCTTTGCTTCTTTAATAACATAACAGGGATAGAAAAGACAAAGCTAGTTGTTATCACGGATAGAACGGATTCCTCTCTTGTGAGAGGTCAGAAGATAGACTCTTGATTTGCAAATACCTCCGTGATAGTTCATCTCCTGATTTTTTTGGCATGCCTATGGTACTGGGAGATTGGGGATTCATGCCATAGTTCATCTCAAAAGGATACATTCCTATCACCTTATGAGGCCTATTGTTATAAGCAAACTCAACTAGTGGCAAATAAGTATCCCAATCTATCTATCTCTCAGACACAGATGCCCTCAAAATGTCCTCTAGAATTTGGTTGACCCTCTCGGTGTGACCATCTTTCTAAGGGTGATCACCACTACTCATCTTTAATGACACTTCCAGTTGGTCAAGTACAAACTTCCAAAAATGACATGTGAATCTGACATCCCTATCTGAAACTATGGATGTTGGTAAACCATGCAATTTGAAGACATGCTTGATAAACAACTCTGCTACCTGTGGAGCTTCTATTGTCTCCTGCATGGGTATGAAATGAGCCATCTTGCTCAATCTATCTACCACAACTAGGATAGTATCTCGCTTCCTTTGGGTCCATAGTAACCCGACTATGAAGTCCATGGATACAATGTCCCAATTATGATCTAGAATCTGTAAAGGATGCAAAAGACCTAGTGTCTTTACCCTTTCTGCTTTGTTGACTTGACATATAAAGCATTGCTGAACATAAGTGTGGACATCTCTGGCTAATCCAAGCCACCAAAATGTTCTTATAACAAGCTCTATTGTCTTGTCAACACCAGGATGTCCTGCGCAAGGCACATCATGGTTATCATGCATGACTTTAATTCTCAAATGTTAGGAATTTGGTACGCAAACCTTTCCTTTCCGTTTGGCTATTCCATTCTCCTGTGAGAAATTGGAATACAAAATGGACTTGTTCACTTTGCTACGTGAAGAAATAGCTGGAACTACCCCATCTTCTATAATAGAGTCATCACTGATGGCTCTAATTATCTGTAACAAATGTGGATCTTCCACCTGTGCTTCCTTTATCTCTTGAAGCAATGAGCTTTCTAAAACTATAAAGCTCATTTGATACATTATCCGTGAGAATGCATTAGCAACTATATTCTCTTTGCCTCTTCTATACAAGATTTCCATATGAAACTCTTGCATGAGCTCAACCCAACGAGCTCGTCTACCTCAAAGATCTGGCTTACTACAAAAATACCTCAGTGTATGGTGATTTGTGCATACCTTAAAGTCTGCACCATAAAGATAGTGTCTCTAGACTTTAAGTACATGCACCACTGCATACAACTCTTGTTCATGCAGTGGCCAATTGGATTGTGCACTACTCGATTTCTTGCTTTCAAAAGCTATTGGCCTACCATCTTGGCTCAAAACTACCCCTATGGATGTGTTGCTAGCATCTGTCTCTAACTCAAAGGGTTTCTGTGGATCTACCACTTTGAGTATAGGCCTATGAAACAACTTGTTTCGGAGTATCAAAAACTATCTTGTTGAGCTTGCTTCCATGCAAATGGGACTTTTGCTTGAAGCAAGTTTGTCATAGGTGCTACTATTGACAAATAAGAAATGAATTTCTGATAGAAATCGGAAAGTCCTAAAAATGATTGTAACTACCCCTCATCTTGAGGAGTAGGCCAAGATAAAATAACTAAAACCCTCTTAGGATCCATTTGAACCCCAACGGCCGATACCACATGCCCTAGATACTCTATCCTTGGAAGAAACAATTGAGCCTTCTCTGGATTAACATACAACTCATTATCTTTTAAAACATTCAATACTAATCGGAGATGACTCTCATGCCCATGCATAGTCTTAATATACAATAACACATAATCAACAAAATCAACAACACACTTTCTAATAAACGGTCACAAAATGTCATTCATTAACATCATAAATGTAGCTGGTGCATTAGTCAAACCAAATGGCATGAATAAATACTCATAATGACCAAAACGGTCCTGAAAGTTGTCTTATGTACATCATGATCTCTTACTCTAATCTAATGGTAGCCACTTTTTAAATCTATTTTACTAAATACAACGGATCCACCTACAACATCTAAAAGATCATCAATCCTAGGCATGGAATATCTATGTCCCATAGTAATCTTATTGAGTGTTTGGTAGTCGGCACAGATCTTATGAGATCGGACTTTCTTCTTCACAAGAAGAACTGATGCTGCAAAGGGTGAATAGCTAGGTCTAATCAGCCCTACATGTAGGTACTCGTCCATGAACTTGCAGACTTCATTCTCCTCCTACAGACTCATTCAAAATGGTGGCCGATGAGTCAGACTTGCTCCCGGTACCAATTCAATTCTATGCTCTATGTTCCTACAAGGAGGCAAACCTGAAATTCAAAAATAACTCTTGAAACTCTGCTCTCACTTCGTTGAAAGTGCTGGAGCATTCCAACTAGAGTCTCCATGACTGCATGAATCCATCATAATACATGATGAGTGCATAAAATAAAGAAAATAAATGTACTTACAATAAATCTTAACGAACTTGGTAACATTTCCAATCGCATCTCTTGGAGATTTGGTTCTCCACGGATCAGTAATCGCCTCCCCTCATGCTCAAACTGATAAACATGTGAAGCAAATTCAATGACTAGTCTCTTCCTCACATGCCATTTCTTACCAAGGACTACATCGAAACGTGCTAGTCTCACTATCTCGAAATCCAATCTGTCCTTAGAGGTCTGGATCTGAATAGGTAGATCAACAATGCATTGATCCCATGTCGCAGTTCCCTTCCCATCGGCTAACTCTACTATGTAGGCATATTTTGATGGCATGGTCTCTAGATGTAACCTCTTGACTAATCGGGAAGTAATGACATAATGTGTCAAACCAGTGTCAAAGAGTACCTTGACATGCTATCGTGCCACGACTCCCCTCATGACAATGAGTTGTGTATCTGGGAACTGATATCCTTTCTATGTCACTTGCGAAAGCACAATGTCTGGCACAGTTAGGACCTTCTTTGTGATCGTCATGGACACTATGGGAAATGATAGCGGTGATGTTCCTCATCATCATCGCTCTCTGCCTGAGTAGGATTTATGACTATGGTGGCGACTATTTTCTTTTTCGTAGGACAGTCCTTGAATAGGTGCTACTCTAAACACCCATAGCGTAATCCTTCTTTCATTGCCTTCTCTTTCTATTGAGGGGTAAGTATCAACTTATTATAAGCCCTCTCAGACAAAGTAGACACTTTCTTTTTACCTCCTGAAATTGCCTTGATCATATGCACCTACTTAGCCTCTCTAGAAGGTTGTGCACTAATCGAACTAGGAGTAGGTGTGTGGAAGGATTGACTTAACCTAGGCCATGAGGACCTCTGAACCTAGGAGCCTGTGTCCCTATGACCATCCTTATAGACTAAAGCCATCTCCATGGCCTATGCCAAGGACAGACATCTCTCCTTCCTCACCAATGGTCTAATAGTTTACGTAAGTCCCAAGTAAACTTGTGGACATGAAGAAACTCAAGGATAGTATCGGGTATTTTAAGAAGCACCTCTTTGTACTTATCTGCATACTCTTGAACCATCTGATTCTTATGATTGATGAAGAACCAAGTGTCTAGTGCTCTAGACCTCTCATCAGGCGGTACAAAATTATTGTACACGATTTTGGATTGATCCCAAGTTTTGGGCTCTTTCTTATATTGTTCTATCTTATGCCACCAACTATGGGTGATGTCCATAAGGTCATACATGGCCTGTTTAACCTTGTGTCTATCGTCCACAATATGACACAAGCAGAAGCACTCCTCCCACTTGTTGATCCACTACTCAACAACATCAATAGTCCTAGCACTAGTCAAGCCATGGTATCTAGGCAACTTAAGATCCTTAAGCTTCCATTTGGCCTCTCTAACTAGGATACTATCTCTAGGGAATTCTGGAGTTTGATGCTCATTTGGAGGATCTACCTCCATCCCTTGCAAATCAAGTTGTGGCACATCGTCCTCTTTCTTGGAACCACACATGTGTTGCAAGATATTGTGGAGTGTGCTCTCTAGATTGGTAATCCTATTACTCATGGTTTGAATGGGATCTGTGAGTTGCTCTTCCATGAGTGTATCTCTCCTAGAAGGATGATGGTCCTGAGTCCATACTAGGATATGGTGATGGTCAATTTTTTTTTTGCTATGTAGTACAAAAACTAGATTAGATGAGCTATTGGCTAAGAAATCTAAGCTAAATTCGAAAATCGGCACCCCTCAGATCTTTGTGTAAATCCTCTCTAGCACACTGACCAAGGAATAATCCCATATATTACCACAAACGCAACACGGCTGCCTATATATGAAGAGATAGAATAAGTAGATCTTCAGTTCTCAAGAGAGAAAGCTCTCTCTCTTTGTCCTCGTTGATGGGCACAAGTGTGCATATGTAGGATTTGTGGGGCGATCTCTATAGATGAAAATCGCCATTGAACGCGCCGCCGTTGAAGGCGTGCGTAGTTGAACTGTAGGGGGGGTCCTATGGGGCTCTTTTTGTCTCAGTTGTCTACGACCAAAATCTCCAAAATGCTCTCGAAAATGATGATGATGAAATCATGCATAAGGAAGTCCGAAAACACCGAAATGCAAGATGCATGCAAAAAACAACTTATTCCCAAGAAACTAAAGCTATGATACCAATTGTAAGCAAAAACTTGAATGATGTGTGTGACTCTCCTCCCATCCATTATATACCCTCTTGTACTCTAAAAATAGCAATGATATGGAATGGTCTAGTGCCGCCATGTGGCCATCATGTAACACTCATCCCCATCACTATAGAATACCTTAGGGTATTCCCCGAGCTTGGGACCTTGGCTAGTTGGCCCTTCTCCCTCACACACATAGAATGATCCCTATGGACCAATGTCATGATCCTTGTGGATCAATGTCTGACAAACATCCTCAAGTTATCACTATGGCTTTGAAGATTGTAGAGAAATATGGTGAAGAAGATGATGGGCTTTTCAAGGTCTCCATGGAAGCTCTAACCTAGAAGCTCTGATACAAATGCAAGAGACTGACAAATCATGATGACCACATGCTAGAGAGATGACTCTCCTCCCAACCTTATGCTTGTATATATAGCTGCTCAAATCAACGAGGTCAACAAATGTAACTAGAGTCCACAAGTGCATGTGCAATCTCCACCACTCCTTTAGTACCTTCCACTAGAGTCCACTAGTGTTTGGTATACTCACCACTTGAGTTAAGTCTTCACTTGACTCAAGTTAACTTACCTTAACTTGAGTTAGAAGGCTCTTGAGCTCCTTCGGCAAAACTCTCTCCCCATGCTTTCCATGGGGGTTGGAACCCAAGACCTCCTCCTTCACAACCTTGAGACTTAACCAGTAGGGTAAGTGGATCAATTGTTTAAGAGAGAACTCATGCTTAAGTCTAATCTTGAGATCTTAGGCCATACACATGAGTGACCAAATAGTGTTCGATTTCAAATCTTTTTGAACTAGCCAAACTCTTAGACCATAGATTTACTTTATTACGTTGGTCAAGATTTGCTATAACCACCAGCCCCTATTCCCACTACTTGCATTCTAGATGTCGAATTCTAGAATTGCCTTCAAAACAATGTCAACCACAAAAGAATAGAGAAGACCTAGAAGAGAAAAATTCTCATGTAGGAAAAATACAAGATGGCAATGAGAATGATATACATTCCATGGTGTCGAAAGTGAATGAGCATTGTCCTCAAGAACTTTGAGCAAAAGTGCAAGAGCCCCGATGGAACAAAGAAAGTAAAATCTGACCTCCATTCAAAGAGATAGGATTATGGAAAAATCCGTGTTTATTGGAAACTTCCTCTATGTGAGATGTCAACATGAGTCTAAATACAATAGGAGATGATGCAATTAGCTTGATGAATTTTCCAAACTAAATTGATTACACTTGTAAGACATGTGACTACTGGCATGGATCACTTTTCCATAGGTGCTTATACAAGACATGTGGATGCTTCATCACATGGGAAGTGAGAGCTATTAAATGAGTAGAGTACATGGCTAGAAGGATGATAAAAAGAACATCTCTTTGTGTGGTTCTCATCCGTGAAGTTAAAGGGACATCATCAAAATTTGGAGCAGTAAATACCCCTAAGACATCATTGGGATACCTTACAAATAAATTGCCCCCAATGATGTCTTTGATTCATCCATGCTTTCAACATCCACTTGAAAGCCATCTATAATCCATGCAGGTAATGCTCAAGAGATTGGGATCCCATTGGCTTTGGGGAAACAATAAATGTCCCATTCGATCTTAAGAATACCTCTTCCATTGAAGTCCAATATCTAGAGGAAATTTCTACAAATAGAATCAAATTTATGCAACTCTTCATAATGTCCTCGCCCTTTCATTGCATCATTCACCAAGTTGTCAAAAAAAATCATATTTTACTGATTTGATTTGTATGAATCTTCGGATGCTTGCTATTTCAACTACAACTCTTTGTTATCAGTACTCTTTACATAAGGTGGTAGCTTAAAGCAAAGTTCGTGTAGTTCCATCTTTTTATTTAAAAACGTTATCAAGTAGGAGCATAATTTTTTTTCTTTTTTTGCCTTTAATGCAACCAAAAATGGTGAAAGTTCTGTCCGTTTTTTGTGAAACTAGCCTTAAAATCGCTTTCTTTTTTTTTGACAGAACAAGAAGTTTAATAAAAGTGCATGAAAAAGGAAATTACAATAGAGATCGACATCATCGGAGATGTCATATAGAAGCTTCCAAGAAATGCATCATGGAGAGCCTGTCAAGGGAATACATAGCCAACAAAGAATCTTTCCACCTATTAGATCTCATCCCTTTTAAAACAGGAAAGGATTGTAGTTCCTAGTGTTGGTATCCCTAACCGACTTTTTACAAAACTGAATAATACTCTTAATGCCCTGATTACAAGAAAAAGTGTAATCCTTAGGAGTCTTGGAGAATAAGTGCTGATTCCTATTCTTCCAGATGTACCACATAATATGATCTCTTAGGGTCTGCCACAAAGCAATATCCAAATTGTTACTAACACCCACGAGAATTTCCTTGTAGCCAAGAGGAGGGAAAGAATTGACTGAGCAATACAAGTTCAATAGTGTCCATAATCTTTGGGCATTAATACACTTGATGAACATATGAGGGAGGTCCTCAAGTTGACCACAAAAAAAGCATTTTCTTGCACTGATATTAAACCTCTTTGCCCTACTACCAGTCCACAACACTTGATGCAATATAAGCCAAAGAAGGTGATCTTGTTTGGAAGTAGAAGCAAAGGTCCAAATAGCTCTAAATTTATAGTTCCACTTGATGAGAATTCCATTGAATTTTCCACTTGGCATTGAGCTTGTTGAGAACACCCTTGACTGAGTGGACAAACTTTTTGAAATTCCTGTACATATCAACAGCTACAACTTCCAACCCAATCCACTTGTGATAATTGTATCTGCTCATTTTGTATAGCAGCCAACATCTCTTATCTAGCAGCACCTGTTTACATAAAGGGGACATGCCATTAGTCTCTTGAATAAAATTGGCACTCACTACTTGGTTGTAGAGGGAGAGAGATCTCAAGGAGTCAAATCCAATCTTCCTACATTCTGGACTGACATCCAAGCATTCCAAAAAGAGCATATAAGTTTACTTCCCTTGGGGGTAATATGCACAAGATAAACAATAAGGTCCCAAATATTGATATCAGTCCAACTCTTGAAACCTGTAACATAAAAATCCCTAGTATTCCTTTTGATGAGAAAAGCCCAAAAGTCAACAAAATTAGTGGCCCGTAATATCCATTTAGCTTCCATTTGAATAGCCATTTTAGAAGGACATATTATGCCAAGACCATCTTCATCCTTTCTTAAGCAACAAAGTTTCCAAGCAACTTTAAGAATCTTGCTACTAGTTTGAGACCCACCCCACAAAAGCCTTCTAGAAAGAACAATGACCTGAGATATTTGCTTTTTATTAGGCATCCAACAAGCAAAAAAATAGGTTAGGACTAGAAGAATAAAATGCTTTAGAACAAACACTCTTTGAGATATCCTTTGTTGAAAGGACATCCAATGGAAGACTTTATTTCTAAATTTGTCAAATATCCATCTCCATATCTAATCAAAAGACACATCAAAACCCATGGGAATACCTAGAAGCCTGAAGACAACACCTTCTTGAATAATGTCACATTTGTTATTCAAAACACAAGCAAGAAGAGGATTGTTAGAAGCATAAAAACCTATTTTAGAGTGATTAAC
This sequence comes from Ceratopteris richardii, assembly GCA_020310875.1. Classification (NCBI taxonomy): domain Eukaryota; kingdom Viridiplantae; phylum Streptophyta; class Polypodiopsida; order Polypodiales; family Pteridaceae; genus Ceratopteris; species Ceratopteris richardii. Next base: position 31,021,191 of record CM035409.1, on the reverse strand, counting down.
CACATAACCACTAGCAAGACAAAACAACTGAAGACAATGCATAAAATTCTCAGCAGACAAGTTATCAGCTAAAGTGATCATGTTAGTGTCATTAGCAAACATATGAAGGCCACATTGAGAAGAAGCATCAAGGATCACAAGACCTTTAATAGTACCTTGCTCCATACAGTCTCTCACCAGCCAACCTAAAGAGTCACTAGTAATGGCAAACAAGAGAGGGGAAGAGGACAACCTTGTCTAATAGACCTACAAAGTTGAAAGGAGTCAGAGAGGTGACCATTCATGGCCACCCTGGAGTTAGCATTACCAAAGAGAATACTAGTATACTTAATAAACCTTTTACCAGTCCCAATGTCATTCAAAGACTAGAGGATGAAATCACACTCAATTCTGTCATAGGCTTTGTCAAAATCCACTTTAATCACACTCAATTCTGTCATAGGCTTAGTCTCTTTAGCACACTCTAAACCTTCCCAAATAAAGATAATGGCATCCAAAATATACCTCCCTCTAATGAAACCTTTCTGCTCAGGAAGAATAATCTTGTCCACAATAGGACTAAGCCTTCTAGCCAAGGAAATTTTGTACAAGGAATTCAGACAAGAGATAGGTCTCCAGTTATTTAATTCATCCTTAGCTCCTTTTTTATGCAATAATTACCCCAGAATTGATAAAAGCAGAAAGAGTACCTCTCCTCATGGCCTCTTGCCAAAACAGAAGAATAATGGGCAAATAAAATCAATAAGCTCATGAAAAAATTCATTAGAAATACCATCAAGACCAGGAGATTTGCAGGGTTTCAATTTACAAATGGTTTCTCTAACCTCACTCGCAGAGAGGGGCAGGTCCAGGATAGAGGCCAGGTGTTGAGGAATCAATTTCTTCCTTTTAAGGGCAATAGTGGCCCTAGTCCTTTGGATATCCTACCCCCTCTTGGGAGGCCTAGAGAAAACATTAGTAAAGAAGCTAATGGCCTCGTGCAAATTCTCCTTAATTGTAATATCATAATCCCCATGATTCTTCTTCAGCATGGGAACAAAGTTCCTAGCTTTCTTTTTCTACATAAGATCAAACATATGCTTATTAGGTCTATCAACCTTCCCTGCCCAAAATTCTCTCGAAGAGGCAAGAGCACCACTAGCTAAGAGATAGTCTTCATACTTCAACCTATCCTGGAGATCAAGAAGCTTTTGACTCTTCAGATGATCATCCATGTTCCCATTTATCTATCTCTCTCAAAATCATCATTCTTCTTTTGTATCTAACTTCCTTGGCCTGAAGCTTGTACTTGGTGAAAAGATTTTGAATGTCTTTTACAGACCTTTCCCAAGCAATGAAAGGAGAGCAATTAGTGGCACAGTGGTAGCTAAAAATATCTTTGGTCTTCTCTTTAACACACTTGAACTTAAGGAGGGAAGCATCAATATGAGGCTAACCAGCTTTGTAGTCAGGGGAGTTCCTAAAGATCTTAATCACCAAGGGAGAATGATCCGATGACTATAGAGAGAGGTCAATATCACACTTGTGCTGCCAAAGGTCATGTAATTTATTAATATTCATGTAGCATCTATCCAGCCTAGCAGAAAGAGGTCTATTACTACTCCTATGATTCCAGGTATGACCAGAACTATCAGAGCAATCAACTAGATTAAGAGAGTTAATCATAGTAAGCCAAATATTTTTTTCAACACCATGTAGAATGTTATCAGAATTACCAGATCTATCTTTCTCAAACATGACCATATTGAAATAACCTATGAGAATCACGTCATCAGACAAGGTAGAAAGCTCTCTCTAACACAAACTTCTTTCAGTAGTATTGTTGGAAGCATACACACTAACAATCGTGTAGTTAATGGGGTCCTTACATCTAAGAGCCACCCATTGATTGGAATCACTATAAATCACTTCCTCAATACAATGAGAGAGGCCGGACACAATACCTATAGCAACACCTCCTTTTCTATTAGCATGCTTAGTAAAAATACCATCTATGGTTGTTGGAAGCTATCTAGAGATTAGAAAGCAACTCAAAACCACCAACCTTTAGCTCTTGAAGACAAATGAAGTCAGGCATAAAGGAGGAATCCTTAATCCAATTGTTGAAAACTTTGTCTCTCACTGGATTAGTAATACCTTTAATATTGAGGGAAATAAGCTTAATCGAATCCATGGAAAAAAAAGCAAACTCACAAACAATCCAGCAAGCAGAGAAAGAACAAATCACTTTCTAAGGTTTTTAAGGGGTTTGATAATAGACCCAAAAACCCTAACAAATTCTTTTCTTTTAGATTTAGCTTTTTTAGATTCATATTGAATAGCAACTATAGTCGTTTCAACATCCTTTGAAGCACTATTGTTATTCTGAAGATTTTGGATTTTTTCATTATCATGCCGAGAAGGTTGCTCAGAGAACTCATCAGTCTCCTGATCATCTTTATCTGAAACATCTTCTCCAGAGGAGGAGTGAGATGAGGAGCTACCAACACAAGAGATTACTTTCTTGTTTTTTTTGTTACCCACATAGGTCCACTCATCCTCATGGTCCTATTGAGTAGAGATAGAAGGATTCTCATAGTTAGTTGGTTCTTGAGAGGATCGAGGTCTTGAAACATAGTCACCACCATTAGTATCCAGAAAATGAAAAGGGTTAGAGACATTTTCTAAAAGAACATCAAATTTGTTGCTCCGATTATCGGGGGACCTTTTTTTAGATTTACTATTTGGTTTCTTATAATTGGGTTGATGATTGTTATTATTATATTGCTGAACATTCTTATCTTTAAGATTGACCTTTTCATCATTATTTTCCTTTTTGCAAACAAGTAAGGGATAGTCTTTAATTGGATGCCCTTGTTTGAAGCAATTAAAGGAGGCATTAGGGAGATTATTATAACTCACCTTTTGCTCATGAAGCTTACATCCTTCAAAATCCTTCAAGGTGATAGTAGTCTTGACCTCTTTGGAGATATCAACTTCTACCAAGATTTGTGGGTCCCATTTGGGGTTAAAACCATTCTGGATTTTTGTCCTAACATTTTACCAATCAGCTTTCGAATTTGCTCTATCCAGGGATAAAACTCTACAAGTAAATCAGGAAATCGACCCACTCAGGAACTTTCATGGGTTTAGCTTCTCTAGCCATTTGAATAGAGAAAGGGGCACATTTCTAATAACCCAATGTCCTTCAGACATAACCTGCATAACACTATTAGCATCCTTTAAAAAAAAAAAAATTATTTGGGAGAGATTGAACATGCTTAACCATCAGTCCCCTATTACTCCAGTTATTCTTAATCCAGGCTCTACGGACTTCTTGTGCTGGTCTAGGTCCATGACACAAACCTATCACAACTTTCTCATACAAGAGGTTATACCAATTATTTAGGGAGTTCCTATCTATTATCGAAGTATTGTCATCATTATCTTCAAATTCTGAGTCAAGGTTAATCTTGTTTGCTTTAGCTTCAATATCCATAGCTCCAGCTTTGTTCACATCCTCAACAACTTTCTGTTTACCTTTAATATTAGAGTAAGAGATAGGGTTACCTATAAATGAAGGGTTTTCAAACATGGATCAAAAACCTTGATGTTGTCATTGCAAGACAATAGCATAAGTCCTCTTGTTGCTAGGATTTTGTAATCCTTCAAAGGCACTGATGTTCTGCCAAGAACTATTCCTAGGAGCATCTTTCGAAGCAGATTGAAAGTTACCACCAACATTAGCATTAACTTTTGAAGCTAGCCCAAGGTTTGGGTTAGCCATGCCACTCCTTGCATACCAAAATATTCACCATTCATACCCGACAATATGGGGTTCCAAGCCTTATGTTCAGGGTTTATCTTGAGGTGATCATAATCAGAAAAATAGTTAGGGACCTTACTAGGAGGGCCATTGAGAGTCAAGCCAGAAGAGATTCCATTTTGCAGGGCCTCGTGGAGCACCATTTATGACGCATAAACCCACCCACAATAGTTGAAGAGCAGCACTTAACCCTCCCGTCACCAATGGTGGTGACAAAAGGACGCGGGAGCAGTCCACAAGGACGACAGAGCTCTAAGGTTTTCGGAGTGCTCTCTCCTTTCATGCCTTTTCAACATAAATACAATTTTTCCTTTGGATAGCCAACATCAAACTACTCTCCTTAAAATCACTTTCTTTTTTTTTTTTTTGAAGAACAGAAAGTATAAAATTGATGCTAGAAGAAAATACAATCAATGTATCATACTCACAAGTGAGATGATACAGTTACAACGAGGCAACAAAAGGGGAGGCCTCAGTTCAGGAAAAGGTTAACATAACCATCAAGAAGATTGATCATCTGCATCCTAGGCTTGGAGTACATCTTTAGAAGTTTAGATTTCCAAACATTGTAACGATTATTCCTAAGAATTACAAAGGGGTTTTTATCTTCCGAATGAGCATCACAATTGTCGGTGAAGCAAAGATTGAGAATTTTCTTCAAGCCCACCAAAAAGGAGAAGTAGTAGTCCTTCCCCTTCCTATTGAAGATGGCACTGTTCCTGGTCTTCCATATAAACCACAAGGAGTGGATTCTGATGAGCTGCCACAAAAGAATGTCCATACCACGAGCTTCTCCCAGCAAAATATCTTTACTGTTAGGAGCATTAAGACCTTGGTTCTGACAGAAAAACCTCATACCAAACCAAAATCTGGAGGAACTTTTACAATGGACGAACAAATGATTCAGGTCCTCAACTTTACCACAAAGCTTACAATTTCCAGCATCAATTTTATACTTCCTAGCAAGTTCCCCTGTCCAGATGCCTTTGTGGAGAATGAGCCAGTTAAGGCAGGACTGTTTGTTGGAGAAGGGAAAAGCCCAAGTGCATTGGAATCTGTACTTCCACTGTAAGGGGGACCATTGGAGATCCCACTTCTTATTGAGTTTCCCTGTTATTTCTCTGATGCTTCTGCCCTTCTTTTTGTAGGATTTAAGAATATCCTCAGCTACAATTTGAAGGGAGATCTCCTTCCTCCACAAGTGAATTTCCAGCTTTTTCTTCAGAATTTCCTTCTGGATTAAGAGGACCTGCTTGCATTGACCAGAGAGCCCATCAAACCCTGAAATGACAGTGTCATTAATAATGTCACCTGCATTTAACAAGTCCTGCCAATGACCAAATCCCTTCCTTCTGCATTTATTCCATCTAATGGGAAGAGAAGGGGAGGGAACCGAATTAGTCCAACCAAACCAAATGGAGTCTTGAATTAAGAAGGTCAGGTTGTGAGCAAAGTAGATAGGCAAATTATACTTAGCTTTCACGGCCATCCAAGCTTTCCACAAGGAGCAAATAAGCTGACTGCCTTTGGGCACAAATTCAACAGGAGAAGTAATAACATCCCAAAGAGAACAATTGACCCAGCTTTTATTATGTTTAATGTTGAAATTGCTAACATTTCTTTTAATTAAACAAGCCCAGAAGTCATTAGAGGAAATAGATCTGAAAATCCACTTAGCAGCCATTTGGGTGGCCATCCTGGAAGGACAAATGAGTCCAAGCCCCCCCTCAGCTTTTCTCATACAACAAATATCCCAAGCAACTTTGGGAATTTTAGAACCTCCCCACAAAAAATTCCTAGCCAGAGAGATGGCCTGACCAAGCTGCTTTTTACTAGGCTGCCAACAGGAAAGAAAATAGGTAAGGGAAGGGAGGATATAATGCTTTAAAACAAAAGATCTTTGAGAAATACTTTGCTGCACATCAGACCATTTAAAAATTTTAGCTCTAAATTTATCAAGCACCCAATTCCACCTTTGCTCATTGGATATTCCAAAGCCCATGGGAATACCCAAAAGCCTAAAAATACTCCCTTCCTTGATGATATCACAACCTGCAGCCAAAACACAAGCTGGAATCTTATTATTAGTGGCAAAAAAACCAGTTTTTTTATGGTTGACCACAGAACCACTAGCAAGACAGAAAAGGTCAAGACAGTTAAGAAATTGCTTGGCAGACTTTTCTTCAGCAATCATCATCATGTTAGTATCATCTGCAAACATCTGCAGCCCCAGGGGAGAGTGAGCTTGAGGAATATCAAGACCAGAAATGGTCCCTTGTCTGAAGCTATCCTTGACAAGCCAACCCAAAGCATCACTAGAAATAGCAAACAGGAGGGGGGCCAGGGGACACCCTTGTCTAATAGACCTGCATAACTTAAAAGAGTTAGACATATTTCCATTAATAGCAACTTTAGAACAGGCATTACCAAATAAGATACTGACATATCTTATAAACTTTTTGCCAAAACCAATATCATGAAGAGACTGAAGAATGAAATCCCATTCAATCCTGTCATAAGCCTTATCAAAATCAATTTTGAAAAAGTAAGTATCCATATTAAGCTCTTTATAATACTCAAGACTTTCCCAAATGGTAATAATGTTATCCAAGATAAATCTCCCTTTGATAAAGCCTTTTTGCTCTGGGAGAATTATACTATCCATTAAAGGACTCAGCCTTCTGGCAAGGATGGAAGCAAAAATTTTGTATAGAGAAGTCAGGCAGGAGATGGGTCTCCAATTGTTTAAGTCATCTTTGGGACCCCTTTTATGTAAGAGCTTGATCACCCCTGTGTTGATAAAAGGAGACCCCCTACTAGAGGCTTCTTGCCAGATCTTGAGAATTATGGGCACCAACAAATCCTTGAACTCCTGAAAAAACTCATAAGGAAGACCATCATGACCAGGGGATTTACCAGGCTTCAATTTGCTAATGGTTTCTCTCACCTCACCCTCAGAGAAGGGCATGTCAAGGAGGGAGTCCATTCCCTGAGGAACCATTTTCTTCCTACAAAGGGCAATGGCAGCTCTTGCAAAAATCACTTTCTTGACTCCACCTCCTTGAGAAAAACGAAAGGCATAGTCGGTCTAATCCTTAAACCCGTGTCGGTGTGAATCAAATCTTAACATTGGCAACTGAAAATCGGCGAATTGATTTTTGTCTTTTAGATAAATTCAACTGACCGGAACTTATTTTTTTTATTCGTTTATTGATGACGGCTCAGTTTCCTTTGATGGATTGTTCTCTCTTAATTCCCTCAGATATTTTTTTTGTCACTTTTTGCATGCGAGGCAGATCTGCGGGCGAACGCGGTCAAGACGGTGGGCATCCAGCGGCTGCAATCCCACGTGGCAAATATGAGATCCACGCTCAGGCGCTTTTCCTATTTCGTCAGCCCAATCGGCTCGTTCCAGCTTTCTGATTTTCGAGGATTTTGCGATTTTCTGTGCTACTGCTAAACGTTACCTAGCTGCTCGCTCGTCTTTTGCAAGTCAACAATTTTTCTCCATCCCTTCCAGCTTCTGTTCTTCATTCTCTCCAGTTAAGCTATCTTCAGCTGCCCATCATCTTCTTTTCTTTCGCTACTTAGCGTCTCTTTCACCTTCTCCGCTCGAAGAGTTCGAACTATCTCTGCTTCGTCGCTCCCCATGGACGATGATGGTTGGATTTGCCATTCCTGTACCTATCGGAACGAAGGGGCTTCATCTGTGTGTGCCATGTGCAGTACAGATAGGTCCGCACAAATCCATCACATACCCTTCTTTTATCCTGGAAGATCCCCAATCACTGCGAGAACCCTACGGAGCTTAACTTCTGCAGAGGGAGGCTTGCGATTGACGCCCTCTTTCTGCAGTGTGCCTCGTCTACTCGCTGGAGCCCTCTCTGGAGCAGTCACCGGCATGTTCGCTGTCGGTATGCATGTGATCTACCCGTTCTTGCTCGATAGTTACATGATATTTGTTTGAGCTCCTTTGCGACGTACGTATAATTGTTTCTTTTGTCCTGATGTACCCACACAGTCCACCGTGAAGGGTGCATTTTAAATTCAGTTACACATTTGACGCGTGGCTGCGGCCTTTCCATTATCCACATAATTGAAATCAACATTGTTGCTTGATGCCTATGGTTCTGTGGAGGCTCTTTGTATTGAATGACTGGCAGCTAATTTAACGCTCTGATTGTATTTTTTTTTGTTCTTCTTCCCACCACCCCCAAAAGAAAAAGAACACACACACACACACACGCTAGAAGAAAAATGCTTTCCCGTTTTTCTATGTAAAATGATTGTTTTCTTTCTGTTGCCTTGCAGTGGGAGCATTCACAGGTGCAGTCACTGGAGCTTTAGCCGGAAGAGCAACAGATAGTGGCCTTCTCCGTGGAGCTGGTTTGGGAGCGGTTGCAGGTGCAGTGCTTTCTGTGGAGGTTTTAGAGGCTTCCCGTGCCTATTGGCATTCTGGTCCTTTGGCCTCGCAAGATGTAGCTTCTGTGGTGAGCTGCGTTTTTTGACGTTCTTTCTCTTTTCAAGAGAATTTTTGCTCTCTCTCTCTCTCTATTCATTTATGAACATTGTTTAGCGAAGGTACTAACTCATGCTCTTGATATGGCCGGTTTGCAGGTGGAGTTCATTGAAGAAATACTTAACGGAAGATTTTCGCACAGTGAGATATCTTCAGCAGAAAATGCAAATCGATGGCAGGTTGGCATTCTTCTGAGCGCATATAGCTTCAGACCCTTTTGTTCATTGGAAGTATGTTTGTGAATAGTTTGCACTATGGTCAACAGAGGGTCGACTGGGCATTCTGGGTAATTTTTTTGATGGGCTACCAGAGTCAGCCATGTTAAACAAAAGAACTGTATTTTTAATGATGTTGAAACTGTTGATCAGGAAAACATGAGAAGGGCAGTTTTTATGGCTACGTTTCTGATGTTCCACCAGCTAACTGTAGGCTTAGTAATACTGAAACTGTGGTTCCAGCTACATCAGTGTTGCATAGATGCTGGTTCAATGATGGGATGGATCAGATATTTGGCCATTGGGTAAGCTGCTTTGCCAAGCATATCTTTTCAAATATCCAGTGGGGCATTTCTCAGTGTGGACGTTTAGGATGTGGGGTGGATTCTGCATAACACGAAGTATGTCTGAGAATGCTTGAACATGCTTGAACCCTGTACATGGGTTTGAAGATGGGAAATCACAACCATGAGTTGAGTACTTACAATGGCTGTACCATTGCGTATCTTTTCAAATATCCAATGGGGCATTTCTCAATGTGGACGTTTAGGATGTCGATTCAATGTGGATGTTTAGGATGTCTGAGAATGCTTGGACCCTGTACATGGTTTTAAAGATGGGAAATCACAACAATGAGTTGAATACTTAGAATGGCTGTACCATTTTCTCTATTTCTCTTTTCTCGTTACCCTAACAGACCGCTTCTATCTCTTCAGTGGCATTTTTTGGGCGTGGATGGATCACCAAAATGTGGCATCCATGTTAAGGTTTGATAGATTACAGTAATGCACATATTTGGCATGGGACATTGCATTGATGAAAAGTTTTGATAGGATCTTCATGATGGCCCTAAAAGGGGCATCATATATGATTGTCTGACTTGTTGGCTGTGTTGAGTTTGTGATTGCCATGGATCATAATTTCAAGCCTTTTGACTGTAGCTAATATCTCGATAATATTCCATATGTGGTTACAGAGGTGAATCTCCCTTCTACCAAGTGATTAAAATTACAGGTGATCCTTGTTAAGGATATGCAAGGTGCACATTGTCTTTATTCCAATTTATGGTATGCATTTCTACATCTTCCTTAGTGGAAGTTGAGAATACTATTATTTTGGTTTAGGATATGTAGATCTCATCCAATAAAAAATTTGTAGTCAAGGAATAGAAACTATGTGTAGATCTCATCGAATAAAAAATTTGCAGTTGAGAATAGAAACTATGTGATGGAGTAAACCCTATCAGCTATGATAGGTGTGTATACCCTATCAGCTATGCATTTTTTGTAATTTTTCCTATCTTTTGTTTGCATTTTATGCTAGGCTTCATTATGGCAGAGTTTTTCATCACTTCTGGAAGTGATAGAAACTCAGTTTGCAGAGCTTCTTGTGAGTTCATGCTCGTGGTGTGTGCACGTTGTGGGGGGTGTGTGAGCATGTATTCATTCTGAGTTCTATACCCACTATTGGGCACTGATGATGTTAGTGGGGATGTCATAATATTGAGTCGCTGCTGTGCATAATGGAGCTGATTTGCTATTAGTCTTGTGGTTGACTACCATGAGCTGATAGCTGCACTTTCATTTGAGGGTGAATTTGGGGTTTGCCTGGTATATATGTGATGGAGTAAAATTCCACCATGTGGTTTGAGTGCAGAGTGATGCTCCTCCGAAGTGTAGAGCATCTAGTACATTTTCTTGAAAAGAAAGATCCCACTATATTCTTCTATCAATAGAATGAGTCTTCGAGAAGTGTGATAAGATGGTCTTTTCCTATTGTAGGTCTTTCTGGGGCACTTGAGATGGTGAACATGTTTCCCAACTGCTCGGGTGTGGGTCATGTCCCCACCTACCTTCTACCAAGTAGAGCCTAGCAAGGCATGAACTCGATGGACAATAGAACAAAAAGAGAGAGTTTACTTTGAGTATGGTACATGTGCTTCATAGGGAATATGCAAGGGTCCCATCGGGTGTGCCAAATTATAGCTCATGGCCAGATGAAACATACTTTAGGACGGGTGCTCCTTGGAGAACTATACACCTGAACATGCCTATTCAAGGAACACTCGAATAGCTAAGATTTGAAATGTACACAGCTGAGGAAAAATGCAACTCTCTAAAGTACACACAAGGAGTTAATAAGAAGAGGCGGGGTGGGGGGGGAGAGAGAGAGAGAGAGAGAGAGAGAGAGAGAGAGAGAGAGAGAGAGAGAGAGAGAGAGAGAGAGAGAGAGAGAGAGAGAGAGAGAGAGAGAGAGAGAGAGAGAGAGAGAGAGAGAGATGAAAATGAAGGTGTGTCAACTTGCTAGAAAATCCAAAAGAAACTAAATGCATCATGATCCCTACAAGCCAATTTTTTTCTTACATCTCAATCTCAAATGGGGAGAGGGAGGGAGGGGGAGGGCGGGGGAGATTGATTGATTGATGTGTCTCTTACCGCCTGTTATTACTGTGCTTGTTTTTTTCAGGTCAATGTTGCAGATATGAGCTATGAAGATCTGTATGGGATGTTTGGACCTGGAGTCAATGTGATTAAAGGTGCCTCAGAGGCATCACTAGAGATGTTGCCAAAGTATTTGGTTACAAAAGATAACAGCTTAGATGCACATGGAGATTCCATAAGCTGTGCCATATGTTTGCAGGTTGTCTTTACATGAAGATAGTGTAGATCCATCTATATATTTTTAGAGATCTATTTAGAGATTTTTAAACCCCTTTGTTTTGTTTGTGTGCAGGAATTGCAGCAAGGGGAAATTGTTAGAAACCTGCCTCGGTGCAACCATATGTTTCACATGTCATGTCTAGATAAGTGGCTTGTAATACATGGGTCCTGTCCTATGTGTCGGCAGGATATTGGATGCAGAACTTGAAGTTTTTCCCCTCATTGTTTCACTTTGTTTCAACCTGTACAGATCACCTCTCTAACGAAGTTCTATGATCTGCTCCGTTCTCTCACCTTTCTAACAAAGTCTATGATCTGTTTTGTTCTCTAATCATGTGAAGAGAACATGGATCTCATGTAAGTTCTGCAAAAAGCTTTTAGCATACTTCATTAAACCTCTCTGTACTAACTATGTAGATTAGTTTGTCATTGAATATTACAGTACACAATGTTAATCATGTATGATGAGCTATGCAAAGGAGATGTTTTTTTTCCAAGTGACCTTGGCTAGAATAATTTTTCTTGCCTGTTGCGATTGGACATTTTTGCATCAATTTAACAGGAACAGGAAAACTTTGGTACTGGCCTACTATGCTGACATGCTTTTGGATCTGGGACTAATTTGCAAGTTCTAGTTTGATGCTTGCTCTCTCTCTATATTTGCTGTCAGATCCTTGTCTATTGCCTAGGATATGTTCAAAAACACTTATACAATTGAGATGTTTGTTTGCACCCGCCTGATAATTCAATCTGTGAACAAGCCTTGGAAGTAAGAAGAGTAGGGTTGAATATCAGATGGATGTGAACATGGATGTGGAGAGTGACTGACTGTATGTATGGTACGAGGTTTTTGTTCTTGAAAGGCCAAAAATCCTAGTTAGTTACATGGGGCAGGCCAGGGGGGAGAGGGCAAGCAGGGGTGAGGGGGGAACATAAAAGTTGTTTGAATTAAGAAGATGGTGGCATGTTGTAGAGTTTGTATTTTCAGAAAGGCCATAATGGCCTATCAAGGTTCATGGTGGATTTGGTATAAAATTTTGTCGTAGGATGAAAAGACCTTGGTTCTTTGGTAATTTTTTAGTTACAGCATACCCAACTGTGATATGCTAAGGAGTCAGATTTGGGCCTAAACTTTTATAATAGTAGGTATATCCATGACACCCCTAGATATGTACGAGGGAAACCTTGTCGGTTCTCGGTGGCAGAAGGCTGTCCTCCAAGGTTGAACAATTCAAATGCTCGATTCCAGTCTGGGAAAAATTTTTTTTTTGGGAGATATATAAAAGAGTAAAACGAGAAAGTTATGGATAGAAAGGAGAGTTAGTGGCAGATGGAGAGAGATCTGAATCCCCAGAATGTACCATATACTGAGTTTTTGAGACTGACATGCAGCCATACCACTCTTGATGGGAATGTCTATCATTCAATTGGAAAGGTGTCAACCAAGGCCAGTGTTTGTCAGGATGCATTAATGTCTTCAGAGAATATAGCGAATGCCCATGTTGTGCCTAAGTGTTGAAGGGAATGAATCAACTCCCATGACATGACTTAGTGTTAGTGTAAGAATTGGAGAAGGTGATTAGTTTTTTATTTTAAATCTTTCAAGAAGATGAATTTAAACTTCCTGCTGAAGAATAAAGTTAGACTGGAAGCTTTCCATAAGAAGAGAGAGCTACATGAGTAATCATGTAAATTGATTGACTTCATTGCTTGGTCGGTAATGGTAAGTTGATCAATTTACATGGTTTTTCACGTACCTTTCTCTTCTTAAGGAAAGCTTCCGGGCTAATGTTATTCTTCAGAAGCAAGTTTAAACTCATCTTTTTGGTTTAGAATAAGAAACTGGGAATCCTACAAGTTATTCCCTTTCTCCAATTCTTACACTGAAAAGGTTCAGGGTTTTGAACCCTCGATACAATGTCTTGTATGTTGGTTTAGCAGAGTAACACAGTGAACCCCTCCATTATACCTCTAGAGCGAACAATACCTCCTAATCTATGCCAACAAGGTTGGAGTTCGTATTTATATCTGAAATAATACTTCAGATTTCTATCATACAGCTATAGAGAATCTTGTTCATAATAGGAAAGTATCTTGTGGAGTTTTTGACAAGTTAAAGGTTTTCTATGTACTTGGTGCTATAGAGAATCTTCCTCTCCGCATTTGCCTGAAGCATACATAATGTTATTTCAGATGTTTTTCCATCTCTTGTGGAATTTTTTCATACTTAATGTTTTCAAAGCTATTTACAGTAGATTTGCCATGTCTCATTTAGTGATGAAAGTCAAAAGAATTGGCTAACGGAAGCACTATGTTTTTGAATATATTCTTTTAGTGGGACACCAGTGCTCTATTGGAATAATGGGGAAGTATGGCTGCATGAAATGTTCTCCCTTTACTTTGTTTTTGTATATATGCTTTGTGGAAAAGAATTTGTTAATAGAAGCACCATGTTTTTCATTCCACCAGTGTTCTATTGGGGAATAATGTTCAGTATGGTTCTCCCTTTTTACAATGGTTGTGGATATCTGGGTTGTATATTTTCCTCACTTGAAGGTTAATGGATAAAGGTCTCTTCTGCGATAAAACAGAAAAAGAGAGGCAGTATAATTGAAGACTTTCCAAATGTCGTGGTGGTGTAGGAAAGGTATTTTTTGAAGTATTCCTTTTTTTTTTTAAATTTTGATTTTCTTATTTTTTATTCTTGTTTTTAATTTTCTTATTTTTTCTTTTTTTATTTTTATTTTTCTTTTTTCTTTTTCATTTTTTAGTCTTTGTAAAGCCGTTCATATAAACTTGGCATCCAAGTTAGAGCTGCGTAGTTGGCAATTTGACTCTATAATACCGTTTTGCACCTCTAGAAACAAGAATTGAAAACGGAAAAAAGGCCTTACTATGTAAATATAAAAATCTTGAAAAGGAACACAAGTATCTCCGTTTAGCCAGATATTAAGACCTAAAGGATTGAAAAAGCTATTTTTATTTATGAAAACTTGTTCTCTGATTTTATGAATGTTATATTTTTATTTGGAGAATGTAGATGATAATGTTTTTTTTAACCTCTTGTTGACTATTCGACAGTTTTCTGATCAATCTTGGACCTGAATTCGGATCCAGTTCTGAGCCAACAGGCGTGGTTTAGCGGATGTGTCGTACTCTTAGGCAGATGGCCAGGGTTCAAGTCCCGCCTAGGGCTGGATGCCTCAAGGGTTCCCCAAGATGGGTGCCTCTACCTTATGAGCTCTGGTGTGTGTTGTCTTTCCAATTCATTGTACTCTCAAAAAAAAAAAAGAGTGAATGTCGTGTTCGTTGTGTCCCATGTCAAGAACGTAGTGGAAATTTGTGAGATGTTCTCTGTTTTGTGGGATCATGGAACCTCTCAGAGAAGGTTAGACATGGTTGAATCGTTTACAGATTTATATACAATGAATCGTCGTTGATAGATATGGAGATTCAGTTTAAATGGGAGTTATAAATCACGGGTCATGACATGTCACACGTCGAAGATTCAAATTTGGTTTTGTCATATATAGGCCATGATTTATCATCTATAGACTGATCTATAATCTAAATTCGGATTTATCATCTATAGACTATGATTTATCATCTATGATTTATCATCTATAGACTATGATTTATCATCTATGATTTATCATCTATAGACTATGATTTATCATCTATAGACTGATCTATAATCTAAATTCTAAATTTATCTATGTTCCTATTCAAAACATGAATCTAGAGTCACGAGGTACATGAATAACAATAGAATCATGATACATGATAACACGAATCAAACATCATAACGTTTCACAATATTATATCATCATATCATCATGATATGATGATACATCATATCATCATGATATGCATTGCAAGCTTCCAAATTTCAACAGGTATACATTGACATCAGACATGCTACATTATCAATAGTCAAATGTCGAAGATGAAATATTCATGGACCATAATGAAAGTAACACGCTAATGAAGATACATATTCTAGAATCTAGATGACCACCACTAGATTAGTCATAAATCATAAATGATGTGAGGATTTAAAGAAACAAATTGTAGTGCAATACATTGTAAATCTCACATTAGAATGCCATTGTGTTATGTTTGTTGCAAGGCATTGCAACAACCATAGTCATCTAGACTAATTACCCATCATCCATAAACATGGAACATATCAAAATCTTAATTTCAGCACCACCACTTTCTTTGTAACCCTCATGGTGAAGTAAACTTATCTCGGTTGTAGAATGATATGTGAAGCTAAAAGCTTTTGGATGGAAAGTAGAGAGATTGTAGAAATGCTTTTTTGCTACCTTCCTAATGAAGTAAACTTATATTGGGTGTAGATGATGATATGTGAAGCTAAAAGCTTTGACATTAGATGGAAAGTAGAGAGATTGTAGAAATTGCCATTTACACATGTTGCTTAGCTTGAGAAGTAAAACATTCTTGATAGAATGCTTTTTTGCTACCTCCCTTTGAGAAGTCGAATCTTGGATGTTTGAATTTCCACTGATATTTAGGCTTATCGTTCCCTTTTGGACTCATCCCCATTGCGAAATAAAGTGGAAGTGTTCTTAAGAATGCTTCTTGAAGAGAAGTAAAATTAATCATTATTTAGATGAAGGAAAGGGTGTTTAGCTTAGATTTCCTACATGGGCAACCACATTGGTCTTGCCCTTATGTTACTATATGTAAAATTGAGCTTATGCATGAGTTTTTCCCACTTAACTTATGGCTTAGGACTTTCCTACATGGGCAACCACATTGGTCTTGCCCTTATGTTACTATATGTAAAATTGAGCTTGTGCATGAGTTTTTCCCACTTATGGCATAGGTCTTACTAATCATATATATATTTCAAAGAGTAATGGTCAATCCATATTTTGAAATGGGAGCCACATAAGTATTGATGTCAAACATTCAAAGGATGAATAATTGCCAATTACATTGTGTCTTGATAGTATCACACAAGCACACCATGAAGCCGATTCAAATGTTATAAAATGGCCATCTTAATAAAGAACAACACATGCAACCATATCAATGGAATGACTCACAAATTGTCTTATTGTATCCACAATTTTCAACATTGAGAAGAACAATTAACAACTTCAAGGTGTAAAGAACATTGATTGAGCTCCTTAGTGTGCACTCAATAAGTGGATTATGATGGCTATCGAGTTTGCTGTCAAAGGTTTAGTAGTACAAGACACTAACCTTTGATGAAATTGTAGAAGCTAAAGAATCACAAAAAGTCCTTACTTTATGCATTGTGCAAAGTACCTCTTCTTACTCTATTGAGATGACAAACCTTTGATGAAATTGTAGAAGCTAATGAATCACAAAAATTCCTTAGTTTATGCATTGTGCAAAGTACCTCTTCTTACTCTATTGAGATGACAAACCTAAACAGTGTGAAGGAATCTATATTTGCTCCATTTCACATATTTTTTCCATCTTAGGATGTGCAAGCTAGCCAAAGATGCTAAGTCGTTTCTTCTAGAATTTTGCTATATGTTAGGTTACTGAGGAATACTATCATCCACTTTTTTGGTTACAAACAAAACATCGTTCACCATTTGTTGTGAAAGTAGGTGCATTGGTCATGCCAAAAGATAATACCAAGAATCAATGATATCCAAAACATACAAAATGTGGCCTTTGGGACAAAACATACAAAATGTGGCCCTTGGGACATCTCTTAAAAATATCTATATATGATGGTATCGAGATATAAGATTAATCTTGATGAAATAATGACCACCTCAAAGTCAATTTATGAGGACATCCATCTTGGGTAATGGATATATCCTTGATTGTAGTCTAATTGAGTCCTCTATGATCCACATACAAAGGTATGCCTTTGTCCTTCCTCATTGCTAGGAAAACAAGAGCAATGTAGGGTGAGTTGTTGCGGTCAATAAAATATAGGATTGGATTTTCGATCCATCTCATCTTTCTCTTCTTGATTAAAACTATACGGTTGATGAGAGACAAGATTACTATCACGCGTAAGTTCCATCTTCCTATCCATCTAATGAATCTGGAAATACATGCACAAACTTGGATAATATCTTTTCAAGGCACTTTACTAGAGTCACATCATGGTCCTCAACTTACAAACTAGGTAGAGCAAACATAGCAAGCATTCTAGAAAAGTTATTATCAATAGAATGTAGACATAATAATAACAAGAAACACAAAAAATCAACATAATGTTGTAGAAAACAATGCATAATAAAGACATCGAGATAATGAGATGATGGTTCAAAGTCATTGATTGATATTTTATTTACGTTGATACATCTATCGATGCAGGAGGGGTTAAATCGCTCAATTACATGGATCAGATCATCGAATACAAATGATGAAATATGTGAGAACTATTCCATAGACAAATGGTCTCTCTTATGCTAGAAGAATTCATGTTGAAAATCATTTTCATATGCTTGAGTTTTATTATGTGAAAGTCAATGGTTTTCTAATATTATTGGCTTTAGAGATTAACGAGAAGTAAAATCGTGGACCATCTCTCTCTCTCTCTCGATGGTCTACATATCATATTGCATCTAGATGGTCTATGAGCTTTTTGTTGAGAATAATTAGTTGTACCATAAAAAATAAAATTATGCATGGGGTTTTTGGTGAATATACTAGAGTGTATGGCCATCAATCTTGCCTTCAACATGTAGGTGTTCATGTGGGAAAAACATAATCTTATGTATGGAATAACCCTCACTCCTACAAACATGAAATCTTTTTGGATGAAAATCACGTATACTTGTATATAGAATGGTATTCATTGTGGTGTCTTCTATGGGAATGTCTCACAGTGAAATATATTTCTTCCTCCTTGGATAATTAGTTTGATGAAAATCAAAATACGCACTCATGTTTTGGTCCTCAAGCAATGCAACCCACATAGGTTTGTGTCATTGACTAGATTCGTTCAAAGTGATTAAGGCACTATAATGCTTGAAATTACTATAGGGACCATGGTAAGATGCTTCTCTAATCATTGGGTCGTCTACTAAGGTACTATCATAATTCTTAAAATCTTGTAGATGTTCTCCAACAATGATATGAGATCTACAACATTGTTTTGGTATGTTGGTTATAATCAAAACAATTACTAAAAAGCTTTTTGTTTGGGATCTTCAAGGTCTATAGTCTTTTGGTGCAAGGTGGTTAGTATGCATTTCCCATCTTGCACTTAATCAACTTCTTGCAACTCACAACCCTGTTTGTGCAGGCTTGAAATTGAGTGAAACTCAATCTAGTGAGGTAGGGTGTAGTACAAACTGGACAAACTGGACTAGCAGTATTATTCCTTTTCAAGTATGTGTTCAAAAGCTTCTTTTCCATCTTGCATTAACTTCAATTCTTAATATTATTTTCCTACACAACACAATCAAAGATTGGTGGACTTTAGGATGTAGGTTGTGATTGGAATAGGGGGGCTATCACAAGTGTATGTTGTGACTAAAGATTCAACGAAAAGAAGTATGCTTTCCCCTTCAACATAAGTTGTATATACTTGAAATATTGGGACATGTAAATTGATACATATCAAAGAAGGCAATCTATTTCACCAATAGTGAGTCAATTGCAATCTCCTCACAATTGTTTGATATCCCTTTTAAAGGCTTGCCATGAAGCTTGAAAGGCAAAGTCCCCAAAAATAGTCATAGATGGCTCTTAAATTTCTTAGTTTCACTTTCCTCATGCTCCTCTACTTTTCCATTTAAAGGTTTTGGATGGAGCTTGAGAGAAAAATCTCCCAAAATCAAGATATAAGTGGGTCTTAACTTTGTAATCTTCCTTTGGATCTTTGCAAGATATTTCTCTGACATTGCAATTAGATATGTCTTTGTATGTGGATATATCAGAATTGGTCCTTTAGGACGTATCCTATGCATGGGGATATCCATGAGAAGAGAAATAACATCCTTTGTGGGTGAATAAAAGGCTAGATAAGATTGTCTTGAGAAAAACTTTGATGGGCTGCCACATCTTCAACGAAAGAGATATGAAAGGGAAGGTGGTCTTGTCTCAAATAATACTCAAATGGGTGTGGTATGCTCTCAAGATGACTAATAAAGGTGTCCTATACGAGAAAATTATTCACAAAGTGGTAGATCTTGAACTCCTCTATTTTCTAAGAACTTATCAAAGGTTTTTAGGGTAAATTTGAAATTCTACTAGCAAGGAATTTTGCCACTCAAGTAGGATCCAACATGCCATCGTTTCCAATGCTGTATATTGATAGAATGCATTAGCATTTGTAGTTGGCCTATTACATGATTGGTAGATGATCTCTTTGGTTATGCATAGCAACAAAAATATATAAACCTATAATGGGTTATAATGCTTACATGAGAATAAGTGGCTGTCCTAAAAGTGCCCCTTAGAGACTACTAAATTGCAAGGATCAAATCCCTATTTAAATGAGTCATCTTCATCCTCAATAGAAGGCTGTCTTGGAGTAGCAACATCCTAGGCTAGTTGACTTGAGACAACCAAACTTGATTGTTAGGAATTTAGTTTAGTGATTCATAGGACTTTAGCTCAATAAGTGTTGATCCACAATGGCATCTATGAGTGGTATTAGGGTACCAATTCTCTCACTTGTACTACTTGATGGGTTATTGATGTTAGATATACTCAATACTCCACCCTCAAGTGACCATAAATGATCCATAATACTCTAATTTGTAAGGCCTCCATTATGAGGAGAAGCCATTGTGAGATCTCTATGGAAACCTTACTTCCAAGTTAGATGAGATCTATGCGTGAATGTTCATGTTAATAGATGATCTTTGTGAGTCTAGCCATTGGGTGTAAACTTCGGGGCCATTGGGTTGCCATCCAAGGAAAAAATAAAAGGTGTGGTGCTGCATGGTTTCGCCATAGAATGTTGGGAGTGCAAAGGGGGCTTTACCCCTTCTGTGGGGTTTGGGGGGCCTATCCCCTTGGCTCATAGGGCCAAGATGTTAGAACTTTTGGTCGTGGAGATATTTTCAATAGATATACTTTTTTGACTATTTTGCATCTCCCGACCATGTTTATCGATATCAAATCTCTTTGTAAAAGCTATATAAGCATGTGTCACATTAGCTTATGGTGTTCACGGTGTGAACCTCCTCTTGAGAGGAGAGTTTGACATGACACTTATGGGTATTATATACCAACTAAGGTAGAAGAGAGAGGGGGTCTCACATTTGAGGAGGGACTCATTTTGTAGTGAAGGCTTGGGCGTGGCTCGGTGGTACAAAGAGCGAATCTTTGTGCGTATGGTTCTTAGGCTTCAGGCAGCTTCATTTTGAAGCCATGACAAGAAAAAGTGGATTTCTTGATACTGATATCAGAGGAGGAGGTCTCGAAGCTCGTCGAAAAGATTTGGATGCATGCATTTTTTAAACATTAAACCATTTAGGGACGTATGGCTTATATTTTGGCAAGTTCTATATATGCATGCATGGATTGGAATGCATACATTCTATTTTTTCATTGTTTTGATTCTAAAAGTATGGATCAACTTGTTAGGTGTACACTTTTGATGGTTTGCAGGGTAGATAATTGCAAGAAGTACAAGGCTATGCAAGCAAGATGTGGTTGCTAGCACTTTATACTTTTGCATGTTTTGGAGTTCATATTTGAGTATATGGCTTACATGCCATATGTTTGTTGGAGTTGGACATCTACGGAAGCACGCGAATAACACAAGGAAGAAGAAGAAGCTTGGAGCACAACACAAAATACTGAATGTATTACTAGAGAATGTACAAAGATAAGTATCCCATTAGTGCAATAGGCATACATACAAGCCAACGGAAAAAAAACCTCCTAAAGAGGGAGAAAAGTGCCCTTGCAGTCCTAGAGTGTTCACACACATCACTACCTAAATATATCAACAAATACCCCTTGGGAGTGATGCGGTGAACAAGGAGCTGACACTCATGTATAAGGAAGTGCCAAGCTATGTGGAAATCACTCCACAAAAGGAAGTAAGCCCAAAGCTTTGCGAAAAGCTTCAAAGTTCTCCCTAGGCAGAGCCTTCCTGAAAAGGTTTGCAATGTTCTCCTGTGTGGGCACATATGCCAAGCTAATCTCCCCAACAGAGAACCTCTCCCTGACATAATGATAATGCACCTCAATGTGCTTAGTGCGAGCATGGAACACAGGGTTCCTCACAACTGGCAATGCGCTCTGACTGTCAGTGAAGATGGTGGTGACAAAAGACTAACCAACACCGAAATCAGCCATAAGGCATTTGAGCCACACACACTCAACAGTCGTGAAAGCTGCCCTATACTTAGCCTCACAATTGGAATGTTGGAGCAAGACAATCAACAATTGGTGATTATATGAAGCTTAGAAGTGAAGACATGAAGGAAAGATCGAAGTCTAAGAGCATGGAGTAAAGTAAAGGTTCAGGAAGAAAAGTTCTAAAAACACATGTACATCAGTTTTGTAAATACTTCAAAATACTTGAAGTAATGACAAATCAATACTCACACACACACACACACACACACACACACATATATATATATATATATATATATATATATATATATATATATATATATATATATATATATATATATATATATATATATATATATATATATATATATATATGTATGTATGTATATATATGTATATGGTTGTATGAAATAGATGAGATGAAGAATAGATGAAATAGATAGGAATAGATCATGAGAATTGTGTGTATCATCCATCAATTGTATGATGAGTTGAATAGAAAGAATTTTCAGAGAATTGCGCATTGATCTTTTCTCCATTTCTTCTTCTGTGTTTGATTATATCAGAAATCCTTTTGTAGATATCTAATACCATACTTAATGCATCTATGGTTAAGATCTGAGCGCCTAATTGCAAACATGTTGAGAGAATTATGTGGAGCAACATTTATATGTGAAGAAGTGATGAGTGTCTTCTGAAACAAGCGCAATCTCGATGGTCGAAGAATTGGTCAATTCTCAGTGCACAGTGTAAAGTTTTGCACAAATGAGGAGTCAAAATTTAAGTTGGAAGGTAAGACATCCATGGCTAAAAGCATTTGCTTAAACGGGTTACATTTTGATAGAACTATTGTTGGAGATAGACGTCTGCGGAAGCACACAAACAACACAAGGAAGGAGAAGAAGCTTGGAGCACAAGACACCATACAGAATGTATTACTAGAGAATGTACAAAGATAAGTAGCCCATTAGGGCAATAGGTGTATATACAAGAGTGTTCACACACATCACTACCTAAATATATCAACAAATCCCCCCTGGGAGTGATGCGGTGAACAAGTAGCTGGCACTCATGTATAAGGAAGTGCCAATCTATGTGGAAATCACTCCACAAAAGGAAGTAAGCCCAAAGCTTTGCGGAAAGCTTCAAACTTCTCTTTGGGCAGAGCCTTCGTGAAAAGGTCTGCAATGTTCTCCTGCGTGGGCACATATGCCAAGTTGATCTCCCTAGTAGAGAACCTCTCCCTGACATAGTGATAATGCACCTCAATGTGCTTAGTGCGAGCATGGAACATAGGGTTCCTCGCAACTGCCAATGCACTCTGACTGTCAATGAAGATGGTGGTGGCAGAATTCTGACCAACACCCAAATGAGCCATGAGGCGTCTGTGCCACACACACTCAATAATAGCTGTGAAAGCTGCCCTATACTCAGGTTCACAACTGGAAGTGGCCACAGTAGGCTGCTTCTTGCTCAATCAAGATATACATGAGCTACCAAGCATGAAGCAAAAGCCACTAGTGGACATACGAGTGTCATAGCAACCAGCCCAATCAGAGTCAGAAAAAGCATGCAAATCTGGTGGTAGTGATCCCCCCTTGGGATAAAACAACCCAAGTAGCTGAGTACCACTCAAGTAGCGAAAGATGCGCTTAACTGCCTGCCAATGCTTGACTCCTGGGCAATGCATAAACCTGCTCATCTGTGAGACAACAAATTGAATATCTGGCCGAGTAATGCATAAGTAAATCAAGCATCCAACAGCCTGTTGATAGAGAACATCATCAAATGCATCCCCAACATCATGAAGACTCAAACATAAACCCGTCTCCATAGGAGTGGCAATAGGCTTCCAGTCTTCAAGGCCAAAACGCTGCAATAATATGTCAATATATTTCGTTTGACACAAAGCCATTCCACCATCAACTTGCATAAAATGAATGCCCAAATAGTGATGCAAATGCCCCAAATCAGACATCTCAAATGAGGCATGCACAATATGGTTCTCAATAGGACCAGTGAGCAGCATGTCTTCAACATAGACAACAATGATCAGAAGCACATCATTAGCATGCTTAACATATAAGGTGCTTTCAGTTGGACTGTTCTCAAAACCATGTGCAATCAGATAGGCATGTATCTTCTCATACCAAGCACGTGGTGCTTGCTTTAAACCATATAATGTCTTCTTTAACTTGCACACCTGGTTTTCATGCCCTTTCTGCACAAAGCAACGGGGTTGAAAAACATACACTTCTTCATGCAAGTCACCATTCAGAAATGCAGTTTTAATGTCCAACTGATGTACATTCCAACCATGATGGGCTACAAGTGCACAAATGCTCCGAACAGTAGTCATATGGCATGTAGGTGCAAAGGTCTCATCAAAATCAATGCCTCTTTCTTGTGCATAACCCTTTGCAACAAGCCTAGCCTTATACCTGTCAACTATACCATCAGGTTTACGCTTCAGCTTGTATGCACACTTAGTGCCAATGGCCTTCTTGCCAGGAGGCAAGTCACATAAAGACCAAGTACCATTCTTCATTATTGCATCATATTCAGATTGCATAGCAGTCATCCAATTTTCTGAATTTTGTGCTTCATCAAACAAAACAGGCTCATTCTCATCACAGAGACTAGATGCAGCCATAGCATAGCAATCTGATACAAAAGAGGCACTATGAGAGTCTGAAAGAGTATGATATGACAGAGGTGCATCAAATTTGCTGTCACGCAAAGTCTGCACTAGCCATTTTGGCATAGTTTTTGTCTGCTCAATATCAACTCTCTCATCAACTAGTGCATCATGTAAATTTGCATAAAAAATGGAATGATCTACATCATCATATGAAACCTGGAAAGGCTGAGAAGTTGCCTCATTAGGACCAGCACTAGACTGTCCACCTATAAAAAGAGGCAACAAAGTATCACACATGTCTTTGGAGCTAACAGATGTCTCCTTAGTATATGAAAGCAATGGATGAATAGCATCTTCCACAAAAATAACATCATGGCTAACCAGAATGCGTTTAGTCTGTGGATGATACAGACGATAGCCTTTACTTCAGAACTGTACCCAACAAAAATACATTTTACTGCGTTATCATCCAATTTTCTGCGAAGTTGTTCAGGCACTAATGCATATGCCAAACAACCAGAAACACGCAAATAGCATCTGACATAGCGTGAGAATCATTTACTGCACATGCCAAATCATTTACAGATCTTTCATAGTCTATGAGCTTATACATCCCACGACATAAAATGCAAGAAGCAATAATTACATCGCCATTTGACAGATCATGAACTGTACACCTGTCATCAACAAATTTCATAACCAAGCAAATCTTGGCTAATGCAGAAACTGATAACAGGTTGTTCTTGATCCCTGGCACAAATAAAGCATCTGACAAAGTGAAAGAACTACCATCAGCATTAGTCAAAATGATCTTACCAACTCCCATAATAGGATAAGAGGAGTTGGTGGTGCATGTAACAATGTTCCTTGTAGGGGCAAGCTCGAGTGAAGAGAAGAAACTGCGCTGCGAGGTAATATGTTTGGTTGCCCCACTGTCAAAATACCAAACATCTAAGTCTATTGTAGACATGCATTGCTCATGAGAAGATGGGTCAAAATTGCAGATAGTAGTAAACGCCCATTCCTTTTCCTGCACAAGATTAGAAGACTCTGTTTTTGGTGTAGAGGCCTCTGCAACAGCCATTCCAGCCTCTTTCTTCTTTGTCTCTTTAGCAGCCAGTTTTGGACAGTTCTTTATGATATGATCATTCCCTTTACAGTACTTACAAAACAGTTTTTTCTTTTCTGATTTCTTCTCATCTTTATCTTTCTTCTTCGAATATGTAGAATTAGCAGATTTCTGCTTACTAGTTGAAGAGCTCCATTTTCCTTTGCCCTTCTGACTAGCTAGGAAAGCTTGATCTGCAACTTGCATAATGGACCTATTCTACCTAGACCGATCTTCCTGCAACAGAACAGAGACTAACTCCTCAAATGATAAGGCATTTGGATTGCCTTTCATCATCAACCGAAGAGTAGAAGCAAAACTCTGATATGAATCAGGAAGACCATTCAGAACGGTCTGCACAAGTGAGCTATCTGTTATAACCTCATCAGCAAAAATCAACTGTTCCTTCAAATCTTTGATCTTCATTAGGAAACTGTCCACAGAATCACCTTCATTCATGTGCTCACTCTCCAACTGTTTTTAGAGGTAAGCAACACGAGCCTCATTCCTAGCTTGGTACAATGTGGTAAGTGTATCCCAAGCATCCTTAGATGTTCTGCAAGAGTGAATGTGAGGAATAATGGCACGTTTGACAGATAAAGCGATCAATGCATGTGCCTGGGCATCTCTGCCATCCCAGCGAATCTGCTCTGCAGTAGGTGCAGTAGAAACCGCAGCACGAACAAGAATATGCAGAATATCATCATCTTTGACACCTTCTGCATCAGCTTCAGTACCTGCAGTTGTAACAATTGCAGGTGTGATAGGACGTTTTTCAACACCCTGCACAATGTTCCACAGTCCTTTTGCAACCAATACATGTCGCATCATATAAGCCCACAATGGGTAGTTGGTACCATCCAACTTATCCTCAAAAGCCAACATACGGAATACATCACTGCTTTCAGCCATGGCCGGTGACTAAAATACCTTGATGCAGAAAATTGACTGTATCTCAAAAAGTTGAACAGAACTGCCCAGACGAATTCTGCTAGACCTGTAGCAAACTTTGAGACGCTTATACTGGCGAATAGAAACTGGTATATACCTTTGGCACAAAAAGATGAAATAGCCTGCACAAGCGCTACGATAGTGCGTTCGGAGGCCGAAATGAGTATGCTCACTAGCTTGGTCTATGAGGATGGAAGTTCATCTTATGAGCAAAGATCTGATGGGATACATCACAAGAGAGGAAGAAAAGCCAGAGTTCAAAGATCCTAGTGTTCCAACTAGGGAGGAGCTTGCAGATTTAAACATTTTGATGAAGAAGGATGCTCAAGCAAGGAGCATAATTAACATGGCAGTGATTGATTATTTGCTTCCTCATATCAGAGGACTTGAAAGTGCAAGTGACATATGGAGTGCTTTGGAAGAGCATTTTCAGAATACAATTAAATCAAGGAAAGCATCATTATGGGCAGAGTTTACTACATTCAAGAAGAAGACTTCATAATCAATATCTGATTATGTGACAAAGATGAAAGACATTGCTGATTCTTTAGGTGCAGTTGATGAAGATATTGAAGAAGATAAATTGGTAAGACAAATTCTCATAGGTCTCAGAGGAGATGAGAAGTGGAAGCCTTTTATATTGTCTATAGAACTTTCATTAGATCATTTCACTCCTGATTTGAATCAATTGTTAGGACATATGCTAACTTTTGAGAATGATATCAAAGGAGATGTTGATAAGAGTGCAGGTCATGCAATGTATTCTAAAGATAAGAAGAAAGCTATTAAGGGAAAGCAACAATCAGTTGAAGATGAAGGTACTCCAAGTCAAGCAAACTTCCTTAGAGGAAGAGGAAGTGGCAGAAGTAGAGGAAGAGGCAGAAATAACAAGGAAAATATCAAAGCTTGTTGGATATGTGGTAAGATCAATCATCTATCTCATGAATGTTGGCATAATAATCAAAGAAATGGTAATTTTAATCAGAACTTTAATCAAAGAGGAAGAGGTGGCAGATATCCGAGAGGAAATTTCAGAGGTAGAGCTGGTAGGAATTTCTTTGGAAGAAGTGGAGGAAGAAACTTCCAAAATCAATCCTAGAATAACACCTACTACAATTATGCATCAGATCAGAAAGAAGATTCAACTCTTATTATGAATGCAACATGTGAAGCCTCACATGAAGACTTGAGAGTATTCTATATTGACTCAGGATGTAGCAATCATCTGAGTGGAAATGTTTCTTTGATGACTGATGTGGATCATAAGGAAATCAATCACACAGTTCAAACAGGAGAGAATACAAAGCACAAAGTGAAGTCAATTGGTTCAATTAAAGCCAAAGATGGAAGTACTCTCTTGAGTAAAGTTTTGTATGTTCCTATTTGATTAGTGTAGGATAGATTGTGGAAAAAGGATATGAGGTAAGGTTCATTTCAGTTGTTGTATAATTTGTCTCTGCTTTATTAAGTTTCCTACTTGCATAAGCAATTGGGAAATCCAATTTTGTATCCTCAACAAGTTGAGCTAAGATGCAAAATAATGCAAAACTTGAAGAATCAACATGAACATGAAAAATCTTTTCACAATTTGGAGGTTTCAATATTGGTGTTGAAGTTAACCATGTTTTGAGATTCTTAAAAGCTTGCTCACACTCATCATTCCATTCAAAGTTTGTGATTAGAGCATATAATGGTTTATCTATTACTGCATATTGTAGACAAATCTTCTATAGTATCCACAATGTCCCATGAATGCTTGTACTTCCTTAACAATTGTGGGTCTTGGCATTTCATAAACAATTTTTTTTCTTCCTCGTATGTAGAAATGCCAATCTTGGATACCATGTGGCCCAATATTCTACCTTGTCTTACAAAAAATATTCATTCCTCATGGTTGAGACACACTTTTTAGATTTTGCATTCTTGAAAGATATGTCTAAGATCTACCAAGTGATTTGGTCTACATGATGAAAAAGCACATAATTCATCAACATACACTTCCATGGTTTTTAAAGAAATTATTTGAACACATGACACATTAACTTTTGAAAAGTTGTGGATGCATTGGTTAAACCAAAAGGCATAACCCTAAATGCATAGACTACCCATTCTTTTGCAAAAACAACATTTTGTTGGTCTTCAGGGGCTATAGAAACTTGATTGTATCGAGAGAAACCATCAAGAAAACTATACACTTCTTTTCTTGCAAATCTTTCAAGCAAATGATTGGCAAAAGGTAGTTATCTCTTAAAGTGGCTGCATTAAATTTCTTAAGGTTTATACAAACCATAAGTTTTCCATTTTTCTTTGGCATCATCACTAAATGGGATATCCACTCTGTGTGTTCAATTTCATATATAAATATTATTGACAACAACTTATCAACCTCTTGCTTGATCTTGGCAGCATAGACATCATTGTATGTATGATGTCCTTGTTTGGTAGGTTTAGAGTTAGGAGATATGGGAATATGAGCACATATGTTTGGATCTACTCCCTCAAGGTCCTCATAATTCCATGCAAACAATTCTTTGTATTCCTTTACCAATGCTAATAAAGCTTCCTCCTCTTCCTCTTGCACATCACTTGCCATAATTATTTTCCTTTCTTCTCCTTCCTCAATTATGACAAGAACTTGTTTCACTTGATCTTTTTTGTCATAAGATTGATCTTGTTTTGGTTCTCTTTGAGGTTTTTGAAAAATCACCTTCTCTCTTCCACCTCATATCTTTGCTTTGGCACATCTTTTTTTTTGTTCTTCTACACTCTTTTATTTATCTCGATATTTAGATTCTTGATCTTCTTCTTGATTTGATTCAATATTTTTCTCTTTTGAAGGATGTATAGTTTTGACCATCTTGAATGGTATTATGTCATAGCCTTCTGAATCACATATTTTTATTGATTTTTGTTCACAAGTAACTACATCTAAAGTTTCTAGTATTTGATCCCAAACATATGGTTCAAAATCTTTCTCATCAAATTAAATAGGTATATAGCTTATATCATCTATTGTCCTCTAGTTTACATTCTTCCTTAATCAATTTGTGCATTCCGATTTGCACAACCAAATCTAAGTTGAATCATCAAATTCCAAATCTTCAATTGTACTTGATGCAATAGAAGTGTCCTTTGTATGATGAACTCTTTTCCAATCTCTTGATGATATATCATGATGTGTATTATTCCTTAGATTTACCTTGGTGATATTCATGTTGAAGGTCTAAGTAATTATTCCCCTAGTCTTGAATCATTTTAAGTTTTGTTAAGAATGGTCTTCCAAGTATGATATCATATGTATTTAGCTTTAGGAATTCCACTACAACCGATGTATGCTTCAAATTTATTCTACATGTATTGAGGTCAATTTGTTCCAGCAACCCTATTCGATATTCTATATGTTCATCTGCTAGCTGAAATTTTAATTTTGCTAGATTCAATTTAGGTTTTCTCCATTTCTCCCAAACTTCTTTTGTGATGATGGCTACTCTAGCTTCACTATCTAAAATATCTTGCACTTCATGTCCTTGAAAATCTAGAGTTAGAGTTGTCTTTCCTTCTTCACCTTTATAGTATCCTCCTATTTTATCCAATGGTACTTGTAGTTGCACCATTTTCTTTTGCCTTGATTCATGTTCTACTTCACAGTCTACTATCACAGATGGAGCTTCTTCTTCAAGTACAGTGGTTTCTCCTTCTCCATCTACACAGAAGCATCTTAGATGGGATGGAAAAGATGCTCAAGCTTATGCATTGATTGCGCTTTCTATGAAGTGTCATATAGTTCCACACATTCGGTCATGTTCTACATAAAGACATGCATGGGACACTCTTGCTTCTTTGTATGCCGTGCATAATGAAGCACATGTTGCATACTTGAGGAAGCAACTTAAGGATGTATGTATGGCTGAAAATGAGTCAGCAGATGTGTATGTGACATGCATCAAGGACTTGAAAGAGCAAATGGCAAACATAGATGAGATTACTCCGGATGCATCACTCATTTCTACATTGTTGAAAGGATTACTAGAATCTTTTCAAAGCTTTGCTACTACACTCCATTTGGTTGCAAAAGGGAATCCTAATATGTATGCATTTGATGATTTTGTGTCTCTTCTTTTGCAAGAAGAGCAATCTAGAGTGAATAGGAAACAAACAATCTAATTATATCCATTCTCTAGATCTTCAACAAATACTCCTTCCTTTGTAAACCGGACTTGAAAACCTTTTTCAACTATCTGTCCCACACTAATCAAGTTTTTAGCTATTGTGGGAACATACAAAACATTGGTTAGCAAATTTGCTCCATTCTTGCATTTCACTTTTCCAATTGAATGTACATGATCTTTTGTATTATCACCTGTTTGAACTGTATGACTAGAAATGCCTTTTTCCAATTCTGACATCAATTCTATGTTTCCTGACAAATGATTAGAATACCCAGATGTGATGTAAAATACCTTTAGATCTTCTTTATCTGATGTGCTAATTAAATTCATCATCAATGATGTATGACCTTCATTATGTGTGTCATTTGCATAATTGTAGTAGGTGGTGTTGTAGGATTCATTCTATCCCCAACTTCTTCCTCCACTTCTACCATAGCCTCCTCTTTGATTTTGTCTACTTCTCTAAGAATAACTTTGATATCTTTCACCTCTACCTCTGCTATTGTTATTCTAATTTTGATTTGATCCTTACTGATTATGCCAACAGTCATGAGCCAAATGATTACTCAATCCACAGATGTAGCATTCTTATTGTTATTCTAATTACCTCTTCCTCTTCCAAAACCTCTTGCTCTTCCTCTGCCAGTGCTTCTACCTCTTGCATAATAAACTTGAGAACTCGATTCCTCTTCATCCTTTGCTTTACCTTTATCTCCTTTCTTCTTGTTCTTCATGTACATTGTAGAACTTTGTCCTTTATCTCCATCTCCCTTCAAGTCTTGCTCAAATGTGAGCATCAAACCAAGCAATTGATTCAAATTTGGAACATAATATTCAAAGAAAGTGGCTATTGACAAGACAAAAGGTTTCCACATTTCATCTCCTCTCGAACCTACAAGAAATTGAGAAATCAATCTGTGATCTTCAATATCTTCATCTATGGATCCAAGACTATCTGCTAGATCCTTCATCTTAGTGACATAATCACTAATACGTTGACTTGTCTTCTTCTTGAATGTAGTAAAATCTGACCATAGACTTGCTTTCCTTGCTTTGGTAGTACTTTGGAAATGATATTCCGATGCATTACATATATCTTCAACTGACTCCAATCCTTTGATGTGTGGTAGCAAATGATCTGAAATTGTATTATAGATGTAGGCCTTTGCACTTGCATCCTTCTTTTGCCAATGCTTTAAAGCATCTAGTTCTTCTTTCTTTTGTCGACTTTCATCTTCAAATATAGGATTCTCTTCTTCACCTGTTATGTAGACCATGAGATCCTTACTCATAAGCAAGGCTTCCATTCTCATTACTCATGCAGGATAATTATCTTTGTCCAGTTCATCAATGGAGATATGATCGGCCATGATTCTTTGCTTCTGCTTCAACTTGTAAGTTTAAAAGCTTAAGAATAATACCTTTTGGAGTTATTTGTGTATGGATATACTTTTGAAGTAATCTTTTGATGCCTTATGTCTTTGAATGCTTCAACTTTCAACCTTTAATGAAAACTTTCCAAAACTTCTTGTACTTTTGATGCCTTCTGCTCTCTAGAACCTTTCTGCTCTGATACCACTTGTTGATGTATGAAACATCACAAGAAATGAATCAATTTGACACTAGACAACCTCTATGGTCACCATTCAAACTTTGAAAAATGATAGCTAAAACTGAAAACTTTACTTCTTCAAAAAATTCTAGTCAATGAAATGACATACCTTCACTCTTTTGCTTATTTCTCTTAGCACAAATATTATTTTTCCAAGATCTTCTGGTGGATGAAAATAGAAGAGAAGAGCTTTCCAACAAGCTATGAGATTCTTAAAAGTTTCACTACACAACAAGTTATGGCCTTCACAAGTTGACCCTCTATGAGCTGCCAAAATTGGAAATCTTGCTTGTTTTAGTGAAAGCGCCTGTCTAAAAATAAAATTTTCAACTTAGCATCGAGTTGCAGCAAGAATTTGATGCAAGCCATCAAATTGGTGTTTTTTTGGCCACTTTTTCGGCACCTGAAATACCCCCTGGAACAAAGGTATGAAGAAAACCACTTTTATGTTGGAATTCGATGCTAGGCATCAACTTTGCATTGAACTTTGATGTCAGGCATCGAGTTGCTTCAAAAACCTCATGTTTTTAGGGAGATTCAATAGTAGATAAAACTTAGAGGATGAAACAAGAACTTATCAGCTCAAACTCAATGCTAGGCATCAAGTTGCTTGGAAAAATTGAACTTTTGAATTCATTACCACAATAGGCAAAGCATGAAGATGGAGGAGAGAGTCATACACAACTTTAATTAGTTCTTCTCATAACTATGAAAAACTCAAAAATTTACAGGTGCTTTCTTACTCAGAGAAGCCCGACTATACTCAGTCATACAAAATCTCTCATTCTGACTTTTCCTCACTCTCTCCCTATCTTTCCATCTGTTGATACAAACTAACTTATATAGGTTTTCTTAATCTCGTGATTTTTGAAAATTCTAGAACTAAAGTTGAGTCTAACTTTACAAATATAGTACATGTGTGAAATTTTCCCTTCACATAGGCATGTGCTTTTCTTGCTTACACTTTGACCTTCAAATTTATGTCCAATTTGTGATTGTTTCTCCAACACTCTTTGCTTCACATGTAGTCCAATTGAAAGCACTCTCTATGTACGCGAAGATGGGGCTGATCTTACAATGCTTGTTCTTTATGTCGATGAAATACTCTTGACTGGGTCATGTGATGCAAAACTTGACATTCTTATGGCTGATTTGCAACATACTTTTGGTGTCACTTATCTTGGTCTTTTGAGCTACTATATTGGCATCCACTTTGTATCCGTTGAGGGGGGCACTGTTATGCATCAAGCAAATATGTTGAAAAACTACTTCAACATTTCGACTTTGAGGATTGCAAGCCAGTTTTCCACACCAGTTGAGATAGGATTAAGGTTCTCAGTTGAGGATTCCAGTGATGCATTTGAAACTTTTCTTTATCAGTAAGCTGTGGGATGTCTTATATATGCATGCAACACAAGGCCGGATATACAGTATGTAGTTTGCCAATTGAGTCGATTCATGCATAGCCCTGGCACTAAGCATTGGCAAGCAGTGAAACATGTGTTTAGATATCTCAAAGGCACTTTGAGCTTAGGTCTCTTTTATGGAAGAGATATTCAGCATGCTTGCATGCTTTTATAGATAGTGATTGGGCTGGTTGTTATGATACTCACGTGTCCACTAATGGTAATTGCTTTTTCCATGGAGACTCATGCATATCTTGGTTGAGTAAGAAGCAACCTACAGTGGCGACATCGAGTTGTGAAGCTGAGTACAGGGCATTTTTCATAGCTACAAGGGTGTGTATATGGTTGAGACTCCCATTGATGGATCTTTCCATGGAGATTGATGTTGATACACATATTCTCATTGATAGTCGGAGTGCATTGGTTGTTGCACAAAACTCGGTGTTTCATGCATGGACCAAACATATTGAGATGCATTATCACTATGTGAGAGACCGCCTTCATGTAAGAGATACTGATTTGGTACATGTGCCTACACAAGATAATGTGGCAGACATATTCACCAAAGCTCTTCCATGGGAAACATTTGAAGATTTTCACAAATCTTTAGGCTTATTACCTTATGGAGGCTAATCTGTCACTCCATATATGTGTTCACATCATTTGCTCCAAGGGGGTTTGTTACACTTATGTGTTCCTTGTGTAGCTTTGACGTGAACCTTTTCCTTATACATGGGCACTTTTTACTCTAGTGCTGGCTAGAGTCCATATTACCACATACATGATTCACTCATATGTGGTGGTACTTTGTACTTAGGGATATTATTCAACTCTTACTTCAATTCAGTTCATCATCAATAGAGAGAACTATTCCAGCCATCGTCTTCTCTATGTATCTTGTCGTGTTTGTGCTGTTTGTCTGTGCTTGTCGTGTGTCTCTCGCACTTCTATACACACCCAACACTTTTATCATCCAATCTCTCATGATTCAATAGTTCTTCTCCAACTTCTATAATGTTGAGATATCAAGCTCAACATGTGATGATCTAGGATGACACGTACCAGTTTTTCGTTTCTCTGACATGTATAGTGGTCACGCCGGTATATGTCAGGGATACTTCATTGAGCTTTATTAGATTTATCTACCGAGAGTGATGGCACATTTGTTTCTTGCCAGCTCACTCGTTCGCGGACATTAGGTTTTCCTTATGTACTGGTCTTTATATATTGCACTTTTTGTATTCTTGTTTTTTAGGTCATTCTTGTACATTCCTTTTATGTAATAGAAGAAGAAGAAGATCCTTCTTCCTTGCCTCAATCTGTGTGTGTGCTTCTCCTTGAGAGTGAGTGTTGGCAGTCAAGGAACTTAAGGACTCACAAGACAAGGAAGTCAACGAAGGGAGTCGGAGCGAAGAGAAGGTACAAGTAGACAAAGTAGTCAAAGAAGATCGGGCAAGTAGGCCATTATTTTCTTAGGAAGCTAAAGCATATCAAAGAGGTGGACACATAAGGAGAAGGAGCAAGTAGTAAGCTCGAAGATGTGTATGTCAAATCGTTAGAGGAAATCCCTACAAAAATAGTGATTTTCATCACTAAAAGCCATTGTAAATACCATTTCATATTTTTGTAGCTCCATTTTGTGCAAGCCAAGGAGTCCTTCAGCTTGAGGAGCACTAGAAGTAGCTACCTACCAGTTTTCATAATTTTTAGACTCCATTTGAGCCTTCAAATGGGGCCTAGAACCTAATTTTTAACTAGGCCGGACACTAGGTCTGGACACGGCCAAAACGTAGTCAAAAACTATAAATAGAGCTAGACAGCTCATTTTTGAGGTTAGCTTGTAATTGATTTGAACTTGTATGAGCTTTTTGAAAGTAATCTAAAGAACTCCATTGCTTCTCACTCTTTGTCTTGCCTTGTGTGCACGTGTGTGTATGTGTGTGCATGTTAGTGTGCTTCGCACTCACGCACTTGTGCCTTCACTTGCTCGAGGTCATCATACCATCCTCACGTCTTCCCGGATTGACATTAAAGGAGGTGCTACTCATCACTGAGCTACACCAAATTTTGGCGCCGTTGCCGGGGATCGAGCTTTGAGGACGAGCGTGTGATGGTAAGACGTAGATTTGAGACGTTGACGTTGTAGGTAATTTCTTTACTCTTTTTTGTTTTTCTCTTTCTTACTTCATCATCATCACCACCACCATCACCGCACCCACAATTCCCATGTTCACAATCACTCCCACGACTGCATCCACTTTTGACCTCATGGACATATCACCCACCTCCGCACCTCTCCCTCCCCCCATATGTCCACAATCTCCCATTCCCCCACCACCCACTTCACCCTTTTCGAGCACAACATACACGCTCCCATTCCCCTTTCCCTTCCCTTCTGCATTCAACACCTTTCCCGCATCCACTCCCATTAATAATGTATTTAATAACATGTACCAGTGTATGTCTCAACTGCAACAACATTATCAGCACCTAGATGCTCAGCATACAAGTCTGTTCAGAAGCCATGAAACATTACAAGGACGATTCATTGACTTAGAGAAGGAAAAAGCAGCTACTACAACAACAATATGTCACTTTACAGGAACAACATGAGCAGTTAGTGGCCAATCCACCCCAGTCAGATGCGGAAGAAAAACAACAACTTGATGATCTGCTAAAGTATCTACCTGCTTGCTTCAAACAGACGTTTGAAGAAATGTTTATCACGGGGTTCTGGGAATATCATTTAGAGATATTCATTCCCAGACCATCTCATCTATTACAGTTATTTGCCGTGGAACAAGCTCTCCATTAAGAAAAGCTACGTATACCACATCCAGAGGTTCCCGGGCCTGTAGATTGGGATGCCCTACTCTCTGACTTGGCCAAAGGATTGAGAATTGCGGAACATCACTTAGCAAAAGACGTTGTGGAGTACTACATCCAACGACCCACCCAACAAGGGTCTGTCAGGGACGACAGACGCGAGAGAGGGGGGGTGTTGGTAGTCAAGGAACTGAAGGACTCACAAGACAAGGAAGTCAACGAAGGGAGTCGGAGCGAAGAGAAGGTACAAGCAGACAGAGTAGTCAAAGAAGATCGGGCAAGTAGGCCATTATTTTTTCAGGAAGCTAAAGCATATCAAAGAGGTGGACACATAAGGAGAAGAAGCAAGAAGGAAGCTCGAAGATGTGTATATCAAATCGTTAGAGGAAATCCCTACAAAAATAGTGATTTTCATCACTAAAAGCCATTGTAAATACCATTTCATATTTTTGTAGCTCCATTTTGTGCAAGCCAAGGAGTCCTTGAGCTTGAGGAGCACTAGAAGTAGCTACCTACCAGTTTTCATAATTTTTAGACTCCATTTGAGCCTTCAAATGGAGCCTAGAACCTAATTTTTAACTAGGCCGGACACTAGGTCTGGACACGGCCAAAACCTAGTCAAAAACTATAAATAGAGCTAGACAGCTCATTTTTGAGGTTAGCTTGTAATTGATTTGAACTTGTATGAGCTTTTTGAAAGTAATCTAAAGAACTCCATTGCTTCTCACTCTTTGTCTTGCCTTGTGTGCGCGTGTGTGTGTATGTGTGTGCATGTTAGTGTGCTTCGCACTCACGCACTTGTGCCTTCACTTGCTCGAGGTCATCATACCATCCTCACGTCTTCCCAGATTGACATTAAAGGAGGTGCTACTCATCACTGAGCTACAGTGAGAGTGTGTGTGTGAGCTCTCTTCCTTATCTCCTTCCTCGTGACATGGTATCAGAGCCAGCGTGGCTGTAGAGAGCTCGTAGAGAAGGCGACGGTGAAGACTACGCGGCAAGGCGTGGAGAAAACGCGATTTCACAAACGGCCTCCGTTTGCTACGAAAATTGTCGTGAAGGTAGAAGACCTCAAAATATTTTCGGGAGTTACCTCTTTAGGGTCACTTGTTTTTGTCAGATCGAAGTTTTGGAGCCATCTCGACCTCCGTTTCAAGCCTGCAAGGTGGGGCCCACAGAAAAACCAGGTCAGTTTCAGAAACTGTAACTAGCGTTGTGTTCAGCGACACTCATATATTCCAGATCCAGAATTTCAAGCGATTCCGTGTACTGTTCATACACGAAAACTGTGTTTTTCTGAGATCGAACTGTCACGTCATAGTGCGATAGTGTTCAAGCAGAAGTGCTCCTTGTAGTGTGTTGCAGTGTTGTGAATTGTTGCAGAAATGGCAAATGAAGATGGAATGAGTCAGCTTATGAGCGATAAGCTGGACAAGAATAACTTCCATGCTTGGAGATTCAGAATGACGAATTTCCTGATGGGAAAAGGCTACTGGAAGTACATCGAAGGAGAGAATGAAAATGCTCTGTAGTTACCAGAAAGGAATCGTACTGCAGAACAGTTAAGAGCATATGAGGAATGGAATTAAGGAGCACGAAAGGTAATGTATTGGCTATCTGTTAGCATATAGGATAGCATGATTGGACACATATAGGATGCCAAGACTCCAAAAGAGGCTTGGAACAGTTTGGTCACTTTGTACGAGACCAATACAAAGGCACGGAAGTTGCAACTCAAGAACGAGCTGCATACATTGGAGAAAAAGAGCATGTCGGTAAGTGACTACACTTTAAAAATCAAAAGCATATGTGAGTCACTTGCATCTATTGGTGTGAATGTAGATGATGATGATAAGGTGGAAGTGTGCCTTCGTGGTTTAGGAGCTGCATATAAGCAGTTCAGAACTTCTATACAGACCAGGGAAAATATTCCAAATTTTGCTGATTTGGTATCTATGCTGATTATTGAAGAAAAGAATCTTGGTGAGGATTCAAACTCCCAAGGAAAGCCCAGTTCTGAGCAGGTATTCTACTCTGGCAGAGGAAGAGGCAGAGGTAGAGGTTTTGGAAGTGGAAGAGGAAACAATAACCAAGACCAAGGTCAACAACAGAATCATGCAGGAGGAAGAGGACAGTTCCGAGGCAGGGGGAGTCAAAGAGGTCGCAAAAATTTCCAAAGAAATGATTCAGGTAATGATAGTAAAGGATGCTGGAATTGTGGTAAACCTGGACACTTTGAACGTGATTGCAGGTTGAAGAATCAAAAAAACAGAAGGTAGCAAAACAACTATGCATCCACAAGTGTAGATGATTCTGAGAAGCTGTTTATGGTGCAACATCACATGATGAATACGATGTCCACTGGTGTTTCAAAATCGAATGATAATGTCTGGTATGTTGATTCAGATGCTTCAAATCACATGACCAGTCATGCAGAATGGTTTAGTAGTTTGCAAAAAATGCCAGTTCCTGGATATGTTGAAACAGGTGATGATACATCTCATCCGATTGAGCATACAGGAAACATAGCATTGTCTATGGAGGACGGAAAGGTAAAACATCTCGCTGATGTGCTGCATGTTCCAAATATAACAAAGAATCTGGTTTCTGTTGGACAAATGGTTGACCAGGGATTACAAGTCAGGTTCAATGCTGATGGATTATATGTAGAAGAGTACAAGCAGTATGGACGATTGGTTGCCAAAGGAAACAAAGTGGGTAGGATGTTCACCTTAAATGTGAAGATTCCTGAAAAGAATGCAGCCATGTTTACAAAAGGTGTAGGAGTTATTGCAGATATAGAGATATGGCACAAACGGATTGGACATGCAAACTTGCAAAGGCTGAAACTGATGCAGTCAAGGGAGATTGTCCATGGACTACCAAATTTCAAAGTTGCAGAAATGCAAAAGGTATATGCAGCATGTCAATTTGGTAAACAGTTAAGAGCATCATTTCCACATGACAAGCATGTTAGTGAGAATGTACTAGAAGTAGTACATACAGATGTTTGGGTCCAGCAAAGACCACATCTATGGGCGGTTGCAGGTTTTATGTTACCTTCATTGATGACCATACACGCAAAGTATGGGTATATTTCATGAAAGAGAAGAGCGAGGTGTTCACTCACTTCCATAATTTTAAACCTACGGTGGAAAAGCAGACAGGGAAGTACATTCAGACATTAAGATCTGATGGAGGAGGTGAATACATGTCAAATGAGTTCAGCAGTTTTCTAAAAAATCATGGAATTCGGCATCAGTTTTCATGCAGGTACACACCACAACAGAATGGCGTTGCTGAACGCAAAAACAGACATATTGCAGAAATAGCAAGAGCCTTAATGGCTGAGAAGTAGTATACATCATGAACAGAACTTCGACTGCTGTTGTACATCAAGTTACACCTGAAGAGAAGTTTAGAGGTAAAAAGCCAAACTTATCACATCTGAAAGTCTTTGGCTGTATTGCATATGTACATGTCCCAGATGAATTGAGGACGAAGCTTGATCCAAAAGCAGAAAAGTGTGTCTTCATTGGATACTCCCTTGAGCAAAAGAAATATAAATGTTATAACCCACTCACATGACAGGTAAAGGTGAGTAGAGATGTGGTATTTGATGAAATGTCAAGCTTCTATGCAGATGCCAAAGAAGGACTGAGTCTTGAACCAAATGACAAAGAAAATGCTGAAAAATCAAGTGCAGAATCTCAGGTTTTGAGTGGACCAGATGCATCACCAAGCAATAGTTCCAACTCAAATCCATGGAGTGGAAGATTACGTGGGAATTTCAGTCCAGCAAATTCATCAAATACATCCAAGAAAGGTAAAGAAAAGCTTTCTGCTGGTCATAAAACATGTGTAGGTTTTGAAGACGTTGATGGAGATTCAAGCGGTTCAGAAAAGAGTCTTGATGAAAAACTTGGATTGCCCTCTGTGAAGACTCCAGGAGTAAGAAGGGCACATGCAGATGATATAAGGAGAAGTGACCCAGGACCAAGAAGATCTGGGAGGATGCGTAATTCAGTGCAACGATTGACATATAATAGTTACATGGCTCGCCATTGTGCCTACATGACAAAGGTAATACAAGATGTTGAACCTTCTTGTTTTGAAGATGCAATTGGTAATGCAGATTGGGAAAAAGCTATGGATGAGAAGATGGCTGCACTTTATGGAAATGATACATGGAAGCTGGTTCCATTGCCGCAAGGAAAGAAACCCATAGGTTGTAAATGGGTTTACAAGGTAAAGCATAATGCTGATGGTAGCATAAGCAGGTATAAAGCACGATTGGTAGCTAAAGGATATGCACAGACATATGGCATTGATTATGAGGAAACATTCAGCCCTGTAGCTAAAATGTCTACTATTAGGACACTTGTTGCATTAGCTACAGCAAAAGGATGGACTTTGCATCAGATGGATGTGAAGAATGCTTTCCTACATGGTGAGTTACAGGAAGAAGTATATATGGACCAGCCACAAGGATATGAAGATTCAAAGCATCCAGAATATGTTTGCAGGTTGCAAAAGGCTTTGTATGGGCTGAAGCAAGCTCCGCGTGCATGGCATGCAAGGATTGCTGATTACTTAACCAGCATTGGGTTTTCTATGTGTGATGCAGATCACTCGATATATGCAAGGAAGGTTGATGATGGCATCACTATTGTGGCTATTTATGTTGATGACCTGATTGTAGGTGGTGATAATGAGAAAAGCATCAAAGAGGTAAAGAAACTTCTTATGCAAAAATTCGACATGAAAGATCTTGGTGTGTTGCGCTATTTCTTGGGCATTGAGTTTATACACACAGAAACATGTATATGGATGTCACAAAGGCAATATGCCTTGAATATGCTGCAAAAGTATGGTATGGCTGATTGTAAGCCAATTTCTATGCCTTTAGATCAGAATTTGAAATTGGATACTACATCAGGTGAAGCATTGGAAAATGCTACTATGTACAGGAAAATTGTGGGAAGTCTTATATATCTTACAATTACAAGGCCTGATTTAAGCTACACTGTTGGACTTGAAAGTCAGTTTATGCAGGTTCCCAGGAAGCCACATTTGGATGCTCTGAAGCGCCCTCTATGTTATGTGAGTGCTACTTTGGATTATGCATTGTTTTATGAAGCTGGTGTAGATTTGCAGGTTCATGAATACACCGATGCAGATTGGGCCGGTAGTACTCCAGATAGAAGATCTACTAGTGGCTTTCTTTTCTCACTTGGAGGTGCCGCTATTACATGGAGCAGTAAGAAGCAACCCACTGTTGCTTTGTCGAGTACAGAGGCTGAGTATAGAGGTGCTGCAATGGCAGCATGTGAGGCATCATGGTTGGAGATGTTACTTGCAGATTTAGGTGTGGAAGTGCAGAAGCCTATCACTATCTATTGTGATAATCTTAGCAGCATATAGTTAGCACGGAACCCTGTTTTCCATGCTAGAACAAAGCATATCGAGGTACATTATCACTTCATCAGAGAGAAGATATTAGCAGGTGATATTGATCTTGTTTATGTGAGAACAGATGAGCAGATTGCTGATATTTTCACCAAAGCACTTGGAGCTGAGAAGTTGAAGAAATTTCGGGAGATGCTTGGATTACAGGATATGAAATTGAGCTTGAGGGGGAGTGTTGAGATATCAAGCTCAACATGTGATGATCCAGGATGACACGTACCAGTTTTTCGTTTCTCTGACATGTATAGTGGTCACGCCGGTATATGTCAAGGATACTTCATTGAGCTTTATTAGATTTATCTACCGAGAGTGATGGCACATTTGTTTCTTGCCAGCTCACTCGTTCGCGAACATTAGGTTTTCCTTATGTACTGGTCTTTATATATTGCACTTATTGTATTCTTGTTTTTTAGGTCATTCTTGTACATTCCTTTTATGTAATAGAAGAAGAAGAAGATCCTTCTTCCTTGCCTCAATCTGTGTGTGTGCTTCTCCTTGAGAGTGAGAGTGTGTGTGTGAGCTCTCTTCCTTATCTCCTTCCTCGTGACATATAATTGGTGATTTTTGTGAGTTATATTCCTTAGTTTTTTTTTCTTCACAATTCTTGCCACACCATCTGACCCATCCATTTCTTGAGTTGATCACCTATTCTTGTTTCCTTTAATACTTGATCCCTTTCCATAATCTCTTATGCAGTCTCGATCAATTTTTTGCACATTAAAAACATTCTCTTCTCTTCTTATGATATAAGATGTTCCTTCTCATGTTCATCCATGGTAGTTCCTTTGTTTAACCTTACTTGATATTATTTTAGTAGTGTTTTCATTTATTTAGTCGATGGTTCTACCAGCACATATCCATCTTTTCTTTCTTCCTATTTATTTTCTAATTGATGTTTCTTTTCTTGTTCTTGAAGCAACTTAAGCTTTCCTTTCCCTATTCTCTTCTTTCAAAAATTTCTCTTCTTTTTCCCTTGAGTTTCCTCTTTGGTAAACTCTTCATCACGTTTTTCTTTCTTTTTTATTTTTTGTGCTCTTGTGATTACTTGGAATTATATATTTGATTCATTACTGCTCTCATTTATTGACTCACAAGTTTGATTGCTTGATTCTACTACCCTTACTGATTTCAAAGGAGATGTAGAGGTGATTTATTTGTTAGGGTTATTTGGAAAATCTCTTATTAGATTTTTTTTCCTACTATCCTTGTAGTGCGCTTCTACCTTCAATATAGAAGGTTGAGGAATATCTCTAATGAAGTGATCTCCCCCACACGTATAGCAAGTCGCCTTTTGAAATTTTTTAGGGTTTTCCCTCCATATTTATTTGTGTTGGTACAAATTTATTTGTGATGAACATGAACGTTGTAAGATCCATTTCATAGTTTCCATTGTTCTGATAAGCCATGTATTTATTTTCTTTGTTACAACCCCATGTGTCTTGTAAAAATTCTTCATTATAAGATGTTGAGCATATTTCCTTTGAGTCATCCAAATACATTGATGTGGATGGGGTTATGGCTCTTTCCAAGTTTTCTTCTAAAGGTATGTATTTAACAGGCACTATTTACAGGAAAAGGAGGTTGTTGTCCTAGAACAAGTTGAGGTGCATCATGATTTTGTTTCTCTTTCACTTGATGTGTATTTTGATGATCTACTCTTCCCCTTATTGATGAATTTTTTAATGGTCCACTTTTGAGTGCTCCAATCTATTTCGAGTTGAAAGAATCGTATTACTATCTTATCTTCTTGAAAAGAGTTTCTAGGTTTGTGACACAAATTTGTCAAATGATCTCCACCACAGTTGAAAGATCAGTTCTTCTGAGGTCTTTGAGGATTAGTTTTTTTGTAAACCTAACCCTAAATGTTTATCAATAGCTTTGGCAAACTCAATATGTGGTAGTCTATTGTCTGTTATCGTTGACAAATCATTGGTTAGTAAATCTTGACCTTTGTTGTCATCTATATCTATGGCTTCTTTTATGCACTCATTCAGATTCTCACATCTTCTGCAGTACATCATAGTTCTTAGTTTTGCATTTGCTAATCTTTCTATGAATGGAGATATTCTTTTTTGCATGGACGATCTCTCTTGGGTTGGACATCTAGGTAATGTTTAAATCTTCTTGCTCCCAATCTGACTATTTCATTAGTGTTTTGTTTAAAGGTGTGAATTAGGGTAGAAGTACCATGTTTGATGCCTCTCCTCTAATAAAGGTGTGATATTGTGAATTAGGGTAGAAGTACCATGTTTGATACCTCTTTTTGAAAACTCACCTATAAACTCCTCTAATAAAAGTGTGTCAAACATGGCTTCTTTTATGCACTCAATCAGATTCTCACATCTTCTACGATACATCACAGTTCTTAATTTTGCATTTGCTAATCTTTCTGTGAATGGAGATATTCTTTTTTGCATGGATGATCTCTCTTGGGTTGGACACCTATTTAGGTATTGTTTAAATCTTCTTGCTGCCAATCTAATTATTTCCTTAGTGTTTTGTTCAAAGGTGTGAATGAGGGTAGAAATACCATGTTTGATACCTCTTTTCAATGTTGGCAAAACTCTCCGTTATGAGTAGTTGAAACCACATATGGGCCGACTCTTTCAATGTTAATCCAAAAGATTCATACTGAGTGAAGTAATCTCCCACTTAAGCTCTTAAGATTTTCTTAAATTTTGCCATATGATCATATCTACATGTGGATCCATCATGAAAGAAAGATTTCCACATAATTCAAAAATTTTTCATCATTATCTTCCTCATGCAGATACGAATCTTTTGTAGCCATCATGTATACCTCTAATGATCTGCATAACATTAATAAGAATAGTCTTAGGATTATGTGCATCGCATAGAATATGGATAGATTCATCATCTAACCTTAAAGTGATTGTTCTTTATTCACAATCAATTGTGTAAAAATTTTGAGCTAACCAATTCATGCTTATAATTGTCACCCTGTTTCATTTCAGTCACATGAAAACTCCCACAAAACATCTAAAAAAGGAAGTAAACATAAGGTTTTCAATGTATCCTTTCGTATAGTGTGGTCATCCATTGGCCATCTCCATAGGTCTCGATATCTACATAACTAAGGGTATTGCGAAAATTTATACCAATTTGAAAGATAGAAAACAATATGTACCACCCCAATCAATCAAAAATATGTTTGACTTTATGCATGAGATCACACCTAAAATCATAATTACAGA
Organism: Ceratopteris richardii; assembly: GCA_020310875.1. Taxonomy (NCBI): domain Eukaryota; kingdom Viridiplantae; phylum Streptophyta; class Polypodiopsida; order Polypodiales; family Pteridaceae; genus Ceratopteris; species Ceratopteris richardii. The sequence continues at coordinate 30,976,308 of CM035409.1, read as the reverse complement.
AGCCCTTGGGGAAAAAATAGTCAGCAACGTAAAGTAGAGTTAGGACACTTATCTCCATCATCTGCTTTGTCAATTCTTGCACCTTCCTCAATGATGTTTATCACTTTCGCTTGTGCAAGTTGAAAGATTTCCTTGTTCGAGCATTTATCTCTTCAATGTCCTTGCTCGCCACAACAAAAACACAAATCGAGTCTTTTTGCTTGCTCAATAAAATCAACATCCTACTGCCAATGGATGGGTTGACACCTCCATTGAGTCTCCACCTAAACAAGATTCTTACCTTGATTATTTAAAGATGAAGTCCTGTTTGTTGTAGCAGGTCGCTCCAACTTATGTCCTATCGCAATGAATTTGGTTATATTCGCCTTTTGCATCTTGAACTTATCCATCTTCTCCAAATTCTCGGCCATCACAACATCGAAGAAGTCAACACATTCAAATCCCTTCACTTGATAATGAAGCTCCTCATAGACCCCTTCAATAAACTTAATCTTCACAGCATCCCCACTAACCTACAATGCATATTTTTGAAGACGTAGAAACTTCTCTTTATACGCATCAACAAACAAGATATGATTGTCACTCTCATGTTGTCGAAAAGTATAGATCATCTTCTTGTCTATATGGCAGTGTGAAGAACAATAACATTTTCCTACTTGCTCTCTAAATTCTTTCCATACAACTTGATTAAAAGGAGTCTGAGTTTGGATATAGGACTTCCACCATAGCTTTGCGATGCCATGCAGGTGTAGGATCCCAACCTTCACCTTAGGCTCCTCACTAAATTATCGAAGATCAAAGACATCCTCTAGCTCTTCGATCCATGCCTCTAAAGCTTTGCACTCTTCTTCTCACTATTAACCCATTCAATTTTGCTTCCTTGAAGGCTTGGTTGAGGGCAAACTCACCAGTCTCCATATCTTCATGAATGCAATTGCATTTCTATTTTGCTCTAGGTATGCTAGATATTTCAGAACCTTCATCCACTTCATCATTCACCTTCATGAACAAATTTGTGGTACCTTCTAGTTGCTTTCCATCTCATTCTTTGTGTCATTCTCCAAGAAGCTTCTTAATAAGCTTGTCTCGCTCACGAATCTTTTGCATCAAACCTTCCATAATTTTCGAGGATCGGTTGTGCTATGATACCATTGGTAGTGCTTCCACAATCCAAGCTATCCCCAATCATAAGCTTCCAATCATTCAAGAATAATAGAAGAGAGAAAGACGTACGCAAGTCAAGAAAATTTAATGTGACAAAGTATACAGATGTGATGTAGAGAGGAAAAATATTTGATATTATAGATTTAAATCATATAATAACTCTTGCAAAATAGCTTCTTGATGAAGCCTCAATCTCCAAACCACCCTCGAGCTATCTCAATCTCATTCACACTCATACGCTCAATCTCACTCACTCACAATCTCATTGTCAATCACACTTACAAGGTAATTCTTTGATTTTCGACCTCTTCTTGCACGATGCAGCAATCTCTTGAAAACATAGTCGATCATCTCTTCTTTCAGAAGTGTGTGTCCATCAAATTTAGTAAAAGTCGTATCTCCCACTGTTACATATCAAACTTTCACAAAAGCATGTGTTTTGATAGTCAACTACTTTCTTTAGTGACACCTATCAAAAGTAGAAGAAGAAAAGCAACGAAAAGACATATTTGTCGACAAATATGCACGAGAACATATATGCATCAAAATCACATATTCTAATAATAATAGAAAAGCCCACTTTTCTTTTCTTTTTTTTAAGTGTGGGAAAATTCCATACTTTTCTTCGAATAATAATAGAAAAGCCCACTTTTCTTTTATTTTTGTTTTTAAGTATTGAAAAAATCCATACTTTTTTTAGCCTTGTATTTCAAAAGTAGTGTGGAATTCCAAAATTCTTGCAAAAAGCAAAAATGTTGAGCGCTTCAATCTGTTAGAGACACCCTAGATCCAAATAAATCTCCAAATGTCAATTTTGAACCTTGCAAGTCAAAAATTCTAGAGAGAGAATAAAATCAAGGCATTATCTTAAAATGGACTAATTCTAGAGCCTAAAACGAAGTACTTAAAAATGATTCATAAAATTTTTAGAGAGACGCTTTTATTCTCCTATGCATGCTCTACCTTTCTCTCACACATCATTGTTCCTGATTCTTTCATATTCATGTTCAATTTTCAACTAGAAAACATGATGCAAATAAGGTTGAGGAAGAACATTAAAAAATCATCATCCCTAGATTTTGTCTATATGCATAAAATGACCTAAGTATTCATTCTGAACATTATCCATACAATGTATAACAAAAAGTCCAAAATGATTTATTTCACTATCAAAAGGCCTATTGCAAGTTTTGAAGGGGTATGGGCCTACCATCTGGTTGCAACTTTCGAGGAGAATCTTAATATATAATGAACATAGCATTACATCAAGGTTCACGCCTCTAACAATTGAATGTAGCCATCTATGAAATATTCTTTTGGGGGAATCAGCGAGATATATTTGGACTGATCACCTAGGGTCCTCTTATAGCCTTAATAGGAAAGGAGCCTCGCATGAGACCATATACAAAGAATGAAAGGTTCCACATGTGAAGCACTGATTGCCTGTGAAATACATACACTCTCGATCCCATAAAAACAATGAAGTTTTATACGGCAGCTCAATACCTATCCAATCATCCCTCCATATACGTTGCACTGCAAAATAGACTGTACATGGATGCAGAGAACGTTTGAAGCTTCCAAATACCAAATGGCCTTTTTGGTAGAAGCTCACTAAAATCATCTTGCTTGATAAGGAAAAACCTTTAGATCCTGTGCAAGGCAGCTGTCAAGGCGAGCATGGTCATGATAACCATAGCCTGTGTACTTACAATATAATAGATTCTGACATTATCCTATAAGAATAGCTTAACGTAAGTTATGATTGCATGAATTGCACGTCTATTAACTATGCCCTGGCAAACAAGCACAAGAACACACCATAAAGTGTTATATATCAAGCACAAGAACACACCATAAATTGTGTGTATTATGCGTCCCTGACCCATTTATTAGCTTCAACTCCACCAAAATGTTAGTGTCATGCGTCCCTGACCCATTTATGAGCTTCAATTACGAAATTGATGGTCACTTTGTGGAAAACTTTTAAACCAACTGCCTGCAAATCTGCAAGCCCCCCTTCATCAGCTGCATTTGCAGATTTCACTCATATATGGGCAATAGCCCATTTTTCAGATGGAAGATTCAACACCCCACAGAGAAAGAGTATGGGGTTTCCAAGCATTGGCCTACACTGCAAAAATCAAACATGGAGTATTATAAACTTAATTATCATCCTGCATAATGCATACTTAATGATGATCAGTTTATTAGGCATGTACACTATTGACCGTACATTGTAAAGAGTATGAACAATACATCGTACATACTCTTATAGCGCACTACCAAGAATAGTTTCATGGACCACTTGAATCCTCAACACGACATCAAGTATTATGTAAATGCATATATATACAGTTAGCATCATACACATTCAGAAAGATGGATCTAACCTCTTGTACACTAGCTAAAATGTATTATGAGATCCAATGCTTTGCCCATTTCTATAACTCTTTTCTTTCGAAAGCACACACCCCAATATTGGAGCTAGCTTTGTTATTTTGAATGTAATGTGGAGTGTCCATATTTCATACATTCTCAAATTGACTTCTGATGAACCACCCACCCTCTCATAATTAGTTACTCTATGGATCCTCTATAATTAGTTACTCAAAAACCACCCACCCTCTCATTAAAAGTTATAAACAAATATTATATTCTCATAAAGAGGATAATCTATCCACACAATATGAAAAAGAAATAATAATTTTAACCGCATGTGTCACGATGGCCTAAAACTCATCAATTTGACAGGAATAGTGGTTTAGGCTTCCTTCTGAGATGTGTAAGACAAGCCTTGCCTTAATTTGCAACGGAAAAAAGCCATGAACCCAAAAAATATCAAAATAGAGCTCAATCCTCAAAGCACCAATATATGACAAAATTATACATATTCCATGCCTAGCGCATGGTAGCACCTCCATGGAAAATAAGGTTCCATCAAAAGCCTGCCAGCCTTTTTATTCCTCCTTTAACATCTCACAGATTCACAATAGACATGAATGCATCCATAAATTCTGATTTGTTTACAGAAGAATGCAGTCTTGTTGTCCAAATAACCCTACATATATTACTGTAAGGCACATGAACACAGTGTTAATGAAGGCTCAATCCTCTAATCTTCCAAGGGTTGCCCCAATACAAGCATCTATGAAATCGTCTTCGACGAAATCAGAAGACAATATTTGCAGGTAGTCACCTAAACCTCTCTTATAGGCTTGAGAGATGAATAATCTGGCATAAGGCCGTATCCGGGAAGTCACAGGTTTAACACATGCAATAGCACTGCTAGCCTGTGGAGTACATGTATTCTCAACCCTATAAAAATAACACCTTTCATCTGCAGGGGGCTGCTCTGCCAGAAAATATAAATTGCTCATAAATTTTGTATAAGGCAGGTCTGTATCGATCCAATCATCTCTTAAATACTCTGCACTCCATAATGGACTGCATGGATATGGTGGAGGTGATGTCTGAGGCTTCCAAACACAGATCAACCTTTTTGGTAGAAGCTCACTCAGAGTACATTCGAATACAGACTCATCTTGCTTAATAAGGAAGTCTTTCAGCTCCTCTATAAGCCAGATATCAAATCCAGGAGGGTCATCATGACCATACTCTGTACGTATCTCCAATATAATGAACTCTGAAGTTGTTTCATTCAAAAATTGCTTCACAGCATTTATAACTACATCAACTTTATAGCTAGTAAGTATCCCATGGCACACAAATCCATCTTTATCTACTCTAATATCAAGCACCCGGACACCTTGCAGAAGTTGTCTGTAAATGGATTGTGTCTGGCATTGAGCAAAAGGCCTGGTTGTATATGGTAATCCTATCTTATCAGTGGCAGAATCATGGGTGCCTGGCCATATAATGTCCTTCACTCTTGTTTTTTCAAGGTCAAGATGCTGAGCCATCCATTGGCTTCGATCTGAAAAGTGATAGTTACTTCCTGGAAAATCTACACCTTCATCTGCCTGCAAATCCGCAAGCTGCTTCTCTTCATCAGCTGGACTTGCAGATTTCAATAATACACAACCCATTGCTCAGAAGAAAGATCGCATACCCATCTCAGCAAGGTCATAGACTCCCCTGATATGATCTATAATATAAAAAAAGGATTGATAGAATGTTATGGACTTGAAACATGATGCATAATGCATGAAGCATGATCACCAATCTGATACATCATGCATACTTTGTACCTGTACTTGCGCACGGTTTCTCCTTGCGAGCTTCAAAAAGTTGTCATGTTAGGCACTGAATTCAAAAAATTAACGAGAATTATGCAGATGGATATAAATTATATGCATCCATATATACATATTTGCCAATAAGCATAAATGTACCCCTGAAATGAAACCTAAACGAATACCTTTTATTGTGCTTCATGACCCACATGAAAGACAACTTCTAAGTCTACTGCAAGCATGTATTCAACTTTACTTGTAAGGACACAGACATGAAAGCTGGATGGTCCACATGCAAAAATTTTATGCCAGCATGTGTTCACTTTTGGATGAGAATATGCCTTCTCTTAAAAACGTGCTTTTAATCACTTGTGATGGGTTTATCTTGGGCTATAAATTTTTCTTTACTAGTCGAAACCAGATGAAAAATTGCACCCTCCATCATTGATATAACTCTTTGATCTCCAGAAGGTCGAAGATCCGTCTAGTTTAAAAGATGCATGTACACTTCTCAAATTTTATACCATATTTCAGACTAACAGATACAAGAATCTTCCAACTAGAACACCTGCGAACTCTTCCCAAAAAAAGGGGGGAAAAAAATCAAATTCAATTGCTCTAGCATTCCTGCATCAGGATGGATGAAGTCCATGTTCTGATTACTCAGAAACTTGTAAAAAAATGTATAAATCAATGCACACACACACGTGCATGGAAAAGGGACATGATGAAAGACAGCACTTAAATTCTGCAATACAGCTACGATGCATATTACTAAGCTTCCAAAAAAATAAAAAATTGCCAAAGAGATCGAAGACATGAACATCCATAAGCCCATCAGGTTCAGAGTTCGATTGCATTATTGCATGCACAAATATCTACTCGCATCATAAACTCCACTGTTAGACATGAGCATAATGTTCATGAGTAAAAGCGACCTCAGTGATCGAGCTAGAAAAGATACATCCAAGCTCACCGTCCCAGTTAGATGCACTCTTACTACAAGAGATCACCAGCTTGTAACCACACGCTTATAATTAGAAAGCTTTCCATAGGATAAATCACGAATAGCGTACGTACAATAAATATGATGCCACCTCATTGTCATCATCATGAAATAAAAAAGGCACGGTAACGAAAGATTTCTATCATAAACTGTAGTTCAATGGTTACGGTTAATAATATTCTTTTTCGGTGAAGCGGATGGAAATATGAGCATGATGTTCACGGCTAATATACGGCGAGTTTAGCCAAACAAGAAAGGACAATCAATGAATTGATTCCAAATTCAATGTAAAATTCGTCAGTAATCTCGTCAAGATTCATGAAACAATCATTTGATTCTCCGCCGTCTTATTTCCTGCATGATAAGGAAAAACCCAATACGTCCCATTATGCCTTACGCACTGATATGGATGAAACAGGTTGCAAATTGAATTTAGCCGAAATCCAACATAGGAATGCTAAACATTGTTATGCATTCTCAGTTTCCGATATTGAGCGCGAGATCCATGAGATATCTGGTGGTGGTAGTCATTTCTTTTGATGAGAGAACGCTAAATGTACGGATGGATGGGGATAATAAGAGGGAATGAGCGAAAGAGATTCAGCAACAGATTGATGATGAACAGAGCATGCCAATGCAGGGAAGGTTCGAAAACCGAAGGATGTACTATGAGGAAGAAAATAAAAGAGTGTGCGTGTGTGTGTGTGAGCGAGAGAGATAGAGAGAGAAAGAGTGAGATGCAATCAGAGATTCGGTGACATAGTGATGAACAGACCATGCTTGTGGACGCAAAGACTCGAAAACCGAAAGATGCACTCTAAGGAAGAGCGAATGAGAGAGAGAAAAGAAGGGGGAAGGGGGCAGAGTGATAATGAACAGAGCACGCCTATGCAGACAAAGATTCGAAATAGAAACACTCTCTCTCTCTCTCTCTCTCTCTCTCTCTCTCTCTCTCTCTCTCTCTCTCTCTCTCTCTCTCTCTCTCTCTCTCTGTGTGTGAGGTGAAGGTGAGACAGCGCTCTCGCATACCTCATAGGAATGGAGTAGAACAGTAGATGGGTAAACAGGTGGGAAATGAGATAGCGTACATGATAGAAGAACGAAAACACTAACAATGACCGAGGTGCTAGTCAAGAAGATAGGGGCGAGCCGAACGGATCCACGAGTCTTCTCTATGAAAAATGGCGCTCCACAGAGTCTTCCACAAATGGAAGCCAGCCACTCGCCTGCAAATCGGGGTCGTCTAACATTACCACCCGCCACTGCACAGTGCACAGACGCCTCCGCTCCGCCTACGTGCGCTCTGAACAAGTGATGGAAACGTAGGACACAACACTTCCGCGGTTTTGAACAAGTAATAGAAACGAAGCACATGTGCCTGCTAGATGCGGAATTTCGGTTTCAGCGATTCCACGCTCGCGTAAGCCATGGATCATGCTTCGCTCCAAGAGGTCCATCTTCCTCAGACATTCTAGAGTCAAGTCGATGGATGCAGAATTCATGGGCGAAAATGCAATCAACACGTTGAAAGTAGATGAACATGATCCATCCCTCTACAGGTTGCAAGTATGCATAAGCAGCCATGGTTTTGAGTATTGAAACAAAGCTATTTTAACCGTCTTTTCTTCAGGTGCGCATGAAAAGGATGAAAACAGAGTGCGACTTTGATCATCATCACCAACGCAGCTTTCCATGTGCTTAAAGATGGTGGAGTGGATTGTGTTTGATATCATTCACCATCACGAAACGCATTTGGACAGCCCCTTTGAAGAAGAAGCAGCCGGCCAGAATTCTACTTCTAGTTTAAAAGAAGAGGAAGTTCGGAGGAAGCTTATTCTTTCTTTGGTTGAATTGATTGAAAAAACAGCTATACAAGTGAAAGAGTATAATAACCATGGGATCCTCCATATCCTAGAAAGTAAGGTTAGGGTTAGACTGTCCGAAGGCAAACACAAAGAAGAACTATCCAAAGGCATCTAATTTAATACTGCTCGAAGACATTACATTGGGCTTACACTCACACATATCTTGTCGTAGAAGAGGGTTGAACTCTCACCCCCGTCTCAAGAGGCGGAAGGTCTAACGAGCCACACTAACATATGAGAACAACATAATTCTACTTTGATTCATGGACATGCTATGTGATAAATGAAACTATGTGTATATCTTAAGCTTCGAAGATGTTTTCTTTTATGTAGTTTTTTTTTTTTTTTTTAAATGGAGGTTCGGCCGAGGCCTACTCCCCCTGACTTTAATTTGAAAGAGAAACAACTGTACAATGAAGGGCATAGTACCCATGGGACCCCCCTTATCCCACAAGAACAGGGGCAGACAGGGTGAACGGCCCGAAGGCCCATACATCGATGTGAACGGCCCGGAGGCCCAGCTAGTTTAACGCCCGAAGGCCGGAATTCGCGCCCGAAGGCGGATACACTGTCCCGCAGCGCAGGGGGGTTGAACCCTCGCCCCCGCCTCAAGAGGCGAGGGACCCAACGAGTCGACCTGGCGTCTTGGGACTTCTTTTATGTAGTTTGTTCTTAGGCGTAGTGTAGTGTTTTTATGGGCTTGAAATCTCTTAATGATCACATTTAAAGGTTGACATAGAGTGGATCTACGAAGTTTCAATCGTGGACCTTCAATCCAAAGGTTCAAGGTGTTTTTTTTTATAAAAGAAGTTAGAATTTGCTATCTATTTTTCTTGAATTGATTGAAAGTACAATGTGAAGGGCATATTATCCATGGGATCCTTTAATTCCACAGACGTGGAGGTAAAATGCCTAGTACTTGTCAGGAATGAACGGAGCCCAAAGATTCATCAAGGGTACGAATTGGGTAGAGACAACTCTAAAGCCAAATGAGGAGATTAATTTGAGTTGAAATCGACCCAGCCCTTGCCACTGTCAACATAGTCCAAAAAGAGTGTTTGAAGGTCAACGATTCCGTGAAGGAAGTTGGTTTAACATCTCATCACATGTGCTGAAGAGTGTCTCACTAGCACAACCAATAGAAATTGAACCAAAGTTCGATCCCCCCCCCCCCCCCCCCCCGCCAAGGGAGGCTAACGATTGACCTCTTTGAGCCAGCACTACTATACAAAGATTCAAGTTGTTATCACTATCGTGTTCAAGCACAATGATGGCTAAAGAAAAAATTATTTCCTTTCATTCATCGTGTTATCCCAAACGAACCTAAATAATGCACATGTTAGACTCCCCTAAAGTTGGAGGATTATCCAACAAACATGGAATGATAACTAGCTTGCATGAGCATACTCATGAGTTAGCTTACATGAGCATGCTCATGAGTTGTAGATGAAAGTTTTCTTTTGGGTATTTACTAGCAAAAAAATAGATTGGTAGGTGTCATGTTGATTCATATACATGTCAAGTCACCAATAAAGTGTAATCCAAAGGATAGACCAAAGTAAAATTGATAAAGTTGAAAGTACAAGGTGTTGTGATAGATCCTTTCTCAAAGAGGTTCAACACTCACAAATCAATTTGTCATTAACTCTTAAAAAAGTGAGAGATAAAAAGGGTCCTAATATCAATAATTCATCTCAAAATTTCAGATTTAAATGGAAAAGCAGGTCAACAACAAAACATACACAAGGTCAACACTCACAAATCAATTTGACATTAACTCTTAAAACTTGAGGGATAAAAAGATCTTAATATCACTCATTCATCTCAAAATTTCAAGTTCATAGGCAAAATAGGTCAAATATATATATATATATATATATATATATATATATATATATATATATATATATATATATATATATATATATATATATATATATATATATATATGTGTGTGTGTGTGTGTGTGTGTGTGTGTGTGTGTGTGTGTGTGTAAATAAATATAATTGATCAACACAATAGGCTTCAAAGTATATGGATCCCACAAAGAGGACACACAAACTTTGTAAGTCTCCCTAATCCTCTTGTATTTTCTTTCTTCTATAGAATTTTAATCAAATCGATAGAGGTGGCTTATCAATTGTGTGATCAAACTGATAGAGGTGGATGATCAATTGTGTAAGTTGGCTCCTCTAAATTCTTTGTAAAAAGAATAAGTTTTAAGACCATATACTGTAATGAAAGAAAGATTTTTTTCAAATCAAGGAATGGCAAGCTGATCAACCTCTTTGTACATGCCTTCCATATTGCTTATAGGTTACCACCTTTCTATATATTTTTTAGAGTAGTTTCTTGAAAAAAGGAGAAAAAAGCACTCATGGATGATGAGACTCTACTTTCTCTTTCATTTCACCAAAGAGCTTGTGTTTTTTATTCGTGTTCCCATGGTTGTCCAACCCCCTTGCCATCTTAATATCCACATTAGGACGTTTCACACTAATAATGTGCATCTCACTCAAGAGGCATCATTTTCTATGAGATGATCTTTCTTTACAATCCATATCTCTTCTTATGTCATGGCTTACGTTAAGTAACACACCTAGTCCGACAAAGAAGACACGACATAGAAAGAGAAAGAGAGAGAGAGAGAAGGGGGTGTGAGAGAGAGACAAAGATAGAGATGTTTAGGTACGAGAGTCCATAATCTTTTACTTAGTTCAAGAGAGAGATAAAGTAGTTCAACATCCATAGGTGACTTGGTTGGGCACTCACCTCTTGAGGTATAGTTCATGTGTTTAATCTTTGCGGGTTGCTAGCCATATTTAAGTTAGTGTGATCAGCCTATTTGTATAATACCTTTAAGCCGTTGAGATACAAGGGGTCTTTTTTTATAATGCTTTGGTAATTTAACCTTTGATTTGTGAGATACAAGGGGTCTTATGGATACTATGTCCTTCCCATAGGTACTATGCCCTTCACTTGTAAAGTTGGTTTTTTCAATTCATTCAAGCTTGTAAAGATTAGGCTTTGGTCAAACTTCCTCTTAAAGGAAAAAATGAGAAAGAAAGAGAAAAAAAAAAACTTATGAAAATGAAGGTGTGTCAACTTGCTAGAAAAGCCAAAAGAAACTAAATTCATCATGATCCCCACAAGCTACTTTTTTTCTTACATCTCAATCTTAATGGTCACATACATATTATGGGTGTGGCCCAAAGTGTTCATGTCCCTTTAAGAAACATTTGACCAGAAATAAAAATGGTCAAGTTTGAAAAGTTGAAAGTGAGACCTCATGGTGTGAGAAAGTGTGGCAATACACATGTGGAAGAAAAGAGGTGAAATATTTAGCACTAAACTTAAGGTGGAAGCTGAAATCACAATACTTGCTGCTTCTTTTTCTATTCCATCCACACAAGTGGAAACAAAAATGAAGGAAAAAGGAGAATGCTAATCACATGATGTAGAATAGAGTGCTAATCACATGAGATAATTTTATGTTAGAGAAACCAAAGAGGTGAGGGGCCACATGGTATGAACTTGGAGAGCATATGTTTGCTAGTTAGTAGAATAGTGAACAATTCTAATAATTTGTCAATCCTTGAGTAGACTTTGGATGGGCTGGAGTGAAAGCTATATAACAAACATGATGGATATGCATGAAGAAGGAAGATTATTCACTAATTACTTTGCTAGTCATAGTCTAAGTAATCTTACCTACAAAAAAAATCCTTGTGGGATATGAAGGGTTCTATGGGTATGATGCCCATTCACCTATACAATTGTTCTTTCAATCAATTCAAACTATAAGAGAGATTAGGCCTCGGTCAAACTTTCTCTAAATTTTTTTTTTTCAAATCACTCATAACTTTGTGTTTGATGATCAAGCCTAGACATGCTTGATGCTGATGATCAAAACTAGGCATGTTTGGCATCTTTCTGAAGCTCTATGTTTGGGGCTTGGACTTCTTCTTCTCCACTCAGTGTAGGAAAACTCAAGAAAAAGTGAAAAAGAAAGATAAATACGAATTCCAAAGAAGAGCTCTCTATTCATTTCATGGAATTTTAACAAATTAACTAACAAGTGAGGAGGATGGGCTTTTAGATTGGCCCCTCTTCTACCCCCTTTTTTTTATAGAAGATAAATATATGTTTTTATTGTTGAGAGTCTCTTCTCTCTCTCTCTCTCTCTCTCTCTCTCTCTCTCTCTCTCTCTCTCTCTCTATATATATATATATATATATATATATATATATATATATATATATATATATATATATATATATATATATATATATATATATATATAGGAGTCCACAATAAACTTTCATCTTTTTCATATTTATTTTTCTTTAACCAATACCCCCTGATAAAAATTGTCATCCCTAGTAATGCTAAGACCTTGTGTTTCCCTCAGGTTGAGGTGAGATTAGTGTTAGAATCTCCATAAGACATATGAAGATGCTTCTAGATAATTGAAGTAGCACTATCTTGTGTTGCTTGTTTTTCAGTTTAGTAATGTGCCCCATTTCTAATAGTAAGGCCTCCCAATCTGCAATTGTCTCTACATTGGAAACACTTCTAGTCCTTGTTCATGTATTCTTCTTTATGGTATTGTAAAAATGCAAGAATCCGAGCATGGAAGTTCACGGGTCTTCCAATAAATATCATGCCATGTTGTTCAATGTTGTGCTTTCGGGTCATCCTACCCTTGCTCTGTGGGATATGGGGGATCCCAAGGGCACTATGCCTTTTAATGTACAATTTTTTTAAATTAATTCAAACAAAGGAGGCTAGGCCTTCGCCAAACTTCCTCTTTAGTATGTTTTTTTTTTAATGATTTGATTGCATCCTTCAATTTTGCATTTAGTATATTAACAAAAACATCGAAAGAGCATAATATGACTAATATCAAACGAACTTCTGGTTAGCAGACAAACTAGATCTTGTGACTTCCACTTCCCATAAACTAATTACTTTTTAGTACATCATCACTACTCTTTGGTCAATTACAATTTAAAGTGCAACTTAGACTTCATTGTCATTGTTCGGTTTCTTGTTACAGACTTAGAATTTGGTAATGGTGCACCACAATCAGTAAGTCTCTTTTGGTGCATACTTAATTTCACCATAATACAAGACATGCATAAACTCTTCTACAACATATATAATTATAGTTTACACCAAATAGATGGAATAATAAACCTCTATTGATAAAATCAAAGCTACATAGAGCAAGAGTTCATTTTTTCCTTCATCACTATGACAAATTCAATAGAGTCGATGACTTGTTGCTTCCTTACAACTCTCTTATTCTCAAATATGAACAAGTTTGGTGCCTTTTTGGCATAACCCCTCCAATCCCTAAAATATAATAAAATACCAAAAATTACCAAAATAATTGCTCCTATATGGCCTAAAATATTAGCACACATAGTGGAATTGAACCCACTACGTTATTCAGTCAAAAAGGCTATTTTTTAGGCCCAAAATCAATATAGAGACAAAGTGAAAATAGAGATAATATTAGAGAAGACTGCACATGAGAGAGATCTAAGGAGAAAAACTCCAGATATAGTCTATAAATTCCATAGTTGAAGCTAGAAGATAGCCAAAAAATATGACATGATGTACAAGCTATGATAAGCTCCTCCAAGCAAGTATTTTGGAAATACTCACAACATTGAAGTTGTTGGTTGTTGCACACCTTGAAGTTGATGAAGAAAAGCACCTCCATCTCCTGCAAGTTGAAGGAACACCACATCCAAGCCACTAGTCATGAAGAGCTTCACCTGAGTGATGAAAAGAGCCCTCATCACACGTCTTCATATATGCCCATGGAGCCTATATGAAGAATTATTGCCTAGTTTGGTGAAGACACATGACATAAGTTTACACCATTAGATTACAATTATTATAACTAATACACACTTGACATGTGCCACTTATCTGCTCACATAAGAATATCTTTTTTGTATCAAATTTGGGATAAGTCTCATCATGTAGGAAAACATCGAATGGACGAAGCTAAAATGGAGATAAGTGCCATTTCGATTTTTTCTCATTTATGTTTGCTTTCTTTGCCATGCTAAATTAATCCATGTAAAGAGGCGTTTTTAATGAAGTAGGTAGTCGATATGCACATAGAGAGGTGCAAATCAAAGTGCATTTAAGGCATAGATGGATAAAAAAAGGTTTTTCATTCGCACAAATGATCTCACATCTTAAAGATGATTATATATTGAACATAACAAGTTCATTATAGCATGATATGAGCATGAATGGAAATTTTAGGATATATTCATACACATATTGGAGTTCCAAGTTTGAATTCCATGCATGCTTTAAAGAAGGGGTTCAATTTTTGAACCTTATGCATGCTAAACATTTTTAAGCAAATATGCATATGATCTTTGGCATCCCTTAAGCATATCAATCAATTGAATCATGTATGCATAAGTTTATGGGGCATGAGTGAAACTTTAAGTTCATTAAGTTTAAGATTAAGATATGAAACAACTTCTAAATATGAATTCAAAATCATAAAAGCTTAATGGTACATTTAGGTTATGTAACTCACTTAAACTTAAAAGTCCTCTTTATGGATCTTCACGATCCATAAAATCCATGGCATGCTTAATCAACAAGGCCAAGGACTTAAGCAAAAAATCAACCAATGTTTCTCTTCTTATTAACCATAAGTTAGTGGTAATATGATTTTAGGTTTACTGATATCCAAAAGAGAAACTAAAGCCTATATGAGACCCTACATATAGTGATGGATTAATCTAAAATAAACCTTTCATAATTATGAAAGATTTTAAGAGGTTCAAAGGCATTAAGAAGTTCAACAACTGATCGTTGAGGACAATAAGGAGCTAATGATGGAATAAAATGTTATAAAGTGACAAGCAAGGGCACGAGATGATTGAACCATGTCATCTTTTCAAAGAAATTTATTTCTTTTCCAACAAGATCCTCCCTTTTGTCAAGAACTATGATCCATTTGGAGCTTTGAAGGAGAGTTTCTTCAATAATGAGAGTTGTAATTCATTAATTTTGGATGATGTGAACAAGTGATTCAAGAATGTTCACTAGTTTTCTATAAGGGTATGGGATATGATGCCAAGAAAGAGATATCTTTTCTTACAAGAATTTGGAACTAAAAAAAAAAAAAGGAAACTTAATTCATTTAACTCCATTCAACAGATAAAGGAATCTAACAAGAAGAATTTCTTGACTAATGGAAAGGTATCTTGATGACTTGATAAGTATTTTTTCTCAATTAGTCAAAGGTTTTGAAGGAATTGGTTAAGCAAGAAATATTTTTTTCCTCTTCTCAAAGCATTGGTGAGCTTTGAGGTTAGTACACATAACTATCTAAGGTATGAACCAAAGTTGGTTCAAGATAGTTAGTAATAATGTTCTTTGGAAGATATAAAATAAGATGAATAAAGAGTTTGGGTAGAAGAATGGTCTACCAAGTAATTCCAATTCTGGAAGTCATGATCTATGAAGACTTGAAGATCAAAGATTTTCAAGAAGGATTGAACTAGGAGAGCAAGGAAATGTTCTAATGGTCAATGTAGAAAAAATCATGGATGATTGAGACAATCTGTAGTAAGAAATAAATGTTCCAAAACTGGCTTTACGATATATCACTCTCACAATACTTGAACATTATGTTTCAAGAAAAGCTTATTCATTGATATAATTCCACCTAACTTTCCAAGGAATGAGAGAATAGTAGATCTCCTCATGATAGCGAGCATGTTTAGGTAAAGATTAAGTAGATGCACTGTTGCTCTAGCACAATGGTGAGAACCACGTTAAGAAGCTTCACCTCCTTAATTGTCAATCCGCGGAAGAGATAGGAGTGATATGAAGATCGTGAATGTGAGATGATGTGAGAGTGAAGGTGAGAAGCACAAAGATGCACACACACATACACACACACAATGAAGAGACAAGCAAGACACAATGGAAGGTGAGAAATCCACTCTATTACTCAAGAACACTCTTACAAGCTCAAAATAGCTCTAAGCTCACACTAAGCAACCTCAAAAATGAGCTCTCTAGCTCTTTTTATAGTTTCTAAGCTAGTTTTGACCGGTTTCACATCTAGTGACCGGCATAGTTAAAAAATAGGTCCTAGATGCTATTTGAAAGGGTAAACGGTATCTAAAAATAACGAAAATTGATACGTGCATTCTACCTAAGCTCCTCAAAATCGAGGACTCCTCGGCTTGCACAAAATGGAGCTATGGATTACAAAATGGGGTTTTCTATGTTACATATGTTACAATAGTGATAAAAATCACTGTTGGAGGTTTTTGGAAAGTATTTGAGAACATAATTCTTTGAAAAAAGATTCGACTGGCTCCCTGCTCTCTTGTTACATGCTTCCACGTCTTCTATGCCTCTAGCTGCTTCCAACACCCCCCTCCCTCTCGCTTCTGTCGTACCTGACAGAACCTTGTTGTAAGGTCTGCCGGATATAGTTCTGTAGGAGGTCTTGAGCGAGGGTGTGCTCGGAGATAGGAATGCCTCGGGCCAGGTCGGCCTCGAGTTTCTCCTAGTCTATTGGTTGTGGTTCTTCCGGTGGCGGGAGCTGATAGTGTCTGGAATAGACCATTCGTTCATAGACAAATAAGTGTAATAAATGTGTAGGCCTGCTTATGAATACCTCTGAATGGTATTCCCAGAAGCCGGTTGTGAACATCTCTTCGAAAGTCTGCTTGTAGCACACCGGTAGGTACTTTATTCTGCAATGCCAGGCATAACACACCCGTAGCGATGGCGTTGTACTCATATCATATACCAGATCGAAATTTCCATGCTCAAAGCCCGGGGTGTTTACATGAGGTGCCTTGACGCGTCGGAAGACTTTAAAAATCATTTGCATCATGTCAAAGATTTTGACAGTCATATGCGTCGCTATATCGTTCATATGCTTTAGTCTAGGGAACCAGTGGCGAATTGTAGCCATCATGTAGCCAACAGTTGGTAACTCGATGGGTGGCTTAAAATAGGGGTAATTCAACCAATCCTGGCACTGCTTATTGTTTTGTACCTTAATAGCAAAGGCAGTCAAGGAGCGACGTCGTGGTACTGGTCCCCAACATGGGTTGTACTTTAAATGCAAAGGTGCCTTTACCCATGTACTTATCATTTCTGGATACTTCTGTAGTAAATCTTTGCGCCACTCTGGTTGATAGATCTCTCCTTGCTGTGCATCGAGTGGTAAATCATCCTCCTCGAATTGAGTCGCATGCGATGGTTTCTTACCTGTCTCTTTCTCAATGGCTAACTGGTATTCGGCCATTAACATAAAATACGGTTTATACTATAGCTCATGCCCAGATATGTATCGTCGCGGGGCCAAATGAGCAAAGAATGGAGACTGTAAAATTCTGTCTTCTATCATCGCCATGGCATGTAATTGTGCCTCTACTCTAGCTGAGTGCGTTGTCCCAAGTTCCTCAATTGTCTTCATCCACGGGGGAGTCGGGAGTTCGTAAGTCATCTGGCCTTCGGCCGTGACGCGTCCGCCTGGGATGGGTTGTGGCTCATACGCCTCTTCAAACGTTTCCTCCACCGGGATGGTGATAGTTTCTTCCTCAGCTGGTAGCTCAGGTGGGGAATCTGGCCTGGGTGGTGCTTCATATACTGCAATCCTTGATTCAAGGTTTGATACCTGGGCCCGTAATGCGTTGAGTTCCTCTAAGATGTCAGGAGAGGGGTCCACAGGTGCTGGTATGTCTTGGTGTGCCGGTGCTCGTAACTGGAGTAGTTTATGATCTTCTTTGAGTTTCTGTAACTCCTCGTTCATGCGGTCGTATTCATCTAGCAGTCTTACATGATCTTCTAGCAGCATCCTCATCGAGTATGAGGGAATGGCTTTGAACCGACTAGGACTGAGTGGTTGGTCTGGGTGGTCAAGAGCTACTTCTAAGTTTTCTCGATTCTGGTCCTGTAAGCGTTGGTTTTCTTCCTTTGCTACTGCTAGATGTCTTATGAGTAAGCCCATGTTTCGTGTTAGCGTTGCATTGCGGACTGTCTGGGCTCGTAATACATTATCCAGGTCAGCAGTGGCTTCCTTGGTCTTTTCTTCGCTTTCTAGTTCTAATTTATGATAGGCCTCTCGTAATTCCTGGTATCGGTTGTTCAGTGAGGCATTCTCAATAGACAATAAATTAAGCTTCGACTGTAAGTCAGTGGTTGTCCTCTGCAGCTGCTGATAATTATTGCCAAGAGAGGTGAACTCATCTCTTACTTGCATCATACACATGAACATCTGTTGAAATGCATTATCTACAGTGGGTGATAGTATTAATGGGGTGCTAAATGAAGATGCAGTGGGTGTAGATGCAAAGGGAACGGGGAATGGGGTTGGGAAGGTGGATGCTGTGGTGATTGTGGAAAATTGTGAGGTGCCTAAATATGTTTGTGCTGTGAGTGAAGTGAGTGATGGTGCAGTGGGTGGTGAGATGTCCATGTCATTGGACGTGTCCAGTGCGGTGACTGTGAATATGGGTGTGACTGTGGGTGCTTGTGATGGTGTAAATACGGGATTTACAAAGGTTGAGGAGTAATTTACAGGGGGACTGGCTGGAGCAGCTTGGTGGAAAGGGGAAATAGGGGTTACAATGGGTCGGGGAGGTGAGACTGGAGAGAAGGTTAATGGTGGTGGGAATGGGAAAAGGGGTCGTGGAGGTGTGGGGAAGGACGGAAAGGATGGATTGAGGAATGGGTTGGAGAGAAAGGTGGGTGTGTGAGGGGGTAGACTGGGTCTAATGGGTGCAAGAATTGTGGGGTGAGTGGTTGTAAAAACGATTTCTGCTACGCCACCGACGAATGAAGATGTTGATATGGGAGAAGGAGGGTGAATAGGGGAGGTTGGATGGATGGGCGGTGATGGAGGAGCGGTTGTCGTGGCCGGTACTTCAGTGACTACTGAGGTATGTACAATTGTAGCACGGGGTGGGGAATCTACAAGGATGGTTTCTACTGCCAACGAACTTTCGGGGACGAGGCGTGCCTCCCTGGCTTGTTTTGAAGACTGTGCTCCTGTTGGTACACGAATGTATTCGCCGGGCTTTGAAAGTAGGCGTACTCGACGGGGGTCAAACTGTGGTAGTGGCTTTCTTTGCAAGTACCTGAGGGCTTTGTTGGAGCCTACTGATTTGACTAACTCTCTGAATCCTTTGATGTATGCGTCTTCGAATCCGCCTATGACAAGTTCCTGTTCTATTATGGCTTGACTCTCTTCCTCAGCCAGCTTTTTGCGTGCCCAAACTTTTTCCATAGTTCTATACAGCTTCTTAATAGCCAGTGTGTAAGCTGTGGCTTCACAAGTTTCATCTTCATGGGTACTTGTATCACCATGTGTGTCTGTTTGTTGGCCTTGGCCATCTGTCTGTTCATGTTCTTGGGATTCGTGAGTGCCCTGGCTGGCTTCGTCATCGCCTTCGTCGTCATCGGTTGCTGTTCTTTCGTCATCAGAGCTAGACACAATCTTTCCTTGTGGCTGATCCCGGGGTGTGGTGGGATAGTTGGGCCTTTCATATTCTTGAGAAAATAGTTGTCCTTCTGAAAATTGGAACTCATTGGAGAATGCATCGGGCATTTCAAAATCGAACGTTGTGTTCAGTGGCGCTTCTTGTTCTGCTTCTAAATGGGGTATTGGAAAAGAGAACGCTTCCGCACCAATAGTGGTGGGAATTTTCGCTGCCGTGGTGATAGGTGCTGAGGTTGTGGCTGCTTGAGTTTCAACAGTACTGGTGGTGCCCTCCGTTACCACTGGTCTTGATAATCTGATACGAATAGGTTGTACGGTGGGAGTGGCTGTTGTTGGTGACTGCTCTGGAGATGGTTGTGGTGAGGGTGATTCTAGGACTTGTAAGCACGGGATAGTGCCTCTCATCTGTTTTCCGGCTCGTCCTTTGCTGGCTTTCCTTGCTTTCTTCGTTGTCCCTTTGAATGCTTTCAGTTCTTCACTTGTCATGGCGCGCTCTATGGGTAAATCATATGCCAAACACATATATATAATCCTTGTAAGTGCACAACATCCATTGATGAATTTCTTTCGTTCCCATCTATGTTGTGCCAAATAGAGCTTATCAATTATCCAGCTAGCTAGATCAACCGTTTGAGGTCCAGTACATGCTAGGTATAATCCAAACCAGATTCTTTTGTGGGGCATGGTAAAACGATCCTGAGCTGGGAAAGCAAAATGCTGTATGCATATCTGCAATGGCTTGGAAAGCTCAGGGGTTATAGCTGAAATATCCTCCCACTTAGTAACGTCACCACGCTTCATCGGCTCTGGAACTAGCCGTTCTCTCTCCGTCGGAGTATGCGTTCCATGTATTTTGAGAGCTGTGTGAATTAAATCTTTAGACAAATAAAACCTTCTGAATGGAGGGTCATTTACCAAGGATGGTAACATGAATGTGCTGGGTAGATCCTTGTTCTCTGAAGCCGTCAAGGTGGTTACTAAGTAAAAGCATCTGTAAAAATCGGGTTTAGGCAAAGGGTCACTAAAATTCTGTAAATCCCGCTCGTGCCCAAACGTGCGTTAAATCTTGTGTATTCTGTAGTCCTTCAAATTCTCGTGAAAAGAACTGGTACTTGGCCCATGTGCGAAGATCAAATGCCAAATTGGCCTCAAATATGAAATCAACGTCTGCTAAGGGTCCTGCTAGGCCTTGAAACTAGTGAGAGTTACGATGAATCTTCTCAGTATATCCTCTAGGAGGATCGTCGATTGGCATGGGTCCTGGAAAACCTTGAAACTCTGGTGGTTGCATCGTCGGAAGAGATTCCGCGAGTAATTCTCCAATATTGGCCATTGGTGTGCTTGGGCCAGCTTCTGATGGTCCTTCTTCGGTTTGCATGATGACTGATGAGCTAATGGAAAAGATCTGCTACAAAAGATTAGCACATTAGTATGGAAACTAATTATGATCCCATTAAGGTGAGACCGCAATCCCTTTCCATAGCCGATGTGTAACCCGTGTAGCCAGGTGTTGTGAAGTGATTGATGCTATGATTTTTTGCAAAACTAATGCAGGTCTCTAGACACCTACATGCTTCAGATTATGCATACATTTCTTGATGAGCTTTTATTATGAGTGATGTGGGGTTATGGTGTGTGAATTTATACAAGGTTCAAATGTAAGTAATTTATTACAAGGATGAAGATTAATTGAGGTGGTAGTGGTGTCAGACAATGGGTTAGGGAAAGTCTTCTGGACACGTTTCGGCATCCATTTCCTAAGAGTTTTTGAGCGGATGGTGTGTTTCTTCTGAGGGACAAAAGATGGTATCGTATGTGGTGTTATTGAAGGGTGAAGAGATTTCGGCGGGGTGTATAATACATGGCTTGGGTGAGTGATCGTATAGCCAATCTTGGCCAAGGATTAGGGGTTCTATCAGGTCGTCATCATGGCACACTAGTAGTTTCGCTGTCATGGTCACATCCTTAATGAGGATAGGAAGGTCCACCTCGCCCATGCAAGGGGTTTCCATGCCTCCTAGCCCTATGAGATATGCCTCAATTGGCCGCATTTCTACTCCTGAATCCTTATAGTGGGACCATCTAATCGCACTAGTCGCAGCACCTGAGTCAATTAAAGCCCTAAGCTCTTGGTAAGGGTTGCCGTGCTCTAGCCTGACTGTAATGAATGGTCTCCTGTCCACTATGCTAGGATGAGTGGTTGACTTTACTTGACACATGGCCATGGGATATCTGGGTGTAGTTTCCAGATGGTTATAATGTTCTCTCCCTAGTCCTTGTCTTCTTAGCTTCATGCGCTTAATGCGTTCTATTGCTTCTGCCTGAGCTTCCGCTCGTATTCTATTCTCTTCCTCCTTACGCTTCGTTGCCAACGTGAGTCGTCTAAGCATATCCTCAGTAAGAGGTTCCTGATATAACTTGACTCGACAGCCACTAATATAATTAGGCATTATGTCTCCTTCTAAGGTGGCTAACTGTACTGCTCCACTTGTCGAGAGTCTGTTAATGACCATAGGTCCATAACCTCGCTTTTCTAACTTACGTGTGTGTTGCTTTAGCGTATATACTAGAACTAAATCTCCTTCTTTTAGGCCTTTATCTTTCACATGTGCATCAAAATATGCTTTCTGTCGCTTCTTTGCTGCGTATATGCCTGCTGCTGCCTTTAGCCTGGTTTCTCCTAATCGTTCCAAGTCCATTATTCTTACTGATAATTCATGGCCGGTCCACTGATGTTCTTGTGCAACCTTAAGGGTCGGTATCAAGAAGTCCAAAGGAAGCACAACATTCTGACCAAAAACCATTTGAAAGGGAGTTGCATTGAGTACGGTCTTGTAGGCTACTCGATATGCCCAAACAGCATGGTGTAACTACTTGTCCCAATCTGAACGTTTGTTGTTCACGAGTTTCGTCAGTACGTTACAAAGGATCTTATTAGTGCTTTCAGCCTGACCATTGGCCTGAGGATGATATGGTGCGAATTTCTTGTGAATCACCATAAAATCCTGTAACAAATATTCAATGACTTGGTTTAGAAAGTGAGTTCCGCGATCGCTCACTAACTCTATAGGCAATCCATATCTTGTAAAGACATTTTCAAATAAGAATTTTGCAGTTGTGTGTGCATCATTCTTTTTTGTGGCTTTTGCCTCTACCCATTTGGTAAGATAATCTGTCGCGACAATAATGTATTCAGCATGTGTACCTTTTGCAGGGGAGTTAATGGGTCCTACAAAGTCTATACCCCGCTTAGAAAATGCACGTCCTCCCATCATGGGTTTCAATGGCATTTCATCTTTGCGAGTAGGAAATTGAGTTCTTTGGCACACATCACATCTCTTAACATAGGTATGAGCATCCATGTGAAGAGTGGGCCACCATAATCCTGCAAAGAGGATGGCTTTGATTATCCTTTCAGGTCCAAAATGACCTCCTGCAACACCTTGGTGTGCAGTCTCTAGTATGCTCAGATAATCGCTTTCATGGTCTTTCACAACAAACATTGCATTCCTTACACAACCTGTAGACATCTGCTTCCATCGAAGGCCAATATACTCCTAATCTATGCAGAGTCTGTAATGTTCGGTGTTTCGAATGATGTTGCTTTAATGCACCTACGTGTGCTAATTGCAACCAATTTGCCTGTTCTGACTCATCTACACAACAAGCAAGAATCTTTTGATTATCCTGTTTATATATGCTTGCTGCTATGATTTGATATCTCTAAGATTTGGTAATCTCTCCTTCTTTGATCTTTATCCTAGGATTCTTGGGTCCGTATGTTAGAATAGGGACTATAGGCTTAGTCCATTTTGGTGCTATCTCAAGGTTAAACAAGTATGCATCTGGTAGATCATCCGCTACTCCTTGAGGAGCTTCTCCTGAGGTTAGTCTTGAGAGGTGGTCGGCTCTAAGATGTGTCTTTCCTTTCCTGACTACTACTTCAAAATCATACTCCATGAGTAATAGAAACCAACGTATTAGTCGTCCTGTGTTACATGGTTTGTTGACTAGGTACAATAGTGCTTGATGATCTGTAAAGAACTTGAATTTGTTTGCCAACAAATAGTGTCTGAATTTCTTTACTGCGTAGATCATCCCTAATCCTTCTCGTTCCGTCGTGGTGTAATTTCTTTCTGCTGCGTTCAATTGTCTGCTCGCGTAGGCTATGGGGAGATCTATATTACCTTCATTCGTGGGTTGTGCTAACACACATCCTATGGCGTAGTTGGATGCATCCACATGTACATGGAATGGCTTACTCCAATCTGGGGTTGTCAATATAGGTGCTGAGCACAAGCGTCGTTTAAGTTCATTGAATGAATTTTCACATTCATCTGTCCATTCAAAGTTGGTTAAAAGAGAGTACAAAGGCTTGGCTATGATTGCATACATGTGTATGAATCTCCTATAATAACCGCAATGGCCCATAAATGCTTGTACCTCTTTGATGTTCGTCGGCCTAGGTAGATCTGCGATTACCTTCACCTTTTCTTCATCCGTAGAAAATCCGTTTTTTGACACAATGTGTCCTAGAATTTTGCCTTGTCTGACCATGAAAACACATTTTTCTGGGTTCAAACAAACCTGATATTCTTGACATTTGTCAAATATTTGTCTTAACTCCGGGATATGCGTCTGTCTCACATTTGAATGAGCACATATGTCATCGACATATACTTCCAAACTCTTGCGTAAGAATTCCTTAAAAACATGACACATGAGTCGCTGGAAAGTGGCAGGTGCATTTGTTAAGCCAAATGGCATCACACGAAATGCAAATATGCCCCATTCAGTGGCAAATGCCGTCTTGTGTTGGTCCTCTGGAGCAATGGCTACTTGATTATAACCTGAAAAACCATCAAGGAAGCTATAAACTTCCTTGCCCGCAACTCTTTCCAATAAGTGTTCCGTGATAGGAAGAGGATAACTGTCTCTAATCGTGGCGGCATTAACTTTTTTAAGGTTAATACACACACGCAATTTTCCATTCTTCTTGGGCACTACCACAATAGGGGATACCCATTCGGTATGCTCAATTTCGTAAATGAATCCTGCTTCTATCAAGCGATCTATCTCCTCTTTAATCTTCGCAGCGTAGTTATCATTGTACGTGTAAGGTTTCTGTTTCGTAGGTTTTGCATCGGGAGTCATAGGGATTCTATGAGAACATATATCTGGATCTACTCCTTTCAAATCTTTGTAACTCCAAGTGAACACATCTCTATATTCGCGCAATAGGGCAACTAGCTCTTCTTCTTCTTCCTTCGTCAAATCGTGCCCTATGTATGTACATTTTTCTTCTTCTCCTTCTATGGCAACTATTATTTTCTTGGTTTTCTCTCGATTATCATATACTTGTCCGTCATTCGCCTTTCTATTAGGCATTCGTACCATGATTCTTCTATCTTCAATTTCATATTTCTTGAAGTTCTCGGGTACTTCAAACAAAGATTCTTCTTTTTCTGACATGGTTTCTTTCTTCTGTCTTTTCTTTCCTTTACTCTTAGTAGTCACTTCTGTGGCTAACCTCACATCATTCATAACTTCTTCCTGTTTCTGAGGGTGAGTTTCTACTTCGTAAAAATATTCTTCCTCTGATGCAAAGGGTGGGTCCATGATAATTGATTCTAAATCAAAATCGCTTGCATCCTCAAATGCATCAGTATTTGGTTCACACTCTTCTAAAATTGCATCGCACATGATTGGCTCTATCGTGAAAACTGAAATGTCATAGCCATCCTCGTCACAGTGGGGTGTCCATTGTTCTTCATTGATGGCTACATCCATGGTTGCTAGGATTTCTGCCCGACCATGGGGTTCGAATTCTTCATCTGGAAATACTACAGGTGCGTAAGCTGGATCTTGAAGGGTTCGTGGATGTTGTTCTGCACCTAAGGTCCTTGCTTCTAACCTTTCTTCCTCTTGTTTGGCTACCTTAAACATCCATAAATGAGTGTCCTCATGCAACCAAGAAGGATCTGATTCTAATGAGTGCACGGATTCTGTTTCTACTTGTGTCTTATGGATGGTATTCCATTGTATTGGGGGTACATCTCGATGTGAATAGTCTTTAAGATTGACTTTGGTAGTCACTCCTAAATGTTGCAAGTACAAAGAATTAGTTCCCCAATCTTGTACAATTTGCAACTGACGCATGAATGGTCGTCCCAATATCATCTCATAAGCACGATTTTTTGCAAAGTCACAAATGGCGAAAGTATGCTCAAATTCTACGCCACAAGTGGTGAGAGATATGCCTTCTAGTAAGCCTAATGGTTTTTCTATGTGTCCATCAGCCATTTGTAGCTTCATCCTGGTAGGTCTTAATGCTGGCTTACCCCAACGTTTCCATAAAGCGGTGGTAGCTATGGCTACTCCGGCTCCTGAATCTAAGATGGCTTTCGTGGTGTAGCCCTGATGGGTTATTCGAAGATACGTGTTACCTTCCTCTCCTTCGCTTACATCTCCAATCTTTTCTACAGGTATCTCCGGTACCTTGTTATGTGATCCTATCTGTAAGGAAGTAGTAGCAAGCTCGGGGAATTGATTTGCTACATGTTTCCACAATTCTGGTTTTACCTTTAACAACTCCTCTAGAGTGAGATTACACTGTACTTTGGTATTCTTGATCACTTTCATGTTTTTAGGGATTACTGATTCTTCATTCCTCACTATTATCGTGGGTGCTCTCATATTAATAGACTTTGCTTCCCAAGGTCCTGTGAACTGAGGTAATTCTTGTAAAGAATTAGATTCAAAAGCTGTGTGTTCACTCAGTTGTTCCTCCTCTACCTCATTGTAAATAGAGGGGATGTCTTGGGGAAATTGCTCCTGCAAGTCGTCTATTTCATGAATAAGAGGATGAGTTCCTTGTTCTTTTCTCCATTTCTCTTCTTGGATTTCTCTCAAAAATTCATGTGAGTACCTATGTATGGAAGACAAATTGTCTTGACTTTCTGTATTGGGTACTTAAAACAGGGATGGTGCATTCCTTTCCTGTGTCTGTGGAACACTAAGATTCCTGTGCTGATCCTTTTTCTCTTTGCTTTCTATCAAGTATTCTAGCCTCTCCATTAGTCCTTGAAAGTGTAGTTCAGGTTTTGCCATGTTATTCCAATTAAGATATCTAGAGGCTTTGAACAAAGCTTGTGCTAATTCTACCATCTTCATGCAAAGTTTAGTTCTCTCAATTTCTAGATCAGCTCGAGGGTAGTTTTTACTTATTTCAGCTTCCTGAGGTCCCTCTTTTAATCTAGCCTGATATGCACGAAACATCATGTCTAGATTTTCTGGTATGGGTTCCGCTAAAACTGATCCTGATTTCTGAGCTAGATTCTCTTGATTCAATTCCTGCGAAGTCAATTCTAGGATTTTGGCTCTAGATTCCTTCAAACTTCCTTCCAACTCAGTTATCTTTTTACTCCACTTTCTCTTTATTCTTTCTCTAGAATCTTTCCAAGATTTCGTCTTTTTACTACTAGATTCTGCAACTTCACTAGTTCCGGCTGCTTTCTCCTGATTAAGCTGTTGGTTCTGTAAGAGCGCCTGGGCTCTGGTGATAGCTTGGATAGGCATGTATGTAGGGTTGGATCCATCTGTGTTGTTCACAATACCTATCACGTTGATTGGTGTCACATTCGAAGCATTAATAGGGTTCTTAGGACAATCTTTTATGATGTGCTCTTTGCCACAATCGGCACAAAAGCCTTGGATGTTATAGTACTGTGATTGTCCTGCTATCGGAGGATGTGGACAATCCTTTATGAAATGGTCTCCTTGGCACCTAAAGCATGGTCCTCTAGGGCCCTGTGGTCTTTGTTGTCTCAATTGGGGCCGTGGATTTGGGTTTGTGTACATCACATTAGCATAGTCTGGCTCCCAACTAGCTTCCACTGGTGGACTATCGTAATGATATGTCTCCACATGTTCTGGTGACTCCGTGTAATAAGCGGGTGGACTATCTACATGCGTAGAGTCAAAATTGTTTGAGTTCGGGTCACTCTCGGTGATCAAAGGTGAATAAGGCACTAAGGCCCTACTTAGGTTCTCTTCTGCAACAGCGTATTTAACTGAGATGACATTCGCTGGTGGGGGTGGCTGCTGAGCTAAGACAGGTTGAGGTCTCTGTTGAGCCTCGTATGGGTAGTTCTGAGGAGGCCTATAGTAATAAGGCTGAGCATTGTATTGGCCTTGATACCTACCTGGCTGTGCGTATGCTTGCGGGTAGTTCTGTCTCACAGTCTGTTTGTTGTATGGGCAGTCATGAGCCGTATGATTCGTGTATCTTCTCTCAATTGTACAGTATTGGCCACTAGGGTTGGCTTGTGGTTGTGGTGCATTGGGGCACACATTTGCCATATGATCACCACCACAGGTGTAACAACGCATGTTCATTAGTACCCTAGGTTTACTAGAAACTCCTAGTTTCTGGGCCACTTTTTCCGCAAGGTCTTCTATCGAGTTAGACAATTTTGTGGATGCTAGAGATGAACAGTCGGAGTCCTTATAGACCTTTGAGAGTTCCAACTCGTCTCCTAAGTTGTCCTCAATGTCTATACATATTCTTACACATTGCTCTAGCGTTCTGGGTTCTTTTAGGTACACATAGGAGCGTAGTTTAGAGCTTAACAAGCCATCTAAAAACAATGACACTTGCTTGGCTTGTGAGGGTAGCTCTTGCATTGGACATCGTTCAACATATTGTCTAAACCTACGTCCTGCCAGTCTAACTGTTTCTTGAGGGGTTTGTTTGAAACTATGAATCAACGAAGACGTGTCATGTCTAATCCCACTTTTAGAGAATTCAGTGATGAATGACTCTAAAAGGTGATGGATGTCTCTAAATTGCCTCTGTTGCAAAGGTTGGAACCAAGTTAAAGCTGTATTCTTTAACGTTAGTCCAAATGCGTTGTATTGCGTGAACATGTCTTTGACTTGTTCTGCTCTTAGTACTTGCTTGAATTCTGCAACATGGTCATAGGGATCTCCTGTCCCATCAAAGTAATTTTTCATGGATTTCACTAATTGAGTGGGTCTTAACATTCTTGCATGTTCACGTGGTCTAGGTAGAGGAAAATCATCTCTACCGCCTTGGATTCCATGTTCCCTTTGTCTATCCGCTCTATTAGTGTTTGTGGTTGTTCGATCTCTCCCTACAGGATGAGTGAAGCTTACTTCGGGTCTTTCTTTATTTTTCTCTCTTTGATTTCCATGGGCTGAGGATGTTCCTGCCCCTTGTTGACTTGTATTCATGTTCGTTCTAGATGGAGGGAATACCAATTCACCTCTCCATGTGTATGTGTTTTTAGCATGGTCAGACACCACAAAGACTCTTTCTGAAGTCTCATCCAGGTATACAACCTTTCCAGGTGTATCTGGGTCCTTGAACTCGTATATCGTGATGATACCTACCTCACTAAGTAGTTCTATCTTGTATCTCCAAAAGGCTTCATCAGTTTCTTTATTTACAAACAACTCTATGCTTCTGTTGTCCTGAGGGATCCATTCTGGGATTAGTACTCGTGTCAGTACAGATTTCCCTCTAGGTGTTCTAGGCTCTTCTAATGGTTCTTTTCCTTGAGATTTTGCTTCTGTCTCTATCTGAATCATGCCAAACTCATTGGTATTGTTTGGCTGCGTACTTAAGATGTACATTGTTCCTTCCTTGTCTATGTACGCGTCTCTCTCAAATTTCACCACTGGATGTTCCAATCCAATGGGTTGATCGGGGTTGTGCATTTGCACCACTTGCCTTCGCAAACCATCCTCATAGATGCGAGCACCTAATCGGTTGGTTAAGAGAAACTCTAGTTGTGTTCTATAGGGTCCTTCTGGTTTTTCTAAATAGGCTACATTCGACCCTCCTTCTGGTCTTTCTGTGCTAAATGCAATTTCTGAATCACTAGTATCTGAGCTCTCGTAGGGATAACTAGTGTTCAATTGTTGAGCCCACGATCGTGCAGTAGTTCTTACACTTGCCTCTGATGATCTAAGGCTTCGTCGGTCTGACTTACCTATGTGTTTGCCCGATCTAAGGTTCATTAATTTTCTTCCTTGCACACTCAGTACACGCTCAGATCGTCAATGATTCTTTGTTATTACTTTCTTGATTCTTTTTAGATTTCTTTAGACTCTTGTCTTAATGTATGCGTCAGGAATTTGACTTTCTGTGGTACTTTGAGTTCTCGTTCCGTCAGACTGATGTTCTTTCCTTTAGGTTTTCGTGTCACACACCTTTATCTTTAGTCTTGAACTTGATAAATTTAATTCTCTTGAACTTGAGGCGTTCCTATCGTCTTTAATCCACAATGCTACCGTTTATCCTAAGCTAAGAATTGACTGAGGGGGTTGAGTAATCTTCCAACCTCGAGTCAGCTTTTCTGGTTGCTCTGATGCCCAAGAAGCCGCGCTTCCCAAGCTTTATGCCCTTCACTGCCTTGCCTTGGTTGCCTTTGATTGCCCTTGCTAGACTTGGAAAAATTCAATATTAGAACAATTTGCAGTTGGATGATCAAGCACTTAGAGTATATACACCTTTTAAGTCCCTTCCCTTTTGCCCAACTTTTTAATGCTTGCCCCCTAGCTTTCTAGTCCCAAACTAGGTCAACCTCAAAATAGCTTATCTAAAAATAGACGTATTCTTTAAGAAAAAAATAGTTGAGGTCACGTAGTATTCGTCAAGAGCTTTCTAACGAGCTATTAAGCTCAAAAAACGGACTTCGGATGAAAAAGTTATGACCGTTCAGGCCCTGGGGGGTAAAAACTAACAAACAAGTTTTTCTCCAAATATGAGCTAAGGGGTCTCCTATGAGTATAGTCACCCAAAAATTTCCCAAAAATAGCCCCAAAATTGGCCAAAAAATGAAACCCTAAAATTTGCGATGGGGGTGCACAATCACGATGGTCTGGGACCGTCGCGATGGCGTGAAGGTGAGCAATCGCGATGGTCTGAAGTGCACGGTCGCGATGGTCCAAAAGTGAGCAATCGCGATGGCTCGATCAGGCGGACAATCACGATGGCGTCAGTCAACGGTCAATGTGAACAATCGCGATGGTCCAAAGTGAACCGTCGCGATGGTCACAAATGCGATGGCTTGAGCCAATCGCGATGGTCCAAAATTCGAGTTGTCACGATGGTGTAAGGGTGTCGTCGCGATGGCGTGAGGTGCGAACCGTCGCGATGGTCTAGCTTGCCACGTGGCACCGTCGGCGCGATGGCGTGAGCCAATCGCGATGGTGTGGGATCAACCGAACAGTCGCGATGGTCCGCAAACCGTTGCGATGGTCCAAATGAACCGTCGCGATGGCGTGAGACCGTCGCGATGGTCCAGCCGAGCCGTCGCGATGGTGTGACACAATCGCGATGGTCTGAGACCGTCGCGATGGTCCACCAAAATGTGATTTTTGCAGATGCGTCTGTGGATTCGTGTGTGCGCTTGTGTCGCCTATCCCGTGATGTGGTCGCTTACCAAAAATTCCGCACTTGGCAGACCATCGTGATGGTCTGACACAGTCGGAAATCTCTGACAGAAAGTGAAGTTTTTACCTTTTCCAAGATGTCCTGATGCTCTGGAGCACTGTACCTGCAAGAAAACTCAAGAAGACAAAAGCACATGCAAGCACAAAAGCTCTCTCTCACTCTCTCGCATGCACAAATGAGGGGAAATGAGGAGAATGGGTGGATATGGTGAATTTTTTGATTTTTTTGGAGATGAAGATGATGATGCGGTGATGAAGATGGAGTGTGGGGGAGGTGAAAAACACTAAAAACTAAGTAAAAACAACAACAAAAACTGAAATTTTTACCTTCCAACGCCACTTCTTGCTATACTCTTACCATCACACGTTCGTCCTAGACTCGATCCCCGGCAACGACGCCAAATTTGGTGTTGCTCTAGCACAATGGTGAGAACCACGTTAAGAAGCTTCACCTCCTTAATTGTCAATCCGCGGAAGAGATAGGAGTGATATGAAGATCGTGAATGTGAGATGATGTGAGAGTGAAGGTGAGAAGCACAAAGATGCACACACACATACACACACACAATGAAGAGACAAGCAAGACACAATGGAAGGTGAGAAATCCACTCTATTACTCAAGAACACTCTTACAAGCTCAAAATAGCTCTAAGCTCACACTAACCAACCTCAAAAATGAGCTCTCTAGCTCTTTTTATAGTTTCTAGATTAGTTTTGACCGGTTTCACATCTAGTGACCGGCATAGTTAAAAAATAGGTCCTAGATGCTATTTGAAAGGGTAAACGGTGTCTAAAAATAACGAAAATTGATACGCGCATTCTACCTAAGCTCCTCAAGCTTGAGAACTCCTCGGCTTGCACAAAATGGAGCTATGGATTACAAAATGGGGTTTTCTATGTTACATATGTTACAATAGTGATAAAAATCACTGTTGGAGGTTTTTGGAAAGTATTTGAGAACATAATTCTTTGAAAAAAGATTCGACTGGCTCCCTGCTCCGTCGTTACATGCTTCCGCGTCTTCTATGCCTCTGGCTGCTTCCAACATGCACTTTACTAAGTTATATAGTTTGCTAAGTCCTACAAATACAAATAAAGTACATTTGTATTTGAAAAGGATTATAGAAGGGTGACTCAAGTAAAGAACATTTGAAGATTCCTCTTCTTTCTATTGAAAGTGGAAAATGAATATAATTTCTACCCTTTTAAGATAGAGGTAGGACCTCTATTGCACATTCCTAAAAGTTGTACATTTCGATGAAGGTACAAAGTGTAAAGAAACGTAAGATTTTATGGATCTCAAAATTTTTGAACCTTCCAAAGGGAAAAATTTAAGCTAAGATCACCAAAGAAGTCCACCCATTTCACTAGACCATAGGTGTTAGACATTGGTCTATAGAGACCATCACTTGTGTGTGTGGGACAAGGGCTAGTCATAGCCAAGGTCCCTAGCTTGGGGGATATCCTAAGTTATTCAATGGTAATGGGGATGAGTGTTGCATGGTGGCCACATGTTGGAACTAGACCATTCGAGAGCATTACTATTTTGAATGCAAGGGGATATAATGGATGGGAGGAGATAGGCACACTCATCGTTCATGAGTCTTTATTTCAAGTCCTCAAAGGATATTTTTAGAGAGTTCTAACAATTGGTAATCAGAGCCAATGGAAATTCCTTTTGGGAGATTTTTTGAAAAATCTGGATGCACAACCGCCATTTTTGTGAAGTGACTCATCATCTTCATCGTGGTTTGTGCGATTGTCATTGCAAGCATGTGGTTGACCATTGTCTTCAAAAAGAGAGCATGAGAGGTATCTTAGAGGAGCCCAAGGGACCCCCCCAAGACACCTCGCACAAAGACAACACCCAAGGAGATGGATTTGAGCAGTTTGTTGCGTGAGTATGTCCTCATATCACACTCGTGGAGCAGATAGAGCATACACTCCCTCTTTTTCCTCTTGTGATGGGAATGATATGAGCCCTAAATCTCTATATATAGGAACAAAAGTCGGATTTATCTTGGTATATGAGATAAAAGGCACTGCTCATGCATGCACCTTGCTGAGAGAGAAGCTACAAAAGAAGAAAATCAAAGTTCTTTGTTTATTTCATCTTCAAACTCCCTTGTACAAGAGCTTATTTGGACTACCCTCTTCCACCAAAATGGTCATAGCTCTCTCATTACTCAACCAAATTGAGTGATTTCACTCAGGGAGCTATGTTTTGAGCAGCTCAAAGATACCATTTGGATTCATCTGCACACCTTTGTAGAGCTTTGAAGTTGGTTTTTCGCTACCAATGAATCCCATAAACACACTTTTTCAATGTGACGATGATCAAGATCCACTTGGAGATGCAAGAGGACCATATATCAACCATTTTCAGCTCTTGCACATACCTACACATGGAAATTTTAAGACCTAAGATAAGTTTTCTCGTGATCTTCATGCATTGTTTTGCATTTAGAACAAGCATAACATAGTACATATCCATCATATATTTGTTCATATGCTTGTTTAGCTCTACAATTTGTATGCAAATAGGATGGTAGTATTTTCTTTTGCAGATATAACCAAGACGAAATAAGAACATTCAATGTTCTTATCATTGGTATCCATGCCACAAGCATAAGGGCTTTTATACAAGGTCATGTAGTGCCCTTCGGTCATTCCTACCAAAATTTTGCTGAAATTTTCAAAATTTTTGCATGCATAAGCATAAAAGTAAAAAAGCACACTAAAAGTTTTCTTGTTTGTCATTTCTTTATGCAAAGGCTTGTGACTAGTTACCTTTTGCTGCCAATTTTTTACATTAGGTGCACATAAACACATAAACTAAAAAAAAACATAAAACCATCAAAAACATAAAAAGAAATTCACTCTTTCCTAGTGCATAGCCTCAAAAAGAGGCTAAGCAGATGCACATGATCAAGATAGTTTCAAGAGCAAAGAGAAAGGTGAGTGCTCTGTTTGAGAGGGCTTACGACAAGTCCATCATTACCCCTTAGTAGAAAGAGAAGGCAATGAAGCAAGGATTATGCTATAGATGCTTAGGACAACACCACTTTGAAGATTGTCCTAAGAAGAAAAAGATAGAAGTGACCATAGTCATAAATCCCACACAATCAAGGAGTGATGCAGATGAGGATTTTGGTGATTCTCCATCTCATGTACCATCTCCTATAGTGGCCATGACGGTCACAAAAAAGGTTCCTTTTGTGCTAGATCTTTTGATTTTGCAAATGACACAAAAAGGATACTAGTTCCTTGATATAGAGCTCATTGTTATGAGTGGAGTTGTGGTAGGATGCCTTGTCAATATCCTCCTTGACACTGGGTTTATGCATAATTTCATTAGTTCTTGGCTAGTCAAAAGGTTACACTTAGACACTGTGCAGTCAGAGTATGCCTACATAGTGGAGTTAGCCGATGGGAGGGAACTAAGACATGGGACTAACTAGTAGTAGGTCTACCCATCTAGATATCCAAGAGACATGATTGGTGACTTCAAAAAAGTTGCTCAAGATTGATTGTAAGTATATTTATTTTCTTTATTTCATGTATTCATCTTGCGTATTGATGGATTCTTGCAATCAAGGAAAATCTAGTTGGAATGCTCAAGTAATTTTAGATGAAGTAAGAGCTTAATTCCAAGATTTGTTCTTTAAAGAATTACCTTCAATTTTATCTCCTTATAGGAACATTGAGTGTCACTCTAGCACAATGGCAAGTACCAATGTGAGGAGCTTCACCTCATAAATGTCAATCCACGGAGACGTGAGGACGGGTATGAAGACCAAGAGCAAGTGAAGTGCACAAGTGAGTGAGTGAAAGCACACAAGCATGCACATACATACACACACATGGGCACAAGGTAAGAGCAAAGAGTGGAACAATGGAAGATCTTTGATTACAAAAGAACTCTCTTACAAAGCTGAAACCTACAACAAGCTCCCTAAAAATGAGCTCTCCACCCCTTTTTATAGTTTTTTGAGTGGTTTTGGTCCTATCCAGACCTAGTGTCCGGCCTAGTTAAAAAATAGGTTCCAAGGCTTATTTGGGGACTCAAATGGAATCTAAAAATGATGAAAATTGGTAGGATGATACTTCTAATACTCCTCAAGCTCAAGGAATCCCGCTTGAACAAAATGGAGTTGTAAAAATGGAAAATGGTATTTACAATGGTTTTTAGTAATGAAAGTCACTATATTTATAGGGATTTCTTCTGAAAATTTGACATGTGCTTTTTGGAGCTCCCTACATGCTCCTTCTTCTCGTGTCTCCACTTCATTGATGCACTTTGCTGCTTGTGTGTGACCTTGACTGTCAACACTCCCCCGCCCCCCCTAGAGTCTGTCGTCCCAGACAAACCCTTATTGTAGTGGTTTTTCCATGTAGTGTGTGGAGAGATAGTGTCCATCATGTATCAAAAAGAGTGGTCCATCTTCCAATTGTAGCTGGAGCAGTTGTGTCGTTAATCATTTTGTCATTGCGACCTTTGTATGTACTTCTTCCTTGTACTCCAGCTTGATGGTGTCTTTGTGAGCTTTTTAAAAATTGTGAGCTATTCAAAAGAGGTTGTCAATGTTGATTATGAGCAACTCTCGTGGTGGATTGCTTCCTGGCTCTTGTTGTTGTCACCGTGATGTCCTCTGGTTCTTCCAAAGATGGCTTCCCTAGTGTCCATACCAAGTACTTGTGACCCATAATGACTGATGGGTAAGTGCATTAGTGCATGGGTTGGAAGAAGAAAGTGCCTTGTGCACGGCCGTGTAATGGAGCCCTATGCATGCATACTTGGGAAATGCATTGGAAGAATTATAGTGCAAGAAGTTGGGTCTTGAGCTAAGTGCTCAAGGGTATGCCGACGAAGAGGTTTCCTAATCGATCATGGTTATGTTGTTGTTGAAGCATACAATTCTTACCATGGTGAAAGTTCCGTCAATCTTCAACTCTTCGTGTTGTACTTCCATCATGGTGATTGGCCATTAGCTTGTCTTCTGTTGTTGATGGCTGTCCTTGTTGATGGTTCATCTGGGGGATTCTTCAAACGCACAATCCCGTTCTTTCTCTCGTCTTCTTCCTCTTCTGCTTCTTCTTCTCTCTTTTTTTTTGAACAATGGAATATAAGAAGGAAAAAAGGTGTTAGCATCAATAAATATTTTACATATGTCAGATGTGTCACATGTGCCTGGGATCCTCAATTGTGTCTATGCACGACCATGTAATGTGGCCCTATATTAATGCATACTTTGTAAATGCATGACCTGAATGGTGCAAAAGACAAGGTTATGCCAAAGGCACATGGTTGTTGCACATCGAGGCTTTCAATGTTGTTGGTGGATTTTGATGCAGTCTTTGTTGGAGGTAGCCAGTGGATCTTGAAACAATGTAATCCTTCTTATAGGGATCCATTTCAGGATAGTATTTGGCCCTATACACATAAGCTCTGTCCTCTGTATCTTTGGGTGGTTTCTAAATTTTGGTATCTAGCGTGGTTGGCTTTTTGGCTCTGTGGAAACCAGTGGTACTTTTGGCTTCCACACCCATACCCTTTTTGGTTGTCTTTTTATTATCGGTGAGGAGATGAATTTATCTTCTTTTGTTCTTGGTCCATGGTTTCGACTCTTGCTTCTCCATGGTGTTTTTGCTGAGATTTTTCTCGTGAGGGAGACCATATGGTTTTGTGCATGTAAGAGTGCCTTGGGTACCCACATTTGAAATCGCCCTTGTTGAGCTGCAACTAATTTCTTTGGCACCCGAATTTGTCGAAGACTGTGGGATTGAGCTGGTCCTCGTTTCTTGGTGCTTCTTTTAGCATGGTTGGCTTGCCTCACTGGGAAGGGTTGTGGCAAAGCTGGTGGTTGTTCTCCTTTTCGTACCCAAATCTGCTTCATGCCCTGAGCTTCTTTCTTCTTGAATTTTGTCTCTCTCGTTGATATAGCAGATGTCTTTTTTGCTTGCCTCTTTGATCGAGTTACACTTGCATTAGTATGTGAACAAGAGATGCATCTTCTCAAGAGCTTCGAAACGAACCCGCTATTCACTATGTTTGGAGTTCAAAGATGAGAGAAAAGCTCGATTTACTGTTGACTGCTGCTCCAAGTATCATGACACCATAGCTGACCTTGAAAGCTTGTTTGGAATAGATTTAGACTTATTTGCACTCTTGAGAGTTCATATGCATCGACCATCATTAGAATGCATGTCTTCATACACTCGGATAGGTTTTGATACTCCTCTGTGTTGGGGCTTCACTCACTAATTAGGCATGGATATATGAAGACATATGAAGACATATGATGGAGGAAAGAAGAAGTGAAGAAAAGACCTACAGAAAATCAAGCCTAAGTGAAGGGACAATTTCACTATTGTAAATTAGTGCAAAATTAGAGTCTAGTTTGTCATTTGATCTTCAGAACTTACGAGTTCAAGTCTAGAAGAATGTAAACCATAGGTATATAAGTTAATTTGAGCCAAAAACATATGTGAGAGAACTCAATGTTGAAATTTGAGTAAGTAGAGAAAAGTCGTGTCTTTTCTGAGAGAGATGGTGAGAGAAAACTTCTGAGTCTGAGAGAGTTTTCCATGGCTGTGAGCAAAATTAGGCCAAGCCATTTTGTACACATCTTCTCTGATAATCAACACATGTTTGTGTAGAAGGATTGAGTCTAATTCCTCTTGTACATTGAGTTTCAAGTCATTTCATATGACTGTGTAAGGTAGTTGACAGTTACGACTTTTCTGGCGCACATTTGACTGATCTTCTGAAGGTCAGATCTCGAAGCATGGTGTAAAGTTTTTTGTAAGTGATAGCTCATTTTAAAGCTATTATCCTCAACTACATTTGGTCAAAATATCTTTAAGAAACGGGATGCATACTCAGAGAAATCAGCTTAACAGTGAAGGTATGTCAAATCAATGAAGTCAATTTCTAGTTTTCAAACATAGTGAAAAGTTTGGTACAAAATCAGAAGATTTTGAAGTTATTACTTGAAAGTTTTGCTTGTTATATGTTACTGAACATTAGCAAGAACCTTTCTTAGTAAATGATCAGAAGAATTTGCAAAGATCAAGCTGATACAGGTCAGATTGAAGGTTTGAAGAAAAGGCGCAGATTTCTGTGAAGTGAAATTTTGATTTTCACTAAGTTCAGAGTTGAAGGTTCATATTTAGAGGTTTGCTAAGCTAATGATGGTTATGGAGGTCTTCTAATACCACATTAGTTTAGTTCTTGTGGTGTTTCACACACCAACAAGTGGTATCAGAGCAGATAAGGTCCTCAAGAGTAAAGGAAGAGCAGATACAAGAAGAATTGAAGAGTTCTTTATCAAAGAAGGAGGAAGCTGAGGTGTTCAACAAATAAAAGTCATCAGAAGATTATTTCGAAGTTACTTCCAAGGGTAAAGGTCTACAAAAGGTATCATTCTTTAATCTTACACTTACAGGTTGAAGCAGAAGCAAGGATACCATGGCAGATCATGTGTCCATTGACAAATTGGACAGAGATAACTATCCTGCTTGGGTAATGAGGATGGAAGCCTTACTTATGAGTAAGGACCTAATGGTATATGTGACAGGTGAAGAAGAGAAGCCTAAATTTGAAGATGAAAGTCATCCAAGAAAGGAAGAGCTAGAAGTTTTGAAGCTATGGCAGAAGAGAGATGCAAGTGCAAGAGCTTATATATATAACACTATTACAGATCATTTGTTGCCACATATCAGAGGTTTAGAAACAGCTGAAGACATTTGGAATGCTTTGGAAGATCACTTCCAAAACACTACTAAAGCTAGGAAAGCTAGCTTATGGTCAGAGTTCACCACATTCAAGAAAAAGCAAAATCAGAGCATTAGTGATTATGTCACTAAGATGAAGGATTTGGCAGATAGCCTTGGATCCATTGATGAGGATATTGAAGATCATAGGTTGATAGCTCAATTACTTGCAGGGTTAAGAGGTGATGAAAGGTGGAAGCCTTTTGTACTTTCAACAGAACTCTCATTAAACCATTATGTGCCAGAACTGAATCAATTACTTGGATTGATGCTCACATTTGAGCAAGATTTGAAGTCAGATGGAGACAAAGGTCAAAGTTCTGCAATGTACATGAAGAATAAAAAGAAAGGAGATAAAGGCAAGGCAAAGGATGAAGAAGAGTCAACAACTCAAGCAAATTATGCAAGAGGAAGAGGTTTTGGCAGAGGTAAAGGTCGAGGAAATGGAAGAGGTAGAGGTAATCAGAACAATAACAAGAAGACATGTTGGATTTGTGGATTGAGCAATCATCTAGCATATGATTGTTGGCACAATCAACAAGGAGCAAGCCAAAATCAGAACAACAATGGCAGAGGAAGAGGTGGAAGGTTTCAGAATCAATTTCAAAGAGGAAGACAAAATTCAAGAGGAAGTTATGGAAGAGGTGGTGGAAGAAATTGGAATCAGAACCAATCATACAACACCACATATTACAATTATGCAAATGATACACAGAATGACAACCATACAACATTGATGATGAATTCAATAAGTTCATCAGAGAAGGAGGATCTCAAGGTATTTTATATTGATTCTGGTTGTTCAAATCATTTGTCAGGTAATATAGAATTGTTGTCAGAATTGGAAGAAGGCAATTCAAGTCATACAGTACAAACAGGTGACAATACAAAACATAATGTGCATTCAATTGGAAAAGTGAAGTGCAGGAGTGGAGCTGATTTATTAACAAATGTTTTGTATGTTCCAACAATACCAAAGAATCTGATTAGTGTTGGACAAATAGTGGAGAAAGGTTTTCAAGTCAGATTTACAAATGAAGGGGTATTTGTTGAAGATCCAGAGGATGCATACAAACCCATTGTTTGTGGTAAGAAGGAAGGTAGACTTTTTACTCTCAAAGTACAAGGAAATGTTGGTCAAGCCCTAATCACACATGGTGATGAAGTAATTACAGAGTTAGATCTTTGGCATAAGAGATTGGGACACTTCAATGAAAGAGGAATCAAAACTATGGTGGAGAATCAATCTGTATTGGGACTACCAAATGTGAAGAATCAACATATGATATACAAGTGTGAAGCTTGTCAGATGGGAAAAGCTCATAGACTACCATTTCAGAAGAAAGGTTTCAAGCATGATGGTTTGCTTGAACTCATACATACATATGTATGGGGGCCAACAAAAGAAGGTTCAATAAATGGATCTAGGTATTATGTTTTGTTTATTGATGATGCTACAAGGTGGATAACCCTTTATGTTCTAAAAGAAAGATCAGAAGTATTTGGAGCCTTCAAACATTTTCATGCTTATGCAGAAAGAGTTACATGTCAAAAACTCAAGAGGCTAAGGTCTGATGGAGGGGGAGAATACTTCTCCCAAGAGTTTAATGACTATCTTTGGAATGCAGGTATCAAGAGAGAAATAACTTGCAGGTATACACCTCAACATAATGGGGTGGCAGAAAGGAGAAATAGAACATTGGTTAAATTTGCAAGAGCAATGTTAAAGGAAAAGAATTGCCCTAATTATCTTTGGGCTGAGGCTGTAAATACAGCTACATACCTTGTGAATAGGCTACCATGTGGAGCTTTAAATGGTATGACCCCTTATGAAGCTTGGTGGGGTAAGAAACCAACACTTGACCATTGTAAAGTGTTTGGGTCAATTGCCTATGCTTATGTGCCATCACAACTTAGACATAAGCTTGAACCAAAGGCAGAAAAATATGTGTTTATTGGGTATGATGAAAAGCAAATGGGTTATAGGCTATGGAGTCCTTTAACTAAACATTTTATTGTTTCCAGAGATGTGACCTTTGATGAACAGAGGAGTTGGTATGCAGATAAAGATTGTGACCTTGAAACATTTGAAGAAGAGATAAGAAGGAGTGCAAGAGGTAAGTCACATATGCAGATAGATGGAGATGAAGAATATATGCAAGCAAGCACATCAAGAGTTGGATCATATAGAAGGAATGAAGATGGACCAATATTTGATGAAGAAGTACATCCAGATATACATGAAGAGTGTGAACCAAGAAGGTCAACCAGAATGAGGAAACAACCTACAAGGTATTCATATGATACTTCTTACTTGACTCAGAAAAATTATGCTTACATGGTTAAGGAAGATGAAGAACCTCAAAGCTATGATGAAGCAAAGGGTAAGAGACAATGGGAAGTAGCAATGAAGGAAGAGTTTGATGCACTTGAAGAGAACAAAACTTGGGAACTTGTCCCAAAG
Organism: Ceratopteris richardii; assembly: GCA_020310875.1. Classification (NCBI taxonomy): domain Eukaryota; kingdom Viridiplantae; phylum Streptophyta; class Polypodiopsida; order Polypodiales; family Pteridaceae; genus Ceratopteris; species Ceratopteris richardii. The sequence goes on along the minus strand of CM035409.1, from coordinate 30,934,841 downwards.
CCTAATGGTAAGAAAGTGATTGGAAATAAATGGGTTTACAAAGTTAAGAAGCATGCAGATGGAACTATAGCCAGGTACAAAGCCAGATTGGTAGTTAAAGGCTATGCTCAAACTTTTGGCATAGATTATGATAAGACATTCAGTCCTGTGGCAAAGATGTCAACCATAAGGACAATCATTGCCATTGCAGCATCAAAAGGATGGACATTGAGTCAATTGGACATTAAGAATGCATTTTTGAATGGATATATATCAGATGAGGTTTACATGGAGCAACCTCAAGGGTTTGCAGATCATAAGTTTCCAAATTATGTTTGCAGGTTGAGAAGAGCTCTTTATGGCTTGAAACAAGCTCCAAGAGCTTGGAATTATAGACTTGTAAAGTATCTTAATGATCTTGGGTATCAAAGTTCAAAGGCAGATGCAAGTTTACTTATCAAAAGAACAGATGAAGGTATGATCTACATTTGTATATATGTAGATGGCATTATAATTACAGGTACCTCAAATGAAGGAATCAAGGAGGTGAAGAAGCTACTTGAGAAAGAATTCAAGATAAGTGATCTAGGAAAATTGTCATATTTTCTTGGAATGGAAATCACTTATGCAGAACATGGCATATATGTATCACAAGAAAGGTATCTCTTGAATCTTCTAAAGAAGTTTAACATGGAGAATTGCAGAGAGGCATCTACACCACTAGAAGTCAATCATAAACTCAGTCGATATGATGGTGCAAAATTCAAAGACGTGAGGAAGTATCAATCTTTAGTGGGAAGTTTGATTTATGCAACTCTAACAAGGCCTGATCTTAGTTATGCAGTTGGTGTCCTTTCTCAATTCATGTATTGTCCAAAGGATCCACATGGGATTGCAGGTCAAAGAGTCCTTAGATATATCAAAGGGACTTTGAAAGAGGGATTATATTATCCTTTTACATCAAATATAAGATTGAGAGCCTATAGTGATTCAGATTGGGTAGGAAGTCAAGATGATAGAAGGTCTACCCATGGCTACATGATATACATTGGAGATAAGCTTGTGAGTTGGTGTTCAAAGAAACAACACACAGTGGCCTTATCATCAACAGAAGCTGAATACAAAGGACTTGTGGAAGCAGCAAAGGAAGTCATATGGATGCAGACATTATTCAAAGGCTTGGGAATTGATCAAGGTATACCCATCATTCATGGAGATAACATGAGTTCATTATATCTTGCAGCAAATCCTGTATTTCATGCAAGGACAAAGCACATAGAAATACAGTATCATTTTCTCAGAGAAAAGGTAATGGAGAAAGAGATTGAAGTAGTGTACACTTCTACAAAAGATCAGATTGCAGATATTATGACAAAAAGCTTGGATGGAGTAAAGACAAGTAGGTTCAAGGAGATGGCAGGAATAAAAGAGAAGAAGACTATGTGAAGAAGTCAAATTATGCTAATTAGTGATTGAGGGGGAGCTGTTGGGGCTTCACTCACTAATTAGGCATGGATATATGAAGACATATGAAGACATATGATGGAGGAAAGAAGAAGTGAAGAAAAGACCTACAGAAAATCAAGCCTAAGTGAAGAGACAATTTCACTATTGTAAATTAGTGCAAAATTAGAGTCTAGTTTGTCATTTGATCTTCAGAACTTACGAGTTCAAGTCTAGAAGAATGTAAACCATAGGTATATAAGTTGAGCCAAAAACATATGTGAGAGAGCTCAATGTTGAAATCTGAGTAAGTAGAGAAAAGTCGTGTCTTTTCTGAGAGAGATGGTGAGAGAAAACTTCTGAGTCTGAGAGAGTTTTCCATGGCTGTGAGCAAAATTAGGCCAAGCCATTTTGTACACATCTTCTCTGATAATCAACACATGTTTGTGTAGAAGGATTGAGTCTAATTCCTCTTGTACATTGAGTTTCAAGTCATTTCATATGACTGTGTAAGGTAGTTGACAGTTACGACTTTTCTGGCGCACATTTGACTGATCTTCTGAAGGTCAGATCTCGAAGCATGGTGTAAAGTTTTTTGTAAATGATAGCTCATTTTAAAGCTACTATCCTCAACTACATTTGGTCAAAAGATCTTTAAGAAACGGGACGCATACTCAGAGAAATCAGCTTAACAGTGAAGGTATGTCAAATCGATGAAGTCAATTTCCAGTTTTCAGACATAGTGAAAAGTTTGGTACAAAATCAGAAGATTTTGAAGTTATTACTTGAAAGTTTTGCTTGTTATATGTTACTGAACATTAGCAAGAACCTTTCTTAGTAAATGATCAGAAGAATTTGCAAAGATCAAGCTGATACCGGTCAGATTGAAGGTTTGAAGAAAAGGCGCAGATTTCTGTGAAGTGAAATTTTGATTTTCACTAAGTTCAGAGTTGAAGGTTCATATTTAGAGGTTTGCTAAGCTAATGATGGTTATGGAGGTCTTCTAATACCACATTAGTTTAGTTCTTGTGGTGTTTCACACACCAACACTCTGATTGATAAATAAAGCATGAATCTGCACTATATGCACTTGAGGGGGGTCGAGGTATAGTCTCTTCCTCCACAAGTCCCTAAGTCGGTTCTTAGGTACACATGATTTTGGTGCCATTGCCGGGAAATCTCGAATCAAACCAAGACATTCGTGTGATGGTAATTAGCTCTTAGCATTGAAGCGAGTAGAGAAGTTGTGAAGCTCCTCTTTGGTAAGTCACATTCATCCGCACTTACTACTTCTCACTCTCGGAGTGTGTGTAGTGAGTTGATAGTCTCGGGAAGTGAGTAGAGTGAGTTAGAGTAGGAAGGAGAAAGTAGGCAAGTAATCTAAGAAGGTAGGGTAGTTCTCAAGTCATTTTTTCAGCACTTTATATAAGAAATTAATTGAAGTGGCTCAACAGACCCTAGAAAAACCTGTTCAGCGGCTACCCAATTCACGAATTCCCAAAAAAGAATTCCAAGAGTGTGTTACTCTTACTGACCCCAAGAAAGGGAAAGAAGGCGAGACAGCTGAGGTAAGTTACAATGAGAATGAAAAGGAAGGATCCATTATTCTCGAAGTAGAGGGGGAATGGCCTAAAGACTTGTGGGCAAGAGTCCAAGAAGACAGATGGAAGAAAGTGAAAGGAATTGAACCACCCTTTGAGGAGTTAGAAGCAAAAGGTGAATTGGAAGTCTCAATACCTGAATTAAAATCAGAAGGATTATTACAACTTGACAAGAGCGAAAAGGATGATGACAGTGTGAAGGCTTTACCAAATTACACAGGGGAATACGAACATAATTTTGAATTATATTGCATTCCCTCAGTGAGAAGAAAAGAGCAGAACCCATCAGCCCACACATCTGACATTATACAACATCTTAAAAAGGTAAAAATCCCTTGTACACTGACATTAGAAGAACTCTTGAAGGTAAAACCACATTTGAAGGAGAAGTTAACCAGTCAGTTAGAGACAAAGTCAGATGAGAAGGAGATGCTTGATGAAGTGACCACAATCAAAATTCCAGTCGATAAGGTTGGAGATTTCAGTGAGGGAGATGAAGGAAACACATGCCTCCCAATCACTTACCGAGGTTATACTACGAAAGCCATCTTAGACTCGGGAGTAGGAATTGCGACCAAGGAAATTTTGGAGAAATGGGGAAAACCAACTTTAAGACCAATACAGATGAAGATTCAAATGGCAGATGGACACACTGAACAACCCCTGGGATTATTGGAAAAAGTAACCTTCACTACCTACAGAGTTGAATTTGAGCACACCCTAGCAATCTGTCAATTTGAAAAGGCTAGCAATTATGAGATGATACTCGGAAGACCTTTCATGAGACAGCTCAAGGTAGTGCAAGATTGAGGAAAAGACGCAGTATACTTGCAGCATGAGGGAACCACGACCAGGATAAATATCCATACCTACACGTATCAAGACGTTCCTCCCTTACAATGGAATCTAATTCATAAGGAGGAGGACGATCAATCGATCCACAACATCGATTCAAGTGAACAATCATGGATTAATGAAGACACTCATCTATGGATATGCCAAGCAGCAAAAAAGGAAGAGGAAAGGAAGAAAGGATGGCAGTAGAGGCATGGAGTTGCTAGATCTGTACAAGATCCAGCTTACATGCCCCATATATTCCTAGATGAAGAATTCGAACCTCATGGTTGGATGGAGATTTTAGCCACTCTTGATGTATGTGTAAATGAAGAAGTAATAACAATGAATGAATGCATCGACAAGGAAGGATATGATGTAAGTTTATACGTGGTTGTTCTCCAAGAAGCCGAAGAAGGAGAAGTAATTGAAAAAGAATGGAAGGAGGATTATGAAAGCATTGAAATGAATCTTGAACAAATCGAGGTAGACAGTGAAAATCAAAGAGAAGGTGTCATAAATAATGAGTTGAATCAAGGAATGACATAGGGAGAAGAACTTGGACTAAATAAAGAAAAAGAGGAAGGAGAAAACAAGCCTCAAGATCAATTTGAAGTGCCTACCCACTTCAAGAAATACGAGGTAGAGAGGAAGATTGCTATCCAAATGCCGAAACGGGAAGCACAACCAGGAATAGCATATGATAACAAAGAACATACCAAGAAAATAGTAGTAACTTTGGAGGAAGGAGAAGAACGATGCACTTTTATAAGACAAGATGTCTCAATGGAGGAAGAACAAGAGTTAATACTGCTCATAAGAGAATATAGGGATGTCTTTTCATGGACATATAAGGATTTGAAAGGAATAGATCCCTCGATTTGTGCCCACAGAATCCATATGACATCAGAAGCCAAACCTTCCAAACAGAGACCATACACCTATAATGATGTTTACTCAGCAAAAATTAAGGAGGAGATAGTCGTGCCTAAAAAGAATGGCAAGTTGTTGGATGCACGCTTCGTTTATGAGATTGAACACACGGAATGGGTATCACCTTTGGTGGTCGTGCCTAAAAAGAATGGCAAATTAAGGGTATGTATTAATTCAAAGAAAGTAAACACTGCCACCATATGAGATAGTTACCCATTACCTATCACCAACCATATTTTGGAAAGGTTGCAGGAAAGGAAGTCTATAGTTTTCTGGACGGCTTTTCAGGGTATAATCAGGTAGCAATTGCTCCTGAGGACCAACATAAGATAGCTTTTGCAATTGAATGGGGAGTGTATGCATTTAGGGTTATGCCTTTTGGTCTAACTAATGCCCCAACCACTTTTCAAAGGTTGATGTGTCATGTGTTCAAGGAGTTCTTAAGGAAGAGCATGGAGGTATATGTGGATGATTTATGTACCTATTCAGCTATATGATCAGAAGATATCCCAGAACGAGGAAAGATTTTTGCCAAATGTCGACAATATAGAGTTTGTCTTAATCCCAAGAAGTGTGTATTCATGGTTTGGCAAGGAAAGATATTAAGGCACATTGTCTCTAAAAATGGAATTTCCACAGATGAAGACAAAATCAAAGTGATTTTGGATTTGCCTAGACCAAAAACTACTAAAGAAGTACAAGCATTTATGGGACATTGTGGATATTACTATAGGTTTATCCACATGTATGCCATAATTGCTAGGCCCCTTTATGCATTACTATCTCAATTTATTTGGACTGAAGAATGTGAAAAGGCCTTAAACGAATTGAAGAGTCGTCTGAGTTCAACACCAATCCTTAGAGTTCCTGATTGGAACAAACCATTTCATATTCATGTAGATGCTTCCAAGTTTGTCATTGGGTGCATCTTAGCGCAACCAGCAGATACAGGTAAGTTAGACCACCCTATAGCCTATGCGAGTAGACAATTAAATCAAGCAGAACCCAATTATACCACGACGGAGCGAGAGGGTTTAGGGATGGTGTATGTAGTGAAGAAGTTTCGACACTACCTATTGGCAAACAAATTCAAATTCTTCATCGATTATCAAGCGCTACTATACTTAGTCAACAAGCCTTGTAATACAGGACAACTAGTACGATGGTTTCTATTGCTAATGGAATTTGATTTTGAAGTAGTAGTCAAGAAAGGGAATACACACATTAGAGTAGATCACTTATCGAGAATGACACATGGAGAACCTCCCACAAGAGTACCCCATGATATGACAAATACTTATCTTTTTAATCTTGAAGTATGTCCCCAATGGGCAGAAAAATTGATCCCTATCCTCACATATGGACCTAAACATGGGATCACTACAAACATAAGTCATGAATTATGGAAGACCAAAAATCTCCACATCATTACTGGAAGCTTATACCACCAAGATCCAAGTAGATTACTCATGAGATGCGTGGAGGAAGACGAACAAGAGATGTGGCTTCAAAAAGCACATGTAAATCAGTGGAAAACTCATTTCATATTCATGTAGATGCTTCCAAGTTTGTCATTGGGTGCATCTTAGCGCAGCCAGCAGATACAGGTAAGTTAGACCACCCTATAGCCTATGCGAGTAGACAATTAAATCAAGTAGAACACAATTATACCACGACGGAGCGAGAGGGTTTAGGGATGGTGTATGCAGTGAAGAAGTTTCGACACTACCTATTGGCAAACAAATTCAAATTCTTCATCGATTATCAAGCGCTACTATACTTAGTCAACAAGCCTTGTAATACAGGACAACTAGTACAATGGTTTCTATTGCTAATGGAATTTGATTTTGAAGTAGTAGTCAAGAAAGGGAATACACACATTAGAGTAGATCACTTATCGAGAATGACACATGGAGAACCTCCCACAAGAGTACCCGATGATATGACAAATACTTATCTTTTTAATCTTGAAGTATGTCCCCAATGGGCAGAAAAATTGATCCCTATCCTCACATATGGACCTAAACATGGGATCACTACAAACATAAGTCATGAATTATGGAAGACCAAAAATCTCCACATCATTGCTGGAAGCTTATACCACCAAGATCCAAGTAGATTACTCATGAGATGCGTGGAGGAAGAGGAACAAGAGGTGGCTTCAAAAAGCACATGTAAGACAGTGGAAAACTCATTTCATATTCATGTAGATGCTTCCAAGTTTGTCATTGGGTGCATCTTAGCGCAGCCAGCAGATACAGGTAAGTTAGACCACCCTATAGCCTATGCGAGTAGACAATTAAATCAAGTAGAACGCAATTATACCACGGCGGAGCGAGAGGGTTTAGGGATGGTGTATGCAGTGAAGAAGTTTCGACACTACCTATTGGCAAACAAATTCAAATTCTTCATCGATTATCAAACACTACTATACTTAGTCAACAAGCCTTGTAATACAGGACAACTAGTACGATGGTTTCTATTGCTAATGGAATTTGATTTTGAAGTAGTAGTCAAGAAAGGGAATACACACATTAGAGTAGATCACTTATCGAGAATGACACATGGAGAACCTCCCACAAGAGTACCCGATGATATGACAAATACTTATCTTTTTAATCTTGAAGTATGTCCCCAATGGGCAGAAAAATTGATCCCTATCCTCACATATGGACCTAAACATGGGATCACTACAAACATAAGTCATGAATTATTGAAGACCAAAAAATCTCCACATCATTACTGGAAGCTTATACCACCAAGATCCAAGTAGATTACTCATGAGATGCGTGGAGGAAGAGGAACAAGAGATGTGGCTTCAAAAAGCACATGTAAATCAGTGGAAAACTCATTTAAATGCGAATGGAACATGGCAAACACTGAAGAGATTAGGCATATACTAGCCAACCATGCAGAGGGATACACACAACTATGTATCAACCTGCCCAACTTGTCAAGAATGAAGGCCAGAAGAGAACTCTACTCTATGTTACTCCACTGTAGCACTAAGATGGAGTATGCCTCTAGTAAAATTCTTAAAAACCCAGGAGTACCCGAAAGGAACTACTCTAGCAAGAAAACGTGCGCTCTGTGAGCAGAGTAAAGACTATGTTCTTATAGGAAAATAGCTCTTCAAGAGAGGAAGGGACAATCATCTATGAATGTGCATTCATGAAGACGAGTATCTTTCTGTATTAGAAATGGCGCATACAGGAGCTGCAGGAGGACATTTTTCTGCAGATAAAACGGCAAAAATGATTCTCTTCACAGGAATGTGGTGGCCAACTCTACATCAAGATGCAGCCACTTACATCCAAAGATGCGACACCTGTCAACGAACAAAGTATCCTATAAGAAGAGATGAAATGCCACTAAAACCTATGATGAGTGCCAGAGCATTTACCAAATGGGGAATAGATTTTGTAGGACCGATTAGTCCACCAGCTAAAGGTTCTCATGCTGAGTACATAATTGTAGCAACTGATTATTTGACCAAATGGGTAGAAGCCAAAGCAACCAAGAAAAATGATGCGAGGACTACGGCTAAGTTTCTCTTCGAAAACATATTCACTAGATTTGGATTGCCTATTGAAATTGTGAGTGATAGGGGCACACATTTTGTCAATGAAGTAATAGAAGCCCTAATGAATGAATTCTTAGTGATTCATAAGAAATCAGCCCCTTATCACCCACAAGCCAATGGATAGGCAAAAATTTCAAACAAAATCTTATGCACAGTCCTGACTAAAATTGTTAACAATGGTAGATCCGACTGGGATAAGCAATTACATCACGCTTTATGGGCATTCCAAGTAGCCTACAAAACAGCCATAGGAACTACTCCCTTCAACCTAGTATACAGACATAATGCCATCTTGCCAATTGATTTCTTGGTACCTACTCTCAGAGTAGCTACAAATTACGAATGGACGGGACATGAATTATTAGCTCAATTGGAACAAATAGAAAAGTTACACGAAACAAGATTACAAGTTGTAGCAGGTATTTATGCTGCAAAAAGGCGACAAAAGGCATATTATGACGCTCATATTAAAGATAAAAATTTGAAGGAAGGAGATTTGGTCTTGGTTTATACTTTAAAGCAACATGCAAAGAAACTACAAAAAAGAGGATATGGCCCATTGATCATCAATCGTATATCTACCAGTGGAGCCATCAACTTAGCGACCATAGATGGAGAAGTATTGCCCCGAGTAAAAAAATATTTAGAGCCATTGACAGAGAAATAATGTCACGACTTATAGTGGCTAAACATAGACAAGAAGAAGATGAAAGAATACGAGAGGAAGCAAGATAGGAAGCTCTAGAACGAATCAGGAAACCAAAAGAATGGATGAGAGAGAGGGATGAAAGGTATTGAAAAGGAGAGGAATCCATCCCAATGGCTAACTTCAGAGCCTTTGAAAACCTAGGGCAGCAAACAAAGCAACCATATTTGAATTTGGGTGCTGGAACAAAAGAGTACCACTTGGTGGATGCTCTCATTGACACAGGAGCAGCTGTAAGCTGCATCAAGTCTTCATTGACTCAGAAACTCAAGGAAGAATTACGCCCATCTAAGGCACAATTGATTGGAATAGGAGGAAAAGTTACTGAATGCATAGGCGAGATTACCTTATCCCTACATCTTGGAAACAACACAATGCAACAAAAACTCTTAGTGTGTCATGACCAGGACTTATTAGAGGAACTTGTGTTGGGTCAAGACGGGATATATGGATATGAAGTGACTATCCAATTAACCTTAGGTTACATATCAACCAAGATAGGACACCGTGAGGTATTCAGCATGTTAGACGAACGACCTGTCAAAGCCAAATGTATAGGCCCAAGAGACCTCTCACACATGCATGATAATTAATGTACGTCCACCCCCACTAAGGAAACTCCACCATCAAGTACTTCGTGTGAGAATGCACTGAATCTCAATCTAGCACACACTCCCAAACTAGTGAACCTCACTGCTAACATCATTCACAATAAAAGCCCCTATGAGGTATCGAGCACAAGAGAAAATAATCACCAAGAATATCATGATCTTTCACGTATTAGAATATATCCCATTCCTTGTACTATACATGCTTGGATAAAAAAAGATTAGGTGACATCCTATCATCAACAACGGATCTACTCTCTACATCGGAGACAACAATAGTACAAAAACTCGAGTCAAGTTGGACTCAGAGGTCCACAAAGGATTGCTAGAGTTTGGATTCCGAAGAAGGTGATGGTCGCTCAACCGGCACGAACACTAAACGTCTTGCACAACTAGAAGCTCAAACAGAAAAAAAAGTAAATATCGGGACACTAGTAGAGCCACAACCAGAGAATCCTACTGACGAGGTAGAGGTATGTCCTCTATCTCTCCTGATCTATCATTCTCCAATAAAAGAGCAGATGGCAGAACCTTGTGATGATCATCCAATGCCATATACTGCAAAAATAGGTCAGAAGGAACAAACACTATTGGTGTCCCGATTGACAGAAAATTTTGAAAATGAAGTTGTCAAGGTCATGAAGGAAGCCAAAATAAAAGGAAAAGACTTGGATACAATAATGAAGCCTTTCAATATTCCCTATGGACTATTGAAAGAGAAAACACGACAATATATAAAGAAGATCACACAAAAGGATCCAGATGAGCAGCTATACTTCAAAGACAATACATTCAATTACACTCAAGAAGAATTTGAGGCTGCACAACCTGTATGGCAGAGAAAATTTTTGGAGAAAAATCCTACTTTGCGGGTGCACTGGCAAGCAACACCATATTTATTACAGGTAAATCCTTCATTTTGCCCAACACTACATCGCAGAGAAGCAAATTGAGCTACCACAAGGAATTATGGAATGGGATAATGATGTCATTGATTACCTCATTCTAGGCTAGTCAATTGACAATGAGATTTTCTATGTAGGGTATCCTAGGCTTGATGCACATTTTGTCTACGTTTATCACCTATACCAGTCTTTGTATGATTCTCATAATGCCTCATCACTAATCACACAAGTGGTCATGAGGCAAACATCTTCCCCTGGAACCCATGTTTTTCTTATTGACAAAGTCAAGGAGTGGGAGTTCAAAACAAAGACTTTAAAATTCCATGAAATCAACAACTATTCCAAGATCATTTGACAAATAGGAAGCCAATTTGGATACCAAAAAGGGAGATCAATCATCATAAATATATCAACCCAAATCTCTTCTATCACACACAATGAAAGCGTGTTTATCTCCACAAAGACTCTAGAATATTGCACAAACACAAAGGCATGGTAAGTCTTGACTCCATTGTGGACCCAAGGGGGCCCCACAAGCACGTGTCAGTATCATGGCCAATTGATCCAACATATGTGGGTTTCTAAACAATTCATAGTGGTACAACATAGTCAAGCTCAAATCTAGATTCCTAAGACCCATTTTAAAGGCCAAAAACCAATCGGACACATGAATAAGGCACTAAAAAAGAGTCCTATCACCCTAAGGAGGCAAGGCAAGGGCGAAGACATCAAGGAGCATGAAGGAATTCAAATGGCTCACAAGCAGAGAAGCTTCGACACACCACACAAGTTTGGGTCCCTAGATCCCCGAGTCACTTATTTGATGGATTCAATTATATCTAGAGACCTAAAGAAACGAATCCTTAGAGGCTCAGGAAGCAAGTCTACATGCTTTCCCACATGCATCACAAGACTCTTAAGCAACTCAAGTAAATATGGATTCATGTGATCCTAGATTCATGTCAAAGAATATTTCAAATGCTTTTAGAGGCCCAAATCAAAGACCTATTAGTTCTCTTGAACAAAGGCTTTCAAAGCTTAGCAATGACATAGAACACAACAACAAAAGATGATTTTCAAGCTACAACCAATTTTAAGGTGGCAACCTAAGGTCAGACAACCTTCTAAGCCAAATACAATGAGACAAATATGGGTTGTCAAACCACAATCATCCCCAATACCCTTAAAAAAGGTATTGAAAACTCCAAAATTCATGTTGGAACAAGAAACACTATTATTTTTGGAGCATCTATAATAGTAAGACTATCCTATTTATGTGGGAATCATCTGCTAATCACATAACCTTGTCTCTTGCACACATTGTGAGATCCTTTCACTTCCAATACACAATGAATTTAGGCTACATTACATGGCCATACATAATACATAGTTATGATAAACCATGTACCAGAATGATACATTAGAAAGTGAGGCCAAATGTCACATCTATACTCTAATTTTGCCAACTAATGTTCTGTTTCATGTAATCAGTAATCAAGTTTGTATAATTGATGCATTCAAGGGTTAGAAGAGCATGCCATTAATAATATTTTCTTGGAAAAGATAATAGAGATTTGAGTAAGGCTCTAGATCTAGATACTTTATCCAAATTCAAATATATGACACTAAGTGAAGTTGATGCCTCTCTTGTCAGGACATGCACACAATTAATGGGACAACTAGACCATGATAGAGATGCAATTACATTGCTTTTTAATGATTCAAAAGGGTTACATCCTATCAAGGTTCCATTCTTTGAACAGTTGGTAGTCCTCTTCAATGTGTATTTTTCAATGTCTTTATGGTGTTTTTTATGTCTTCATTTTCATACCATAAAACATTGGAAAATTCATGGTTATTATGAGAGGATATCAAGAAGCACAAATATAGTGCAACACATTGCCACTATTTCAAGCAATGCAAAAATGATTTCCAAGATTCAATTGTCATTGCCACACAATCAAAGCTCCACTCATTGAGAAGGAGCCACCATTATCACATAAAGGTCAACCAAATCATCCTTAGGTCTTTCAAATCTTTAGAATATGATGCTTCATCAACAATAAGTCCTTAGAGCACTCTGCTCAAGATCCTCTTTATGTTTGCACCATTTCCTTTCAATTATATTTGTAGATTAGGCATGCATAGGGCCACCATAAAAGGCCATTCACATTCACTTTCTCTTCTTGGGAACCCTATAACCCCAATGTGCTTCAACACCCATTTTTCCCCAAGTCCAACATCCTCATTCATTATCTATCAGGGATTGCAGACTCTTGAAGGAGGAATGTTGGAGATGGGAAATCATAGGAATCTTTTGATGGATAGGAGAGAGAGAGAGAGAGAGAGAGAGAGAGAGAGAGAGAGAGAGAAGATTATTGGGCTTGTGAAGATTGAAGCAAAAAATCATGTTGGGTGCATTCAAACAAAGAAAGGGTCAAGTGGGGGTCCCAAAATTTCCTAAATCTCCCCTCAAATTGGCCATTTACATGTGAAAAACCACCTTCCATACATGTGTAGAGTCCATTTCTTGTATTACTCCACATTTCTATAAGAAGAGGATTCATTGATCTCGAGGGGTGATTTGACACTGTCTATAATTCTACAAGATTATTTTGCACTCAAATCTAACACCAAATGAGGGTTTAAGATTTATTTTAACTAGGGCAAACATTAGAGCGTGGAGGATCACTTTTTAAATGACACCTATAAAAGTGAACTCACACTCAGTTGTAAGGCTTTTCTTCTTCTTCTTCTTCTTCTTCTTCTTGTTCATTCTATTCTATTCTCAATACAAGTATGAGTTTCCTAAGAGCTCTTGTGCCGCAATCATGAATAAGAATTGCTTACATGCTTGTGTGCATATGCTTGTGCATGTGTGCATGACTCTTCATGTGTGTGAATGTCTATTAGTGTGGTAAAGGTCTCGTGCCATTGGATCATCTCTCGAATTGACAATTTGTGGGCCATGATGATCCATTGCTTGATGCTAGTTTGCATGTATGTCATGCTTGAGGTCTATATTGGACACGGGAGTGTTGGAGATGGAAACTTGTGTGATGTTTTTGATGGCTAGAAGAGAGAGAAAACGACCAAGATTATGAAGAGTGAAGCAAAGAAGCATGGTTGTTGCACTCAAGAAAAGCAAGGGTCTAAGTAGAGGTCCCAAAATTTCCAAAATCTCCCCTCAAGCTAGACATTTACATGTAAAAAACACCTTCTAGAAATATGTACAGAAGCCTTTTCGTGTACTCCCCTCTTGTAGAAACTAGGGAGTCCTTGAGCTTGAGGAGTGATTTTGAACCCTCTAAATTTTTAGAGGAATTTTCATACTTGAATCGGACATGTTTTAATCCAGAATACTAGCTTTTAATTAGGGAAATCAGTAGAGTGTGAAAAGGGACATGTTTTTAAAAAAGCGTATGAAACTGAAACCCACCCATTTTTAAAGATCATCTTTCTCTTTTTTTTTTCCTTCTTCATTCTCTTCTTTTCTCAATGTAGTTGTGAGTTTCTTGGGAGCTCTTCTGTCTTGTTTTTTTGTCTTCACATGAAAGAGTGGATTTTGTGCTGATCATATGATAATATATTGCCACAATGGATGACAAATGTATTCAAAATCTCTATGCCCAAACTTCTAAGTAGCATCTCAAGCCATGTAGCCTCACATGCTACCGATTGGAACACCTCACATGCTACCGATTGGAACATCTCAAATATCAATAGTGAGCCGCTTCTTGATGTTCCATGTGATATCAACACCACAATGAGAACATAAAACCAATAGTAGATCTTATATCTAAAATGCTACTAGTCAATGTGCATCAATTTATCCATATAGTTGCATATCAGCCTCATAAAGCAATGCATAGTCCAAAGTAGCCCTCACATATTGCAATTGCATCTAGATGTGACTTTGTTTTTTAAATTTAACAAACTGATTCTCAAATCCCACACTAAAACTCTCTAGATGCCTTAATGCATGTAGATGTGACTTTGTTTTTAAATTTAATAAATTTATTCTCAAATCCCACAATACAACTCAAACCTGGTCATGTCATTGTGACATACATCATAATTACCACAATCTTCTTGTGCATGGAAGCATTTTCCAAAACTTCACATGTACTAGAATTCAATTTCAAATTATTTCCCAATGGCATTGAAATAGACGTGAAATGAGCCATACCATAACTTTGCAGCATATGCAATGTATTGCGTTTGTGATAGTCATATACCTCTTTTCCATGTATAAATTAATGCTTAAAGAGTAAAGCATATGCAATATATTGCGTTTGTGATAGTCATATACCTCTTTTCCATGTATAAATTAATGCTTAAAGAGTAAAACAAACAGACATAATTCTTCCTTATGAAACTATGTCATGAAAAGATATCTCGTAGTCTATATACCTAACAAAAATTAAGTCACCAACATAAATGGTGATAATAAAATTCCCATTATGAATCTTCCTTTCATACAATGAGTGATCAAGTTCACACATACAAAATCCAATAGAAGCCAAGCAATATGCAATTCTTGCATGTAAAAAATGAGGGGCATGCTTTAAGCCCATAAGATTTTATTTAATCTAAGGGAATACATCGGATGCTTTTGATCTTCATGCTAGATGACTTATTCTTGCAACTCACCATGCAAAAATGCATGACTTAAATCCATATGATGCAATATCTATCATTTCCCTATAGTTGATGCTATAAGTGCTCAAATAGTAGACATTTTAGTTTCCAAGTTAAAGTTCTCTTCATAATCGTTACAAACATCCATGCATAATGTATTTTCTAACATTTTCAAACATTTTTACAATTTCATAGCTCAAACTTTGTCTTTGATATTCATCTTCAACGCCATAAAAGAACTAGTTTAGTTTAGTTTTTAAACAATTTAGTAGTTAAGTAGCTTCCTTTCTATTTGATATTTGGAAGGATGCTTTTAGTAAACGTTTCCATCCTTACATTAATGAAGGATTTATGAGGCCCATTCATAAAAAATGGGATAAAGGTGATAATCATAAAAAAAGGATAAAGCTAATAATCATACGAAAATTTAGTGGAAGTTACAGAGAAGGTTAAGACTGGCCATTGTGGAAGCGATTCACGACGGTTGGTGGATCAAGTCAACCGTCTCGCTAACGGCGCATGCGGGGTGCTTGGAGCAATCTCAGGTGTGATGCTTTTGAAGAACACAAATACTCACAAAAATTGATCAATTCAAAATCATAGAATTAAATAAAACGTTTTATAATTTGCAAGTCATATCGATAAGCATAAAGCAATAAAATTGCTTAACTTAAATCAAGCAAATGACTGTGAATCAATTATTTTTTCTATCAATAGGTATTTCTCATCAAATTTAAACAAATGGAATGCTCTAACATAAGCTAGTAATTAGGATGTAAATTTTAGCATTATCGTTTAGACATGGATTTTGCAAAACATCAGGTTTTCAATCAAATGTATAATGTCTCATGCAAAGACACATCTACTCTGAACTCGTAAGGTAAGTTGGAACTCTTTAAATTAAAGAAAGCATTAAGCCAATCTCTCGTTTCATAAGCCTTTGTCATGACTAATGTGAACAATAGGAGAATTCATACATCGTTTATACCAATCTCAACATATCATGGCAACTACAAAAATCAGTTTGTGCTTTTCGTATTCTATTTTTAACGTTTTCATATGTACGTATAACTGCAGCATAAAATAATCGAAAATAAAAAGTAAACCATAAATTCGATCAGTATTCTCGAAAAATCTCAACATTAGACAATTTATGTTATAAGCATCTCTGAGCAATTAAGTCGATCTCTATGCATCATGTATGCGCAGCATCAAAAATCAATATATAAAAAAATCAATATATAAACAATATATTTAGTGCAGATACTACCAGCGCAATTAGATAACTTCTGCTTGCTATTCTACGCCTCAGTGTTCATCTCATTAATGCAGACGCAGCAGTTCAAGAACAGCTCTTCAAAATTGGCATCAGATGGACGAGTGTATTCATCAGAAATCAGGATGGATTATTATATCAAGTAGAGAATCTTCAGAGCTTCGTAATTTTCCCGAGTTCGATGATCAAGAGGATCATCTTGACTTCTTCTGAATCTAGCAAATTACGTGAATACTTTAGATCATGCGAATACATTAGCAAGTTGATAATGGAAAACTACACACATATGCGCATCTTTCATATTTCTTCTTCAGAAGGGTGTGCCACCAGAGCTTTTCCGTTTCAAACTCACAGCAGTTCATAATCGTCTTCCTGGTGTCGTCTGCGATTCCCATAATACTTCTGTCAGCGTCAAATTCTAATTGACGGAATTGACTAAATGAGTAACGATCATAGCATGTAGGATTAGTCAGATGTCAAATCATAGATCAGAGTTCAGAATCAGTAGACAGAATGGGTGTTGTTGAATCATCAACAGGAATTGCGCAATCAGATACTTAAGTGTACACGCCTTGGCGGAATCTTCACACCTCAGAGTATATGTGTTTTGATCTCCTTCGTCCTCTAGATGAGTGCATTACATTCGTATGCTCTGTCAGGTAGTCCGTGATATATTTGAACTCCTCAGATCATATGTATTTCCACTTAGAAACATGTATGCTTCCACAGCAGTACTTCAGATGCGTGTACCTTCCCTGAGAGCTCTCTCTTCATGTGTGCGTTCCCAATCTTCAGCAGCAGCAATGATTGATGCGCACTCTCCAAGCCTCCATGATAAATCTTCTGGCAGCAACACACATATGGCAGAACACAGAGATGCCTTCCCTAATGATCATCTAACATCGTTCTCTTCCGGCCCTATCTACCTCCGCCTGAGATGGTGATCCAAATGTTGTCCTCTCATCCCCTCTTTTTTTTCAAATCAGCGCCCTCCTCCAATGCATGTGCGATTCATCTAGTTCCCTTTCGAATACGTGCGCTGCCCCCTCTCGCTAACCGGGAGTAGCTTAAGCCTCCCTTCAGTTCCCCTTTTAACCATGCAAGCTCCTCCTTAAAATGTCTGATCTCCAGCTAATTCTATGCGCCACCAGCAGAGGACTCAACTTTCCTCCATCGTATCTTGGAGATGCCTTTTGCATGATTGCCACCACCACTGGCTTACTGCCGATGACAACGTCCCTTGTGCCAGACGTGCAGCTGTTTGTATTTGCATGGTTAATAGTTTGCATATATTTGTCAATCAAAAAATGAAACCTTTTGCATGAGAGAATGATTTTTTTTTTTGAAATATTATGACCGCGAGCTGCTTTGACTTTGCATATGAACAACTTTGTTCATACTTTTCATTTGCACCATCAGAATTCCACTGCCGATCCTGCACCATGCCTTCAATAATTCTATTCATTAGTTCGATAATTCATATGTCAAAATAAAGGATTGAGATATCCAGTTAGGGAAAGAGAATCTCTCCAACACCGTCACCAATGTTGTCCCTTCGAGCAGTCTTATGCTTGGTTTGTGGGATATGGGGGATCCCGAGGGCACCATCCATGTTCATTTTACATTTTTTTTCTAATCAATCAAGGAAGGGATATTAGACTTCAACAGAAACTCCTCTTTTGAAGAAAAAAGTCATTTACAAAGTTTTTGCTAAAGTCGTGACCATCAAGGTTAGGGAACATATAGAATTTATAATCAAGAAAAAGAAGACGGGCTTCATGAAAGGCATACATATCCTTGATGCCATTCACAAAGAATTTAGGTTAAGAATTTATTTTCCTTAAAAATTGACCTTGATAAAGCTTGCGATAGGTTAGAGTGGGATTTTTCAATCCAATCTCTAAATCATGTTGGTTTTAGTAGTTATTTTCTCAAAGCCATTTGGTGGATCTTTTCTAAGGTGATTGTTAAAATTGTTATAAATGGAAAAATTATTAAAAATTTTAATATGGTCCATTCTATCAAGAAAGGATGTTTGCTTTCTCGTTTGGGGTTGCTAATTCAAAGTTTCCATGGTAAAGGTTTTTTCAAATCTATCCACATTAAAACTTCTAATCACGACTTGATTCTTCAAAATTATTTAGATGATACTAACGCCACCATTTGCAATGAGAGGGATAGTGTCAAGGCATTTTAGCATGCTCTACTATGTTTTTTTCTATCAATGGATAAGAAATTAATCACCTCTTTCATCGACTTTAACTCTCAAGTCTCATGATTCCTCAAAGACTAGAGAAAATATCATCTCTTGCTCTATTGCCAGAAGAAGATTTTAGTGTTCTAAATATGCATATATAGCTATCCAATGTCATGCTTAGATTTGCTTTACAATAATTTATTCAAGCCCTTTATAGGTTTGATCTCCTTCCAATAGGTGGAACAAAGCTTATACTTTTGACAAATGGTTCAAGCAAACCATCCATTTGGATTCATGTTTATCATAAAAGTTGGAATCATCCTCAATGGAAGCACCATTTCCAAAACATTTGGTATTTTTCCTCTTCTTTGGTTGATTCTGGATGACAGGGTCAGGTCTAAAAGCAAAGCCTTGAGAATTGTTATATAAAATAGAAAAATGTCCCTTTTTCCTTGAATTAGAGATACTATGCATGTATGTTTTCTTTTGATTCCATTTCTTATATCTAGTGATGGATCCAACATAAGTGGTCTACCTTTCATCCTTTGGGGTTCTCCTAGGAAGAAGTTCTCTTGGAAATTTGTAGTAAAAATAATTTTAGTTCTTGCCATACTATGATGCCAAAAATTTTACTTTATTTTTTGACTTGTCCAAATAGCATGGATTTTAATTGGATTTGCATGGGAGGGATACATAACTTGAGCATCTACTTATGTCCTACTCTCATGCAATTCCTCCAAACTACAAAGGGGAGGGGCAAAATCCAAATAAGTAGAGATAATCTAAAGCCTATACTTAAATTAGAGTAGAAAGACTAAGGTCCACGACTCTATAGACACTCCTACCATATCGTACATGTTTTGATACATTTTGGTTGTGATGTGTATGAATGCACCTAGGATTTTCGGGGCACTTTTTTCCCTCTTTAGGAGGTCCCCCCCTGCTTGTGTATACGGCTATAACCCTAGTGGGTCACTTATCTTTATTCATTCACTTGGTAATACATTCTATATTGTGTTGTACCCCAAGCTTATTCTTCTTCCTTGTGTTGCTGTTGTGCTTTTGTAGACCTCAAACCCAATAATTGGTATCATATTAGGTCCCCACGTTCTACAAGGCATCATCCACACCTCTCTAGTCACAGTCTTAGAATCACATGAAAATTGGTGAGCATACTAGGAGTGATTAAGAGTTCAAAAAATCTTTGCTATGTGGTGTCAATTTTCTGATTTGATCTTGTTTCAACCTTGAAATGCACTATCATGGTGATTACGTAGGCAATTTTGTCCTTTGTGACAAACATATATACAAGTTTTGGTTTGCCAGTACAAGTGGCATGAGTTTATCCATTGAAAGCAAAGTCCAAAGTGTTTATGCGCTTTAAGTAGTCCCTAGTTATAGTTGAAAATATGTCAACATGTAAAATGGGCATCCTCTATTCTAATTGAGGGGGGGGAATCCATGTCTTCTGAGTATCATACATTTTTAGCTGAGTGTGTGATTAAACATCAGTATACAGTGTCGTATACACCTCAACATAATGGAGTTGTTGAAAAAAAGAATAGGTGTATCATGGAAATGGCAAGGTGCATGGTAAAAGATCAAGCTTTACCACATTGCTTAATATGGCTCGAGGTTGTGTACAACATAATTACTTAATTGGTGTCCCACCAAAGAACTACAAATGATCATTCCCTATGAGGCTTGGCATGGTTCCAAGCCATAGATTGTGAATCTATGTGTCTTTGTTGTCTAGAATATGCATTAATGTCTGAATAATAAGAGAATGAGCCTATTTCTTTTTATGAAACATAGAATTCAAAAAATTGGATGGTTGTTATGCAATCAAAATATGATGCTATTATGAAGAATGGCACTTGGTCTTTATGTGATTTGCCTCCATGCAAAAAGGCCATTGGCACTAAATGGGTATACAAGCTTAAATGTAAGCTTGATGGAACAATTGATAGATATAACATTAGACTTGTTGGCTAAGGTTACGCTCAAAATAGAGGCATTGATTTTGATGAGGCATTTGCTCCCGTATGCCGAACGATAACCGCTCATAGCATTTGTGCACTATCAAGTCATCATGGTTGGAATATATATGTTGGACATTAAAATTGCATTTTAGAATGGTTATTTATATGAAAGGGCATGAAAACAAGATGCGCATATTGAAAAAGGCATTATATGGTTTGATGCAAGCACCACGTGTATGTATTTCAGCCAATGGTTTTGTGTAGAAAGGGCATGAAAACAAGATGCGCATATTGAAAAAGGCATTATATGGTTTGATGCAAGCACCACGTGGTTGGAATGAGAAGATACATGCCTACTTGCTAGCATATGATTTTGAGAACAATCCAATTGAGAGAACCTCATATGTTAAACATGCAAATGATGAACCTCTTATCATTATTGTATATGTTGATGATATGCTTCTCTATGGTTTTAATAAGAAGCATATTGCTAGATTTAAGGCTGATTTGCACAGCTCTTTCGAGACGTCAAATTTGTGGCATTTGCATCATTATTTGGGAAATCAATTTATGCAACTTGATGGGGGAATAACATTGTGTCAGACAAAATACATTGATACATTATTGTAACATTTTGGCCTTGAATATTGAAAACCTATTTCCACTCCCATGAAGATAGGTTTACCTTTGAGTCTTCACGATGCTAGAGATGCATTTGATGTTGTTCTCTATGAGCAACATGTTGGATGATTGATTTATTTATGCATAACTCGGCTTTATATTCAATTTGCTATCTTTTAAATGACTAGGTTTATGCATTGCCTAGGTGTTAAGCATTGGCAAACGATTATGTGCATCTTTTGGTACTTGAGTAGTACTCGGCTATGTGGATTATTTTATCCCAAGGGGGATCATTATCACTAAATTTACATGCTTTTTTTGACTTAGATTGGGCTGGTTGCTATGACACTCATGTGTACACTAGTGGTTTTCCCTTATTGCTTGGTAGCATTTTTCTTTATTGCTTGGTAGCATGAGTGAGAAGCAACTTACTATGGCCACTTCTTATTGTGATGCTGAGAATAGGAGAAATTTCACAATGATTGTTGTGTGTGTGTGTGTGTGTGTGTCTCATATGCCTTTTGAATGATTTGGGTATTGGCTGGACGATAGACCACGTCTATCATAATAGAAAACAGTCTATCATGACAGATAGCCTCAGGATGGACGATAGACCACATCTATCATGACAGACACCAGTCTATCGCGACAGACAGGACCCCGTGATAGTCAGTGTCTATTGCGACAGACACCATCTATCGTGATAGACTGACTTCACGACACACGATAGACCACGTCTATTGTGACAGACACCGTCTATCATGATAGACAGGCCCACGACAGACGACAGAGACTGTCTATCGCGATAGACAAGACCCCACGATAGACCCCGTCTATCACGATAGACCGATTTCATGACACACAATATACACCCGTCGATCGCGACAAACACCATCTATCATGACAGAAAGGCCCACAACATATGATAGACACCGTCTATCATGATGGACACTCGTCTATTGTGACAGACAAGACCCCATGATAGGCCTCGTCTATTGCGACAAACGCCCTTCTATCACAACAAACACACGTTTATCGTGATAGATAGGGCCCCGTGACAAATAGTGTCTATCGTGACAGACACCCATCTATCATGATAGACAAGACCCATGATAGACCCCTTCTATCACGACAGACACCCGTCTATTGCGACAGATAGCCACATGATAGACATTGTCTATTGTGACAGACACCATCTATGGCGATAGACAGGCATTTTCGACAAAAATTAAAGTGGCAATTTTTTGAAAATTTGGGCTAATTTTGGGCATATTTGCACACTCAATTACCTAGACAATTACAAAGGTTTTAGAAAAATGCACTAAAATACTAAAAGGTCCTGATTGCCTATTTTAACCCCCTAAACCTTGAATTGACATAACTTTTTCATACAAAATCCATTTTTTGAGCTCTACAACTCGTTGGAAAGCTCGTGGTGATAGGTAGCTTAATTTGATTTTTAGATAGCTTAATTTGAAGTTGACCCTCTGTGGGGCAGGTGCACCAAGGGAGCTCTAGAGGAAATTTTTTGGCAATAGAAAAGGGGGGAAAAAGGGTGTTTAAAAGTGTCTGAATCAAACTGCTTGTTAATTGAAGGTAAAATCTTGAGCTAAACTTGGAAACTTTACAGGATCATTGAGAGCTCTTGGAGAGACCGAAGGAAGTGCACGTGTGTGCAAGCTTGGGAATGTGCTTCCTAGGCAGACAAGTGTAGCAAGGAAAAGTGACTTGAGGTTGGAAGATCTCTCAACCCCCTCAGTCCATTCCTAGCTTAGGCTAAGTATGAATAGATGTTTTGATTGATTAGGGGTACGATAGGAACACTCAAGTTCTAAGAGCCTCTAAATTCTCAAGTCTAAAAATAGGTTAAATTGCAGTCAAGGGAAAACCTAAGGGAAAAGAACTTAAGCTAAGAGGACAAAAAACATCAAGTATGACACACTTAAGTGCTCCTGACGACGGTTAACTAAAGACAAGGAAACACATACAAAGGACCTTAAAAGGAACAAGTGACTGGTATCAAAGAATCAACAACGTGGTTGGACAAGGATCATTGGGTAGATCGATAGGGCATATGAACCTCAGATCAGGAAGACACCTAGGGAGAGATTGAAAAGTGCTAGATCATCAGAGGCTAATGTCAACCATACATCTAGGTCTTGGGCCCAATAGTTGAGTGATAACCCATACATTCTAAGTTTAGAAACAAGTGACTTTGAGATGTCTTACAACATGGAGAGGCCCAAAGGTAGCTCTGGAGTGGTGTACCTTGAAAAACTAGAGGGTCCATACAAGACTCAACTGGAATATATCAACTGATTAGGTGCTCGCATCTAAGGACGGTTTGAGAAAATTTGTTGTCCAAATAAAGAACCCAAATCAACCCATTGGACTAGAACATCCAGTAGTTAAATTCGAAAATGGTTCATACATTAGATAAGGAAAGAACAATGTATGTGGTCACCAACCATTCAGATAGAACATATGAATTTGGCAACATAATCCTTGAGATGGAAATAGGTGACATAGAGCAAGGGAACTTAGGAAGAGAGCCAAGAACCCTTGAGGAAAATCAGTCCTGACTAGAATAATCACTCTAGAGTGGGTTCCCCAGGACAATAAGAGCATAAACTTGCTCTTAAATCGAGAGATCGATGAGGCCTTTTGGAGGTATAAACTTGATCAGCCTATTGAGGTGGGAATGCTTACCATATATGAATTCAAAGATCCAGATACCCCAGGGAAAGTGACCTACTTAGACAATACCTCAGAAAGGGTCTTTGTGGTCTCAGAGCATGGTAGGCATGCCTACACTTGAAAGGGTGAATTTGTTTTTCCCCGACCAAGGTCCAATATCTCTTCTAGTCACCAAGGAGTTGGAACATCTCAAGCTCATGGAACCCAAAGAGACAGGAGTAGAGATAGATCTGAGGTGAGCTTCAGTCACCCACGGGGAAGAGAAAGAACAAAAATAGAGACAAACAGAATGGAAAATGAGAGACATAGGGAACCAAGGAATCAAAGAAATGCAGATGAATTCCCTCTGCCTAGGCCTAGAGAACACACTAGGACCTTGAGACCTACACAATTGGTTAAGTCCATGAAGAACTGCTTTGATGGCACTGGAGACCTGTATGATCATGTGGTAGAATTTAGGCAAGTCTTGAGAGCTGAGCAAGTTGATGAACTGTTCACACAGTACAATGCTTTTGGTCGAACTCTAAAGAACATTGCCCTTACATGGTTCCAACCACTACAACATAGGCAATTTAGAAACATAGACCAACTGCTAGAAGTCTTTATCATAGAATTTTCAAAGAGTGGCATCAGGCATAACACTTCCTCATTGATCCATAGTTTTGAACAAACACCTCAAGAGATAGTGAGACTTGTAAGAAGAAGATTTTGATAGTACCTAGAGAGATGCTCTGTGCCCGAGTTACCCACACCTGCCAAACAAGTGGCTTTATGCTTAGATGGATTGTTAAGTACCAAACTGAGATCTTATGTGTACTTAAAGGAACCTAGATCCATAGAAGAGTGTGTACACATGTGCATAGATATTGAGGATGATCTAGGGGAGGAATTAGAGCTTTCAAAAATCTACAAAGATTTAGATAGCTCTACTAGCCGCAATTCAAATCCATCCACATCTATTGAGGAACTTGCAGAGAAGGTAGCTCTGAAGTTAGGGGTCTCTAGAAAACAAATACCGCGCTTTGCCCAAGTGAAATGGTGTCATACCTGTGGACGAGGCCATATGGCTAATGTGTGCCTGTTGACAGTCAAGGTCACACACAAGCAGCGAAGCGCATCAATGAAGTGGACATACAAGAAGAAGGAACATGTAGGGAGCTTGTCACTCTAGCACAATGGTGAGTACCAACATGAGGAGATACACCTCATAAATGTCAATCCGTGGAGACGTGAGGACCGGTATGAAGACCATGAGCAAGTGATGGCACAAGTGCGTGAGTGAAAGCACACGAGCATGCACACACATACACACACATGTGCACAAAGCAAGATCAAAGAGTGGAACAATGGAAGATCTTCGATTGCCAGAGAGCTCTCTTACAAAGATGAAATCTACAACAAGCTAACCCCAAAATGAGCTCTCCAGCCCTTTTTATAGTTTTTTGAGTGATTTTGGCCCTGTCCAAACCTAGTGTCCGGCCTAGTTAAAAAATAGGTTCTAGGGCTTATTTGGGGGCTCAAACGGAGTCTAAAAATTATGAAAATTGGTAGGATGATAGTTCTCAAGCTCAAGGACTCCTCAGCTTGAACAAAATGGAGTTGCAAAAATGGAAAATGGTATTTATAATGGTTTTTAGTGATGAAAATCACTATTTTTATAGGGATTTCTTTTGAAAATTTGACGTGTGTTTCTTGGAGCTCCCTACTTGCTCCTTCTTCTTGTGTGTCCACTTCCTTGATGCGCTTCCATGCTTTGTCCTTGATCTTGAGCTTCAACACTCCCCCCCCTCTTGAGTTTGTCGTCCTTGACAGACCCTTGTTGTAGTGGTTGTTCCATGTATTACGTTGAGAGGTAGTGTCCTTCATGTATCAACAGGAGCGGTCATCTTCCCAATGTAGTCTGGTCAGTTGTCGAATCCTTCAGGTTTCCACTACTAGCCCATGCGAGAGTTGGTCTGTTAGCTCCAAAAATGGTTGGTTTTTATGTACTAATGTGTTGCTATTTGGCAGTGAAAAAGGAAGTTAGTGCAAATCGTGGACATGAAAGGAAAAAGGTTCCTCATTCAAAGTGGCGCAATTATGATGACCTTAATGAGTATTTTTGGTCATCAGCTTGCTTTGAGCTTCAGTGGCCCGTAGATCTCGACTCACCCTTCTTTTCTAGAAGCAAGCCTGTCGTGCAAGCTGGGAGAAGATCACCTGCAGAAAAGAAAATGGATAAAGCCATTTATGTGGTAAAGGTTGTCGATCAAGGTTCGCATTATTATTGATGGATTTCGAAAAGTACCTACAACCATGCTGATGACATGAGCAAGGAAGGATTGCTTACCACGCCTGTCACACATCAGTGGGAAGAAGACGAATTCAGTTTCGAGGTGGGGAACCATAGTACAAGTGGTATTAAACTTTTGGAAAAAAACAACTTCTGTTATACTATCATGCCAGTTTTGTCAGAAAAAAAAATCGGTTCCATGCCGTTTTCTTGGCAGAGCTGAAACAAGGCGACTGCATCTGAGTTTTTTTAGACTCTTGATCAGTTGGAAAAGGCAGCCGCTGCTGTTTTTTTGTGGGGGGAGTCTGTTCTATTCCCGTTGTTGTTCTGATGGGGGAACAAAAAAGGGAGGGGGAGGAGTCATGCGCAGCACCTCCTTCATTTACTACTGTTCCGTTGTTCATCTGAAAAAAAACGCAGCCTGTCTCTCCCTTGAGAAGCGTCAATCTTCATAGTTCATCAGCTCATGTCGTTGCTTCCGGGCTTACATGAAGATTGTGGAAAAGGGATTGGTTGCGCAAGAAGAAATCACAAAGTGGTGTCGATGTGCAGGATGCATCTTGGAGAAGTTTTACGCTAGACAAGGCTACACAGTAATCATAGAGAGGATTTGCTGAAAGGGCAGACAAAAAGGAGTTCACACGATTAGGAAATATCCTGCTTTTCAAGGTTGAAAGTGATCTGTGGTATATTAGCTCTACAGTAAGATGGACAGTTCACAGAGCGCAAGTTGAGAGCATGAGAACAAAGTTAATGTAAGGAGGAGAACACCAACAATGGTGGGCAGTGCAAGCACATAACGACAAGAATCGGGTTTGAGTTTCTCGAACTGTGAATGTAGTTTCCAGATTTTGGTCATCAAGTTGATGTATGCATAGAAATGTTCTTTTCGAGGTCTGTGTGCATCGATCAATGAATCTTTCCCATAAAATTGTTTCCTATGTCATATGCACACTTGCGCGTTTGGTTTGACGGTGGTTTGATTCTAACTAATACTGAAGGTGTTTTTTTCTTGCTTCAAAAGCTCTATTGGATGGGAGTTTGAATACGAATGACGTTGTTCAGTTTCATAGATATATGAATCACATAACGCATCTAGTGTACTCCACAAAAAACAAAAAGAGAACATGATACTGCATGGTTGAACGAATTCTGCATGACATGAACACTACATATCTCTGGAACACAATACTATGAATCTTGCGATTGTATGTCTGGCGGATGGAACCCATTTTCTTTCAGTAAGTTTTTTTGTTTGATAATAACAATGATAAAAGGACTTGCACTGTGTTTTCGTATTTAATGGTTGTAAAAAAAAATCATCTTTTAGTATCTCATTCTCACAAGCGAACTAAACTTCGGTTTCTGTCTTCCAGTCAAAAGAAATAAGTGGATTCAGCATAAACTTAGTATCATCTCTCTCCCTCATATAATGTGCGCTATGGGTGGGCTCTGCATAAACTCGATGCAATTGAACAAAAATACTTATAAACATTTTGGACAACAAAAGAAAAGAAAAACGAGTTCTATATTCTGCTCATAAAGTAATTTTTTTCAGTGCTCTTGTTCTCTGTGCTATAAATTTCTGAGAAGGTTAAAGCCTAGTTGTTTCTGTCCATGACTGAAATAAGCTTTAAGAAGAGCGTTGCGCTCTTGTCAAGAATCAAGATACTTGGATTCAATCTTCAGCCACACCTTCACTTTCATGCACACATCAGAGTTTCCATAATTCTTTAAGCAGGATTTTGTTTGGAATGTATGTCAAACGCGAGTCCTTCTATGAGTACATTAATACCACAAGAGGAGGAGGAAAACGAGAGGAAGTGAGTGTGTGAGTGTGATAACGAGGGAAAAAGAGGAAAAACTAGAGTATGTGGTACAGTATATCTGAGCATATGTAAGTGAGAGCATGTGAAGTATAAGTGTATGAGAGAGTAAGCGAGAGAAAGGGGTTGGCAATAGGGGAGTAAGAGACGAGAAGTGCAAGCAGGACGTAAGGGTCCTTGATAGCTTATTGAGGATTTAGAAGAAGATAGATAGGTTGATTTCAAGTAATTGGGCAAAACAATAGCCTAAGTGCACATCTTTCCCATGGACTAAGAGGCTTAACATTTTGGTGCGTTTGCCGGGAAGCATTGTGAGATAATTGTGGGCTCTAGGTGATCCAAATTGAACCGATTCGGAGGGGTTTTGAACAACATAAAGTCTCGTAAAACCACTTTTTCCCGGGCATTAGAAGCTCAATCATTTGGTGCGTTTGCCGGGAACATATGAGCTAGTGCATAGCCATAAGAAGAATCCATTTCGAGATAATTGCGGGCTCTAAGTAATCCAAGTAGACCGATTCCGAGGGATTTGAACAAAATAAAGCCTCGTATAATCACTTTTTCCGTGGGCTTAGGAACTAAACATTTTGGTGCGTTTGCCGGGAATAGCTTGGTACGTCTCTATAAGAGAGTGCCATAGGTTCGCCTAGCGCCACAGGTTGGCCGAGCTTGCGGACCCCACGATCTAGTACATGAGCGAGGGAAGCTCATCATCAGGAGCAACACAAACTCAAAGAGAGGAACGCGCTCAGAGAAGAGCCCTTGAAAGAGAAAGAAGAAGGTGGGAACCGCCAGGTGAGTGGACCTCGATTGGTTCGAAGAAATCGGTCAAAAACGTGTACTCCCGTAGGAGGGTCGCGAATCAAGTACGACAATTTGAAGGAGGGATCCTGAAGCCACGTGTGCTAAATTTTTGGGATTGAAGTGATATTGATATCACACCTCTGTTCGAAATGGCTCAGCGGATTTCAGTTCACTTGGGGGACTTCACCAAGTTTTCGGGTACTTGGGACGAAGATCCGGATAGCTTTATCCAGTTGTTTGAGGTCACCTGTGAGGCCAATGATGTAGTTGACCAAGATCAAAGGTTGAGAATTTTTCCGGCTATTCTCCGTGATGAGGCAGCCAATTGGTATGGGAATCTGACACCACAAGAACGTGGAACTTATCAGATGCTTAAGGAAGCCTTTTTGGCAAAGTTTCGACGACAAGGCTTCCAAGACAGATTGGCCCAACAAATGGATTATTTGCGACAAGAAGTCAATGAGAGCATCGACAACTATATTCAGAGAATCGAAACATTAGTAAGAAAGATGGGCGCGAATGCCCCGAACGATGAGACATTGAAGCGAAGATTCATTTCGGGATTGAGAGATCCTACGGTGCAACAACATATCAGCCTGACAAGACCTGCGACCTTAATGGATGCTAAGGAACAAGCAAGGCTTTGGGAGGAAGTCCAATTATGCCAACAAAGGAAGATGGAGCTATTATACGAGCCTATGGGAGGCCCAGGAAACATACCGATGAAAGATCCTGGCCAAGTAAGTCCCGCATTGACGACTCCAGCTTTTGTAGCCGCCACTAGCACGCCAGTCGAGGTAAAACCTGCGCTAACTGAAGAACGAATATTGGAGTTGGTCACGCAAGCTATAAAAGCTACCACGATAACTCAAGAGACGTACACAGTAAAACCAGAGGTCACAACAAACCCGAATCAAGTGTTTCGATCAAATACATGGTGTGGAAAGTGCTATGGTTACGGCCATTTGGCTTCAGAATGCCCCACAGTCTCGAGAGTATTCACAGATAGATCGCCACCTAGGATGCGTTGTACTTTTTGTGGAAGGACAAATCACACAGAGGACCGATGTTACAACAAGAGAGCCTATGAAGAAAGGACCATGAAATCAGGAGATACAAGAGAAAGACCTTACACGGGATTGCCCGCTCAAAGTGTACCACCTACATCTCGTTGGGAAAACAGACCGACTTATGGATATGGTGCTCAGAGTCAAGGAGGAGACTATCCAAGAGGAGCCACGCGTGATCAAAGAAGAGATGGTCCAATCCAGTGCTGGAGATGTCATGGCTTTGGCCATACCCAATCTAGATGTCCAAACGAAAAGAAGCCAATTGATTATACTCCATTATGTAGGTACTGTAGTGGGGAGGGCCACTTTGATGAGGATTGTCCAAAACGAAGAGCTGCCGCCGGCAAGGAAAAAGGACCAGTAGGATCCTCGAACTATGTTGATACTCAGATGCATCCCACATCAAGAGCTCAAGAGCACGTTCCTACGATCGGAGTAGTGTTCAAGACACCGAACCCTCAAGAAGGTTCTAGCTCGTCAATGCACTTTGTGGATGCTTACGAGGCCAAGAAATTACACAAAGACCCAACTGTAGCAGTAGTCACAAGGACTCAAGAGTACTCGAAGAAGAATCCAGGAGGCGAAGGTGAAGAAGGGAGTCAAGAGAGGATAGCGGAACACGAAGAGGTAGAGGATCAAGTTAGAGGACTTGTTGAGCAGCAAGAGTTTGAGGATGGGGAAGAGGTTGAGATCCTTCCACCAGTGACCAAGGAGTTTGTGCCGGGCATAGCACCATTCCCTGAAAGATTGAAAGCTCCTAAAATTAGAAAGGAAAGACAAAGTTCAGAAGAAGTGGATATTGTAAAGTTGCTCGCTGACACGGAAGTCACGCTGGACATTGGCACATTGCTAAAATGTTCGCCTGTTTATAGGAAACAGTTCTATAACGAATATATTAAGAAGCCGAGGAAAGCTCGAGATAAAAATAGACAAGATAAGGATGTCCAAGGAATCATTCAAAGTATTACGACGCAAATTGATTCGAACGCTCCAGCTGTGACGGTCGAAATTAAAGGATATGCAGTCCCTGGTGCTCAGTTAGATAGTGGAGCCGCAGTCAACCTTATGACTGAATTCATGATGAAAGCCTTAGGCCTCAACCACATGGAAGAAACGCCGATGTCCTTGAGAATGGCGGATCAAACACAAGTGAAGCCTGCGGGTCTTTTGAAGAATGTAAGCACAGTTGTGGGTGGTCTAGAGTTTAAAGTTGATTATCTGATAGTAAGACCAAGGACCTCGGAGGCTACCTTCTCGATCCTACTTGGACGGCCATGGTTGGTGCAAGCCGAATGTGTGCATGACTGGCGCACAGGTTTTATTTCAATAGGGCCAAAATCTGATCGGATTCAATTGCAAGTATCCCCACCCTCGAGCAACAAGAAGAAGACAATAATAGTTGATGAGATGGAAAAGAAAGAAAAGGAGAAAGCAAGGCACGAGAGTGCACGAGCTAGGTTTTCTTTGAACACGGACACCTACAAGAATCTGCTTCAAGACGGGTTCAACTTGAAGCTCTTCAAGAATCAAGACACGAAGATGGGAGAGTATAAAAACCCATTACTCTATAACGACGATTCCGACCAGGAGTTGTTAGGATGGTTGACACATACAAGTAAATTTGATTGCTACATGTTGAGTATAGACACAAGTAAAAACAAAGTTACTCAATCCCTGGAGACGGGAACTTCAAGAGAAGAATTAAAACTAGAGTTAGCTCCGGCGATGGAAGTGCAACAGGCGATGGAGTTAGAATGCTAAAGAGAAGTCGAGAATTGGAAAAAGAAGCGAAGAGTAAGACTAAAGTGTCGGAAGCCATTGCAAAAGCTGAATTGAAGAAACTAGGTTCAATCGAAAGAGAACAAAACAATGATTTACTGGCCAACCATGCACGCGTGATCGGAGAGCACATTCCAATCACAGTATCATCAAGGAATAAGGAATATTCGCGAGAAGCTCAGTTGGAAAAATGGGAAGTTTTTCCAGAAAAGTTCTTGAGTGTAGGGTCAGAGCTACCAGATGGAGTACGAGACTGCATTAAAACGACACTCAAAAATTTTAGCGAGGCCTTTGCATGGTCGTACAGTGATCTGAGAGGAATTGATCCCCAAATCTGCCAACATTATATAGACTTGGAAGAAGGCACACGACCGATATGTCAACGACTCAGGCGAACGAATCCAGTCTATTCGGAATTGATCAAGCTGGAATTGACCAAATTATTGGAGGCAGGATTCATATATCCCATCGCATCCAGCGAATGGGTATCACCAATTGTAGTTGTTCCGAAGAAAAACAAGAAAATCCGTATTTGCATAGATTATAGAAAGTTGAACGAGCGCACAAAGAAAGATCATTTCCCCCTACCATTTACCGATCAAATCTTGGATAGAGTGGCTGGCCATAGATTGTACTCATTTTTGGATGGTTTCAGTGGGTACAACCAGATCCAAATCCATGAAGAGGATCAATCCAAAACTACTTTCACGACAGAATGGGGTACGTATGCATATCGGGTGATGCCATTTGGATTATGCAATGCACCGGCCACATTCCAGAGAGCAATGATAGCTGCATATCAAGACTACCTGCAGGATTGGATGGAGATATTTCTTGATGACTTTGCAATCAGAGGCGATGATGAGAACATGATGGAGAGGATCGAAGCAATTTTAAGAAGAAGCATCGAAAAAGGCATCGCATTGAATCCTGAAAAGTGTACATTTGGAGTACGAAGAGGATTGCTTTTGGGTCATGTCATTTCCAAAAAAGGGATTGCGGTTGACGAGGATAAAGTGGAAAAAATTAGACAACTTCCACCACCGCAAAACTTGCGACAACTCAGAGGATTTTTGGGCCATGCAAATTATTATCGACGTTTTATATTAAATTTTGCATCTATAGCGGCACCATTGACGAATCTCTTGAGGAAAGACCAACAATACCAATGGACCGGAGAGTGTCAGGTTGCATTCGACTCGATCAAAGAGAGGTTAATAAATGCACCGATTTTGGTAGCACATGATTGGACGAAGGAATTTCATGTACATACCGACGCTTCTCATACTGCAGTTGGAGCAGTACTATGCCAAGCCGACGAGAAGAAGTTGGACCATCCTATTTACTATGCAAGTCGCAATTTGAATAGCACTGAGAGAAACTATACGACTACGGAAAAGGAATGTCTCTCGATGATCTTTGCGGTGAACAAATATCGGCATTACTTGATGGGAAAGCATTTCACTTTTTATGTGGATCACGAAGCCCTTAAGTATATCATTAATAAACCAGAGTTATCAGGACGACTGATGAGGTGGATGCTACTTCTCCAAGAATTCCAGTTGACAGTGGTAACCAGACCAGGCAAAGCACATATATTGGCCGACCATTTATCTCGAATTGTTAATGAAGAGCCAATCTCTGGTGTGCCCGACGATGCTCCTGATGGATATCTATTCCAGGTTGAAGCTAAAATACCTTGGTATGCCAATTTGGTGAATTTCTTGTGCACTACTAAATATCCGCCAGGAGCAAGCAAGAGAGAGAAACAAAAACTATTAGCATTGGCGAAGCATCATAGCATCATTGGGGGGAAACTCTATCGATATTTTGTTCATGAGAGCATTTATCGGAGGTGTCTCGAGGAAGAAGAAGCAAAGCTAGTGTTGAGGGCTTTGCATGACGAACCTTGCGGTGGATATTTTGCTGGTGAACTGACAGCAAGAAAGATTTTATTGGCTGGGTATTGGTGGCCAACATTGTTCAAGGACTCGCATACATATTGTAAGAAATGTGACAAATGCCAACGAATGGGCAAACCCACATTAGCACATGCTGCTCCTCTCACGCCGGTGCTCGCTCTTAAGCCGTTTGAGAAATGGGGAATTGATTTTGTGGGGCCTATTGATCCTCCCTCACGACGAAGATTCAACAGGTATATCTTGGTCTGTACTGATTATGTTACCAAGTGGGTAGAAGCCAAAGCTCTGAAGACTGATCGAGCTATTGATGTTGCTAAATTTTTGTATGAACAAGTTATCACTCGATTCGGATGCCCGTTGGAAATAGTAAGTGATAGAGGGACACATTTTGTCAACGAACTGATCGAAGAATTAATGGAACTCTATAAGATCAAACATAGAAAAAGCACTCCATATTATCCGAGGGCAAATGGACAAGTGGAGGTCACCAATAAAATTCTTGAACAGATTCTGACAAAGACAGTAGCGGTGCATAGGAGAGACTGGGATGAGAGACTTTTGGAAGCTTTGTGGGCATATCGAACATCCTACCGAGTGACAACTAAGAGCACTCCGTTCTCTCTAGTATATGGCGAGGAAGCCATTTTCCCTATCGAAAAAGAAGTGCCGACATTAAGAGTGGCCATTGAAGCCAGGTTGGGCGAAAAAGAGTCATTAAAGGAGAGGTACATACAACTGGTGAAGCTGGAAGAAAAGAGGCTCATCGCACAACAAAGCTTGGAAGCTATTCAGAAGAGACGTAAAGAAAGGCATGACAAAAATCTCAAAACCTATGTGATTCAGGAAGGGGATTTGGTACTAGTCTATGATAGTAAATATTATAAATTCCCAGGAAAGTTGCAGACAAGATGGGCGGGACCGTTTAAGGTGGTGGAACTCAATTCCAATGGTTCCATGCAAATTCAAGATTTAGGAGAAGAATATGCTCCCGTAAAGGTTAACGCGCTTCGAGTTAAACCATATTTCAAGTGATGTTAGGATGGGAAGAGCCAGACGAGACCTAAACGAAATGACGAAGTAGACTCCTTGTACATACATGTATAGTATTATATATATATGCGCATATGTAAGCTATGATTTGTGTGTCATAAATATTCTTCCTTGTTAGCTCTAGAAGCTTTGGACTTCTAATTATTTTTCTTGTGTTGCGCAGAGACTGTTAGGAGTTAAGTAACAAAATGGCAGACCAAATTACGCAACTCTACTTGTACGAGCTAAGGATATATTTCTCGGACCAAACGTTCGCTCGCATGGACATAGATGTCGACGACTTTGAGACGGAATACGATGTTGAGGAAGCGCATTGGCTGGTATGCTTTATAAACCAAGATTTGGGTGTTGCATTTTACATTGAGTGTTTTGAGGAATACCTAGCTCGACATGTAGGATGGGCGGGAGATCGATACTATTATTTTGATCCTTCTAGGGAAATGCCTAACGAGGAAAACGATATCACATGGGCTTGGGCAGATGTGCTGACGCTAGGAAGTGATGACGGAGCTCCTGAAGTTGAGCCTGACTCGCCTTAGAGAAGTTGTCGGGATTCGAGTACGATGAAAGACTACATTAGACATTCCGGGGACTCACACTCTAGGACACCTAGGGATAGGTATACGAGGGACTAAGGCATAGCTGGCTGTAGTTACCAAGTGAAAAGTTGAATCGATGAATACATATGTAGTGTCTGTAGTTGAGAGAATGAAGTGAAGAGGTGGTTGATCTGTCAAACGCTAGAGTGTATCTGTTTTGCATGTATGTGTGGGAACGGTGGGAAAAGTCCCTTTCTTCCTCTCCCTAATTCTCAGGACCTGGGTAAACTAATGGATTATGAAAAAAAACGAAGAAAAAAAAAGAGAAAAGAAAAAGAAAATGTGTTGTGTGATCGTACCAATGCGCTATGGTGGACTAGTAGGTGGGTGGATTTATCCTCGCCGAGTGGTTAGGACCACGAGCCGCAGCTAGTTTTGCCATAGGCTTGGGACATATGTAATTGTGGCTTAGCTACGCGCCATAACGGGTTGGTAGGTGGGTGGAGCCATCGTGGCTGGGTAGTCACGACCACGAGCCGCATCCAGCTTCGTTATGGGCTAGCTGATATATGTTATGTGTTATCATTGTGTGTTCGTGTGTTGTGCGCTGCATTGCGTTGGTAGATGGGTGGAATCAACCTGATCGGGTGGTCAGGTCCACGAGTCGCATCCAGTG
The DNA here is from genome assembly GCA_020310875.1 of Ceratopteris richardii. Classification (NCBI taxonomy): domain Eukaryota; kingdom Viridiplantae; phylum Streptophyta; class Polypodiopsida; order Polypodiales; family Pteridaceae; genus Ceratopteris; species Ceratopteris richardii. Next base: position 30,898,897 of record CM035409.1, on the reverse strand, counting down.
TCAATGTAGGCCAACGTGTGATTAAAATAAAATTTTCATATGGAGTTATTCCCCACTCCTGAGGGGGAGAGAGAGAGAGAGGAGAGGGCGATGATCGCCTGGAAGGGAACGTTATTTGCTTGTGTGATTGGTATGTGTTGGCTTGCGACAGATCAGCTCACTTTGAATCAACATTCTTGAAGGCACGGAGACTCTATATGTACTTATGGATGAGGCTTTAGCGAGGTGATGCAACGGTAGTGCTTTATAACTTGTGTGCTCTATCTGAGGGTTTTTCTAGTGTGTGGGACACTCCAGGGTTCTGATGTATGTCTTCACTTGCACTCGAGTTTCGATGGCTTTTGTAGGACGACGATGGGGATTCTTTGGGAACGTCTAGTCATGGAATAATTGTACATAGCGAATAGTAGGTGCAATAATGGGGTATGCATTTTGGGTATGTTGCATCTCCTGTTGAATTCATTTCAGTTGTTGTTGTAATTTCGGTATTTCCGTTTCTGTTTTTCGCAATGATAGTGCATATGTAAAACATGGAATGGTATGCATGTGTTATTTTGGTTGAGACTATTTTCATAATGGAATGCATGAGCAATTTGATGCATGTTGGAATTGGAGTTGCATATATGTGCATGTTCTTGGATCATTTTGAAGTGAACGATTTGTATGTATTCATGAGTGATTTTTTTTAGCACTAATAGCTTGAATGAGTGCAGGTCCAGTTGGAATGATGGCTCAATGAAAAGGTATGCGAACCAATTGTAAACTGACATGTTCATTTGATTGGATTATGTGGCAACAAGTGTGGCTCGTCGAGGACGACTTCGCAAATAAGAAGAGGGAAGTATGTTAGCTCCAAAAATGGTTGGTTTTTATGTACTAATGTGTTGCTATTTGGCAGTGAAAAAGGAAGTTAGTGCAAATCGTGGACATGAAAGGAAAAAGGTTCCTCATTCAAAGTGGCGCAATTATGATGACCTTAATGAGTATTTTTGGTCATCAGCTTGCTTTGAGCTTCAGTGGCCCGTAGATCTCGACTCACCCTTCTTTTCTAGAAGCAAGCCTGTCGTGCAAGCTGGGAGAAGATCACCTGCAGAAAAGAAAATGGATAAAGCCATTTATGTGGTAAAGGTTGTCGATCAAGGTTTGCATTATTATTGATGGATTTCGAAAAGTACCTACAACCATGCTGATGACATGAGCAAGGAAGGATTGCTTACCACGCCTGTCACACATCAGTGGGAAGAAGACGAATTCAGTTTCGAGGTGGGGACCATACTACAAGTGGTATTAAACTTTTGGAAAAAAACAACTTCTGTTATACTATCATGCCAGTTTTGTCAGAAAAAAAAATCGGTTCCATGCCGTTTTCTTGGCAGAGCTGAAACAAGGCGACTGCATCCGAGTTTTTTTAGACTCTTGATCAGTTGGAAAAGGCAGCCGCTGCTGTTTTTTTGTGGGGGGAGTCTGTTCTATTCCCGTTGTTGTTCTGACGGGGGAACAAAAAAGGGAGGGGGAGGAGTCATGCGCAGCACCTCCTTCATTTACTACTGTTCCGTTGTTCATCTGAAAAAAACGCAGCCTGTCTCTCCCTTGAGAAGCGTCAATCTTCATAGTTCATCAGCTCATGTCGTTGCTTCCGGGCTTACATGAAGATTGTGGAAAAGGGATTGGTTGCGCAAGAAGAAATCACAAAGTGGTGTCGATGTGCAGGATGCATCTTGGAGAAGTTTTACGCTAGACAAGGCTACACAGTAATCATAGAGAGGATTTGCTGAAAGGGCAGACAAAAAGGAGTTCACACGATTAGGAAATATCCTGCTTTTCAAGGTTGAAAGTGATCTGTGGTATATTAGCTCTACAGTAAGATGGACAGTTCACAGAGCGCAAGTTGAGAGCATGAGAACAAAGTTAATGTAAGGAGGAGAACACCAACAATGGTGGGCAGTGCAAGCACATAACGACAAGAATCGGGTTTGAGTTTCTCCAATTGTGAATGTAGTTTCCAGATTTTGGTCATCAAGCTGATGTATGCATAGAAATGTTCTTTTCGAGGTCTGTGTGCATCGATCAATGAATCTTTCCCATAAAATTGTTTCCTATGTCATATGCACACTTGCGCGTTTGGTTTGACGGTGGTTTGATTCTAACTAATACTGAAGGTGTTTTTTTCTTGCTTCAAAAGCTCTATTGGATGGGAGTTTGAATACGAATGACGTTGTTCAGTTTCATAGATATATGAATCACATAACGCATCTAGTGTACTCCACAAAAAACAAAAAGAGAACATGATACTGCATGGTTGAACGAATTCTGCATGACATGAACACTACATATCTCTGGAACACAATACTATGAATCTTGCGATTGTATGTCTGGCGGATGGAACCCATTTTCTTTCAGTAAGTTTTTTTGTTTGATAATAACAATGATAAAAGGACTTGCACTGTGTTTTCGTATTTAATGGTTGTAAAAAAAAATCATCTTTTAGTATCTCATTCTCACAAGCGAACTAAACTTCGGTTTCTGTCTTCCAGTCAAAAGAAATAAGTGGATTCAGCATAAACTTAGTATCATCTCTCTCCCTCATATAATGTGCGCTATGGGTGGGCTCTGCATAAACTCGATGCAATTGAACAAAAATACTTATAAACATTTTGGACAACAAAAGAAAAGAAAAACGAGTTCTATATTCTGCTCATAAAGTAATTTTTTTCAGTGCTCTTGTTCTCTGTGCTATAAATTTCTGAGAAGGTTAAAGCCTAGTTGTTTCTGTCCATGACTGAAATAAGCTTTAAGAAGAGCGTTGCGCTCTTGTCAAGAATCAAGATACTTGGATTCAATCTTCAGCCACACCTTCACTTTCATGCACACATCAGAGTTTCCATAATTCTTTAAGCAGGATTTTGTTTGGAATGTATGTCAAACGCGAGTCCTTCTATGAGTACATTAATACCACAAGAGGAGGAGGAAAACGAGAGGAAGTGAGTGTGTGAGTGTGATAACGAGGGAAAAAGAGGAAAAACTAGAGTATGTGGTACAGTATATCTGAGCATATGTAAGTGAGAGCGTGTGAAGTATAAGTGTATGAGAGAGTAAGCGAGAGAAAGGGGTTGGCAATAGGGGAGTAAGAGACGAGAAGTGCAAGCAGGACGTAAGGGTCCTTGATAGCTTATTGAGGATTTAGAAGAAGATAGATAGGTTGATTTCAAGTAATTGGGCAAAACAATAGCCTAAGTGCACATCTTTCCCATGGACTAAGAGGCTTAACATTTTGGTGCGTTTGCCGGGAAGCATTGTGAGATAATTGTGGGCTCTAGGTGATCCAAATTGAACCGATTCGGAGGGGTTTTGAACAACATAAAGTCTCGTAAAACCACTTTTTCCTGCGGCATTAGAAGCTCAATCATGGTCCACTTGTAGGTATTTCTTCCTTGGATGTGAACTAGATGGTGTATCTTCGTGCTTTCAAAGAGTGCTCGTTGCTCAAAAGAGGTTGTCAATATTGATCTTGAGCAGTTATCTACTGTGAATTGCTTCCTGGGTATTGATGTTGTACCCTGGATGTTCTTGAATCTTTGAAACATGAGTTTCATAATATGCAGCCAAGTACTCGTGACCCATAATGATTGATGGTGAAGTGCATGGGTTGGAAAATATAGGTGCCTTTTGCATGGCCATGTAATGTAGCCCTATGCATGCACACTTGGGAAATGCATTGGAAGAATTATGGTGCAAAAAGGTGTGTCTTGAGCTCAGTGCTCAAGGGTATGCCGATGAAGAGGTTTCCTAATCTATCATGATTATAGCATCGTTGAAGCATACAATTCTTACCCTGGTGAAAGGTCCGTTGATCTTTCTCTCTTCATGTTGTACTTCCATCATGGTATTTGACCATTGTCTTGTCTTGCCTGTTGATGGATGTCCTTGCTGATAGTTCGCTGATGAGCATTTTCAAGCACATAGTCCTCTTCTTTTCTTTTCTTTTTTTTTCTTTTTTTTTTAATAACAATATCACAAAGCAGGAAGAAAGAGGTTAGTACCAACAAAACATTGTACATATGTCATATGTGTCTCATGTGCCTGGGATTTCTCAATGGTGTCTATGCACGGCCGTGTAATGTGGCCTTATGTTGATGCATACTTTGGAAGTGCATGACCTCAATGGTGCAAAAGACAGGGTTATGCCAAAGGCACATGGTTGTCGTATGTCGAGGCTTTTGATGTTACTTGCATACTTGATGCATTCTTTGTTTGGAGGTGTCGATGGGATCTTGAAATGATGTAATCCTCCTTATTGGAACCTATTTTAGAATAGTATTTGGCCTTGTAGAGATCACCTCAAGCCGCTTCATCTTTGGATGCTTTTCAAACTTTGGTATCTAGTGTGGTTGGCTCTTTGGTTCTGAGGATGTTGCTGGTGCTTTTGGCTTCCAAACCCATATCTTTGATGATTGCTTGCTTAGTTTTGCAGAAGGATTGAGTTTATCTTCCTTTGGTCTTTGTGCTCTGTTCTTACCCTTTTCTTTCCTTGGCTTCTTTGTTGAGACCTTTTGCATGGTGGGGAGCATAGGTTGTTGTGTATGTAAGAGCTTCTTAGGTACCCACATCTATAATCGTCCTTGTTGAGCTGTAGCTAATTTTTTAGGCACCCAAATTTGTTGAATTCTTTGTGCTTGAGCGTGGCATAGGTTCTTGGTTCTTGTCTTCCCATGGTTGACTTGCCCAGGTGGGAATTGCATTGGGAAGGCTGGTGGTTGATCTCCCTTTTGTACCCAAATTTGCTTCATGCCCGGAACTACGTTCTTCTTGAAATCTCTTTGTCTAGTTGATATAGCAGTTGTCGGGTACTGATTTGCTTGCCTTTTTGGTTGAGTTGTGGTGACAGAATTAGTCTTTGCACACGAGGAGGAGTTTGCTTGTCTTTGAGCCAGTTCTTCCATGATTGAGTTCTTTTGGAACCTAGAGCTTTTGACACATACAACATCTTTTTTGCTAAGATTGTCCTAGAAGAACTAAGAGAATGTGTGACATCTGGATTTGTGTGCATGCAATTCTCTAATTCTAATGTGATGCATTGTTCTTGTACCCAAACTTGAAGAAGTTGACTTCTTAGGTTGAAGTTGACTGCATGGTCATAAATCCAATCTTGACCCAAGACAAGTGGTTCAGTAAGGTCTTCATCTTGACAGACTAGCACTTTGACGCCCATTGGGACATTTTGGAGGTAGATGGGGAGCTCCACCTCACCCAAACAAGGGGTTTCCACACCTCCCAATCCTATGAGATAGGCTTCTATGGGCTTGATGTCCAATTGCAGGTCTTGGCAGTATGAAAGTCTAACTGCACTAGTTGCTGCACCTGAGTCAACCAATGCTCTCACAGTCCTTACACTCTTTCCTTGTCCTACCTCAAAGGGACGTCGATCAATTATTCGAGAAGTAGTTATGCCCGATTTATGGCACATGTCCATGTGATATTTTGGGGCTTTTGGGTTGACATCTAAGCCTAGTCGCCTTAACTTATTTCTCCTTATGCGCTCTCTCGCCTCAGCTTGTGCTTCTTCTCTAACCCTTAACTCCTCTTCTTTTCGCTTCTTAGCAGTGTTGAGTCTCATGAGCATATCCTCTATAAGAGGCTCTTGATATAACTTGACTCGACAACCACTTATATAGTTTGGCAAGATATCACCTTCTGAAGTGGCCAATTGAACCGCATCGCTAGTGGAAATTCGATTAATGATCATGGGTACATATCCTCGTTTCTCCAATTTTCGTGCATGTTGCTTTAGCGTATAAACCAGCACTAGGTCTCCTTCTTTCAATCCTTTATCCTTTATATGGGCATCAAAGTATGCCTTTTGCCTTTTCTTCGCAGCATATATGCCTGCTGTTGCTCGTAGCCTCGTCTCACCTAAGCGTTCTAGACCAAATATCCTGGAGGACAACTCGTGTCCATTCCACGCGTGCTCTTGTGCTACTTTCAAGGCTGGGATTAGGAAGTCCAATGATAGCACAACATTCTGTCTAAAGACCATCTAAAATGGGGTGGCATTGCGTACAGTTTTGTACGCAACTCGGTAAGCCCAAATAGCATGATGAAGTTGTTTATCCCAATCAGAGCGTTTATTATTTACGAGTTTTGTCAATACATTACATAGGATCTTATTCGTGCTCTCGGCTTGTCCATTAGCTTGTGGGTGATAGGGGGCAGACTTCTTATGTATCACCATGAATTCTTGGAGGAGATTTTCAATGACCTCATTTAAGAAGTGCGTACCTCTATCACTGACCAACTCTATTGGTAGCCCATATCTTGTGAGCACGTTCTCGAATAAAAACTTAGCCATTTTTTGAGCATCATTCTTTGTCGTGGGTTTTACTTCGACCCATTTTGTAAGGTAATCTGTGGCTACAATAATGTACTCTGCGTGGGAGTTCCTAGCTGGGGGGTTAATAGGACCAACAAACTCTATACCCCACTTCGAGAATGCACGTCCTCCCATCATTGGCCTCAAAGACATCTCATCTTTTTTGATCGGATATTGTGCTCGTTGACATGTGTCACATTTCTTCACATAGGTATGGGCATCCATATGAAGAGTGGGCCACCAAAGTCCTGAGAATAGAATGGTCTTAATTACTCGGTCAGGCCCAAAGTGTCCACCTGCAACACCACTATGTGCAGTTTCTAAGACCTTCAAATAATCTGATCCATGAACGCACAATCTTAGATAACTGTCTTTTCCTCTTTGGTGTAGGTTGTCTCCTACTAAGGCATAGTCCTGAGCCTCTTGCTCCATGCTTCGTCTTCTTGCTAGACTAGCCTCGCTGGGTAGTGTTCCCGATCTCATAAATTCTACCAATGTGATAAAGAGTGGCATGCTCCACTGGGAGTCTCTTTTGGCACACTGGACAATTCTTAATCCACCCATGTATTTCTTTGTCCATGCTAGGCCAATACACTCCTAAACGTTTTAGATTCTGCAATGTTCATTGTTTAGAGTAGTGATTTCCTAGCAGTCCCTCATGGGCTTATTGCAACCAACTAGTGTGTTCATCGTCCTCGACACAACAAGCTAGTACGCCCTCAGTATCTTGCTTGTACATACTCCCTGCCAATATTTGATATTGTTGTGATCGTACAATTTCTTCTTTGTTTGTTTTTACGTTCTTATTTGCAGGTCCGAAGGTTAGGACAGGTACCAACTTATTTGCCCATTTAGGAACAACTTCTAAATTGAACAAATAAGCGTCATGTAGTTCATCAGACACTCCTTGCGGTGGCTCTCCTGAAGTGATGCGAGAAAGATGGTCCGCCCTAAGGTGGGTCCTACCTTTCCTGACAACAACTTCAAAGTCGTATTCCATTAGTAAGAGGAACCATCTTACTAAGCAACCTGTATTGCAAGGTTTATTGACCAGATATAATAGAGCTTGATGATCAGTGAAAAACTTGAACTTGTTGGCCAATAAGTAGTGTCTAAACTTTTTCATAGCATATACCATGCCTAAGCCATCTCTCTCGGTTGTTGTGTAGTTTCGTTCAGCTGCATTTAATTGCCTACTAGCATATGCTATCGCAAATCTAGGTTTCCTTCACCTGTGGGTTGTGCTAGCACACATCCGATGGCATGATTGGAGGCATCTACATGGACATGAAAGGGTTTGCTCCAATCCGGAGTGGTCAGTATTGGTGCTGAGCACAAACGTCTCTTCAGCTCACTAAAGGAATTCTCGCATTCCTCGTTCCACCCAAAATTTGTCAATAGTCCATAAAGAGGTTTAGCAATGATGGCGTACATGTGGATAAACCTGCGGTAATATCCACAGTGGCCCATAAAGGCTTGTACCTCTTTAACGTTCCTTGGCTCTTACCTTGTCTTCATCTGTTGATATCCCATTTTTAGAAACAATGTGACCTAAGATTTTACCTTGTCGTACCATGAACACACACTTCTCTGGGTTCAGAAACACTCGATATTCTCTACACTTGTTGAAAATCTGTCTGAGCTTAGGGATGTGGTATCTTCTTTCTTGGGAATGAGCACATAAATCATCCACATATACTTCTAAGCTCTTCGCAAGAACTCCTTGAAGACATGACACATGAGCCTTTGGAATGTTGCAGGTGCATTAGTGAGACCAAATGGCATCACACGAAATGTGAAGATTCCCCGCTCTATGGCGAAAGCCGTTTTGTGTTGATCTTCTAGGGCACTGGCTACTTGGTTGTAACCTGAAAATCCATCAAGGAAGCTATAAACTTCCTTGCCTGCAACATGCTCCAATAAATGTTCGGTGATTGGAAGTGGATAACTATCTCTGATCGTAGCAACATTAACTTTTTTAAGGTTAATACACACTCGCAATTTTCCGTTCTTTTTGGGCACCACTACAATGGGGGATACCCATTCAGTATGCTCAATCTCGTAAATAAATCCAACTTCAATCAACCTATCAATTTCTTCTTTTATTTTAGCTGGATAAGCATCTGCAGTCATGGGGATTGTATGAGAGCAAATTTTCGGATCTACTCCCTTCAAGTCTCTATAGTGCCAAGCAAACACGTCCCTATATTCCCTTAATAGAGCTACAAGCTCTGCTTCTTCTTTTGCACTTAGGTCATCTCCTATGTATGTACATCGTTCTTCATTCTCTTCAATGGTTACTACAAATTTTTTGTTCTTTTCTTTATTAATATGATTCTCCTATAATGGCCTCTCTTTTAGGCATTCGTACCAAAATTTTTCGGTCTTCCACTTCATATTTCTTGAAAATTTTTGGTACGTCAAACAATGATTCCTCCTCTTCTTGTTTCACTGCTTTTCTTTTCTTTTTCTTTTGATTACCCTCACTTCCATCCTTTGGATTTACAGCTTTAATACATGTGAGAGGTTCTTCTTCTTTTTGGGTTAACACTCCTATGTCTTCTAAATAGTGCTCCTCTGAGTCAAAGTAAGTATCCATCACAATGGATTCTAGATCATCGTCATTCTCTTCTTCTTCTATGACCTCACTAGGATCACGCTGTTCCAATAAGGGCTGACACATGAACACTGAAATATCGTAACCCTCCTCATCACAATGAGGTGTCCATTGTTCTTCATTGACTGCAATGTCCATGGTAGCTAAGATTTCTACCCAACCATGAGGCTCAAATTCTTCATCTAAAAATATCACCGGTGTATAGGCTGGGTCTTTGATTGGTCTATCTCCCGGGGGAGTTCCTTCTTCTCTTGCTTTTAGGCGCTTTTCCTCTTCCTGTGCGACCTTGCACATCCACAAGTGAGTATCTTCATGCAGCCAAGATGGATCAGGTGAGCTTCCAGAATGCACAGAGATTGAATCTTCTTTTGATTTGTGGATAGGATTCCACTGTAGGGGTGGTACATCTCTAAAGGTGTAATCCTTCAAATTGACCTTGGTAGTGACCCCTAAGTGATGTAAGTACAAGGAGTTGGTTCCCGAATCCTGTACTATTTGCAATTGTCGTAGGAAGGGTCTTCCTAGGATCATCTCATTGATGGAGAGTGTTAATCTCCAAAAGAACAAGTTGTACTTGAATTTAGAACTCCTCTATATCAAGAACAACTTCTGACTCCACTTAATTTAGAAAACAATCACCAAATTATCAGAATTTTGGCTAACTGTTGAAAACTGAAATTTCCTGAAAAGTCTGCTGCAGATTAATCACTCATTGACTAATCAATCCTGTAAAGTTTTTAATAAAACTTTGCACAATGCTTTGCCTTAAGGTTGCGCATCTTCTCCAAGTTAAATTTCTCAAAATGATTGAGTATACTGTGAGAAATGTGTGAAATACTTTACCTATGTCTGAAACAGCTTCTTTGCAATAGCGACTTTGACACCTACAACTTCTTAGCTATAGTTCTCCCAATGTCGAACCCATTTGATCAAGATCTTTTAGCCATAGATGGCTTACCTTTCAAATTAGATTTTAAGCCCTCACTTGTGTAAAACTTTATACTGTGCACTGAGCAATGTTCATTTCTCTGAACATGAAATCTGCGCCAATTTTTACGACTCTCAGAACATCTTCACATATGAATGTTCCTAAACTAAATTCTCTCAGCCTGATTGCAATTAGCCTCTCAAATTCTAGTCATAGATAGATTAGCTATTGACTTAGATACGTGCAAAAGGATTTCTCAAAAGATTAAACATAGAAGGAGAATGGGAGAGAAGATCGACGCGCCATTTCTGAACTTTTCACTTATCTATTTTCTTCATTCATCGGATGGATGATTTGTACAATGTACATCAACTAACTCATCTCTACTTTCTTCTCTATGTCTCTATGCTTTATGCCCCGAATTTTTCAAAACATTTATAGGCAAATATGTACAAACTTATGACTAATCAAAAGTGTGAGTCACCTATATCTGAACTAATGTACATATGTGTACATAGCTTTAAATTTCTGAGTATGTCCTTCCTTCAAACTTCTGAATTTGTTCTCTTCTTGATTTCTTGACTTCATTTCTTCATAAACCTTCAATTGATGATTGACATGCACCAACAGCTCCCCCTCAATCATTAATTGTTGTTCTCTTCTTGATTTCTTGACTTCATTTCTTCATAAACCTTCAATTGATGATTGACATGCACCAACAGCTCCCCCTCAATCATTAATTGAGGTTCTTCTCTATCTTCTTAATTCCTTCCATATCCTTGAATCTCTGTAGCTTTGGTCCATCTAGACTTTTTGTCATCATGTCTGCAAGTTGATCTTTTGTAGGAGTATGCATAACTTCAATTTCCTTATCAATGACCTTTTCTCTCAGAAAATGATATTGTATTTCAATATGCTTGGTTCTAGCATGAAACACAGGATTAGCTGCCAAGTATAGAGAGCTCATATTATCTCCACAAATTATAGGAATACTCTGAAGAACATCAAAACTCTTCATAAGTGTCTTTAGCCATATTACCTCCTTTGCAGCTTCCACCATACCTTTGTATTCTGCTTCTGTAGATGATAAAGCAACTGTATGTTGCTTCTTAGAACTCCAAGAAATCAATTTGTCTCCTACATAGCACAAATATCTATGTGTTGATCTTCTATCATCCACATTACCTGCCCAATCTGCATCACTATATATCTTCACTCTTGTATCAGAAGTAAATCCATAGTACAACCCTTCTCTGAGTGTACCCTTGATGTACCTAAGTACTCTTTGTCCTGCAATCCAATGTTCCTTTCTGGGACAATGCATAAATTGTGAAAGCACACCAACTGCATATGACAAATCAGGCCTTGTCAATGTAGCATAAATCAAGCTACCAACCAAACTTTGATAGAGCTTCATATCTCTGAATTCTTCTCCTCCAAATCTAGACAATTTATGGTTCACTTTCAATGGTGTAGGTGCAACCCTACAATCTTCCATTTTAAATTTGGTTAGCAAATTTTTAAGATACCTTTCTTGGGTCACATATACTCCATGTTGAGTATATAAAATCTCCGTTCCCAAGAAGAATGACAAGTTCCCCAAATCACTGATTTTGAACTCTTTCTCCATCTGCTTCTTGATCATTTGTATTCCTTTATCATCTGTACCTGTAAGTATTATGTCATCAACATAAATACAAACATAAATGAATCCATCTTCACTTGCTTTGACTAGCAAGCTGCTATCTGCCTTTGATGCTTGAAATCCAAGATCCTTCAAGAACTTTACAGGCCTATAATTCCATGCCCTTGGGGCCTGCTTTAATCCATACAAAGCTCTCTTGAGCTTACACACATAATTTGGATTCACTTGATCTTTGAATCCATCTGGTTGCTCCATGTAAACTTCATCTGAAATGTAACCATTCAAAAAAGCATTTTTAACATCTAATTGAGATAGCTTCCAACCTTTACAAGCAGCAATTGCTATGAGAGTTCTGATGGTTGTCATCTTTGCTACAGGACTATAAGTCTCATCATAGTCCACTCCATATGTTTGTGCATACCCTTTCACAACAAGTCTGGCTTTGTACCTAGACACACTTCCATCTGCAAATCTTTTTATTTTGTACACCCACTTACATCCAATAATTTTCTGGCTATTAGGTTTAGGAACCAGATCCCAAGTCTGATTCTCTATCAATGCATCATACTCCTCTTGCATGGCTTCTTCCCAATTTCTCTTGCCTTTGGCTTCATCATATGTAGATGGATCTTCATCTGCTTTTACCAAATAAGCATAATCTTTAGTAGTCAAGAATGAGGTGTCATAGCTATACCTTGTAGGTTGCCATTTGTGCCTAGATGACCTTCTAACTTCTGCACTTTTTGAAGTCTCTGGTTCATCACATTCTGGATCAAACATTGGCCTCTCTTCAACTTCAACCTGTACTTCATTATTCTCATTTTCATCAAGTAATTGAATCTTTGCTTTACCTTTCCTTTGATCCACTACTTCTTCAACATCTGCATGTACATTATATTTACCTGCATACCAAGTACCTTGCTCATCAAATGTAACATCCTTGGATACAAGGAATTGCTTTGTGGATGGACTCCACAACCTGTATCCCATTTGCTTATCATCATAACCAATGAATACATACTTTTCTGCCTTAGGCTCCAACTTATGTCTCAATTGAGATGGCACATATGCATATGCCAAACATCCAAATATTCTGCAATGATCCAAGGTAGGTCTCTTACCCCACCAAGCTTCATATGGTGTCATACCTTGCAAAGCTTTACAAGGCAATCTATTGACCAAATAAGTAGCTGTATTTACAGCCTCTGCCCACAAATAATTTGGGCAATTCTTCTCTTTCATCATGGACCTTGCAAACTCAACAAGAGTCCTATTTCTTCTTTCTGCTACCCCATTTTGTTGAGGAGAGTACCTGCAAGTAACTTCTCTCTTTATACCTGCATTCCACAAGTAATCATTGAATTCATTTGAAAAATACTCTCCCCCTCCATCTGACCTTAGTCTCTCTTGACCTGTAATCCTTTCTGCATATGCATGATAGTGTTTAAATGTATTAAACACTTCTGATTTTTCTTTAATCACATAAATTGTGATCCATCTGGTAGCATCATCAACATATATGACATAATATCTTGAACCATTTATACTAAAGTCCTTTGAAGGACCCCACACATCTGTATGCACCAACTCAAGTCTTTATGAATACATAAACCCATGCTTGGAATAGGATTGCTTATGAGCCTCACCTAATTGACATGCCTCACATCTGTATGTCATGTGTTGACCTGCAATGTTAGGCAACCCAAGCACTGAATCATTATTAATCATGTCTTTGATACCTCTTTCATTGAAGTGTCCAAGTCTTTTGTGCCAAAGATCCAATTCAGATACCTTCTGCTCTCCATATGTGAACATAGCATGTCCAACATTTCCTTGTACCTTCAATGTGAAGAGCCTTCCTTCTTTCTTTCCTGTAACAACCTGTTTATACCCTTGACTAGGGTCTTCAACATAGACTCCATCATTTGTGAATCTTACCTCATATCCTTTTTCCACAATTTGACCTACACTGATCAAATTCTTTGGAATTGTGGGAACATAAAGAACCTTACTCAGAAGAGTGCTCCCATCTTTAGCCTTGACTGAACCAATTGACTTTACCTTATGCTTTGTATTATCACCTGTCTGAACTGTATGATTAATTGCATTATGATCTAGATCAGTCATCAAAGCAATATTTCCACTTAAATGATTACTACATCCTGAATCAATGTAGAACACTCTCATGTCCTCATGTGAGGTTTCATATGTTGCATTCATAATGAGAGTCGAATCCTCCTTCTGATCTGATGCATAGTTGTAGTAGGTGTTATTATAGGATTGATTTTGGAAGCTTCTTCCTCCACCTCTTCCAAAAGAATTCCTACCACCTCTACCTCTGAAATTTCCTCTCTGAAATCTACCACCTCTTGCTCTTTGATTAAAGTTCTGATAATTACCATTGTTCTGATTATTGTGCCAACAATCATGAGATAGATGATTGGTCTTACCACATATCCAACAAGCTCTTGCATTATCTTTGTTGTTTCTGCCTCTTCCTCTACTTCTACCATTTCCTTTTCCTCTTATGAAATTTGCTTGGTTTGAAGTACCTTCTTCTTCACCTGATTGTTGCTTTCCTTTGTTAGCTTTCTTCTTGTCTTTAGAGTACATTGCATGACCTGCACTCTTATCAACATCTCCTTTGACATCATTCTCAAAAGTTAGCATATGACCTAACAATTGATTCAAATCAGGAGTGAAGTGATCTAATGAAAGTTCTGTAGACAAAATAAAAGGTTTCCACTTCTCATCTCCTCTTAGCCCTGTGAGAATTTGTCTTACCAATTTATCTTCTTCAATATCTTCATCCACTGCACCTAAAGAATCTGCAATGTCTTTCATCTTTGTCACATAATCAGAGATTGATTGTGAGGCCTTCTTTTTGAAAGTAGTAAATTCTGCCCATAGTGAAGCCTTCCTTGATTTGGTTGTGTTTTGGAAATGCTCTTCCAAAGCATTCCAAATATGACTTGCACTTTCAAGTCCTCTAATGTGAGGAAGCAAATAGTCATTAACTGCCATGTAGATTATGCTCCTTGCTTGAGCATCCTTCTTCATCCAATTCTTCAAGTCTGCAAGCTCCTCTCTAGTTGGAACACTAGAGTCTCTAAATTCTGGCTTTTCTTCATCTCCTATGATGTATCCCATCAGATCTTTGCTCATAAGATGAGCTTCCATCCTCATTGACCATGCAGGATAGTTCTCTCTATCCAGCTTCTCAATTTGGAGACTATCTCCCATTGTTTCTTTACCTGTATTGCCAATTCTTTAATCTTTATGAGAAATAAATGTACCTTGACTCTGAATCTACTCCTTCTGATCCTTTTGATAGCTTCAATGTGTCTACCTTCAAGTTTTCTTCAACCTTTATCCCTTTGCACCTTCGAGATGTAAAGATTTGTGTTTCTGCAGCAGTCGAAGTCTTCTTCACTTCAATTTTGACACATCCTGCTCTGATACCACTGATGGAGAGTGTTAATCTCCAAAAGAACAAGTTGTACTTGAATTTAGAACTCCTCTATATCAAGAACAACTTCTGACTCCACTTAATTTAGAAAACAATCACCAAATTATCAGAATTTTGGCTAATTGTTGAAAACTGAAATTTCCTGAAAAGTCTGCTGCAGATTAATCACTCATTGACTAATCAATCCTGTAAAGTTTTTAATAAAACTTTGCACAATGCTTCGCCTTAAGGTTGCACATCTTCTCCAAGTTAAATTTCTCAAAATGATTGAGTATACTGTGAGAAATGTGTGAAATACTTTACCTATGTCTGAAACAGCTTCTTTGCAATAGCGACTTTGACACCTGCAACTTCTTAGCTATAGTTCTCCCAATGTCGAACCCGTTTGATGAAGATCTTTTAGCCATAGATGGCTTACCTTTCAACTTAGATTTTAAGCCCTGACTTGTGTAAAACTTTACACTGTGCACTGAGCAATGTTCATTTCTCTGAACATGAAATCTGCGCCAATTTTTACGACTCTCAGAACATCTTCACATATGAATGTTCCTAAACTAAATTCTCTCAGCCTGATTGCAATTAGCCTCTCAAATTCTAGTCATAGATAGATTAGCTATTGACTTAGATACGTGCAAAAGGATTTCTCAAAAGATTAAACATAGAAGGAGAATGGGAGAGAAGATCGACGCGCCATTTCTGAACTTTTCACTTATCTATTTTCTTCATTCATCGGATGGATGATTTGTACAATGTACATCAACTAACTCATCTCTACTTTCTTCTCTATGTCTCTATGCTTTATGCCCCGACTTTTTCAAAACATTTATAGGCAAATATGTACAAACTTATGACTAATCAAAAGTGTGAGTCACCTATATGTGAACTAATGTACATATGTGTACATAGCTTTAAATTTCTGAGTATGTCCTTCCTTCAAACTTCTGAATTTGTTCTATTCTTGATTTCTTGACTTCATTTCTTCATAAACCTTCAATTGATGATTGACATGCACCAACACTCATAGACATTATTTTTCTCAAAGTCACATATAGCAAATGTATGTTCAAACTCTACACCACAAGTGGTTAGAGTTATCCCTTCGAGCAATCCTAGAGGTCTTTCAAAATGACCATCTGCCATTTGAAGCTTCATCCTAGTCAGTCTCAATGTGGGTTTGCCCCATTGCTTCCACAAGGATGTGGTTGCAATAGCAACACCAACACCTGAATCTAGGATTGCTTTGGTTGTGTAACCTTGATAGGTGATTGGAAGATAAGTATTACCTTCTTCACCTTCGCTCATGTCTCCTATTTTATCAAGAGGTATTTCTGGAACTTTTTGCTTAGAGCCCACTTTTGGCATATTGGAATCAAGTTCTGGAACCTGATCCTTCACATGATTCCATAGCTCAGGTTTTGCTTTGAGCAGCTCTTGTACAGTGAGATGACACTGAACCTTTGTGTTCTTCACAACATCAGTGTTTCTTGGAACCACTGAGTCTTCATTTCTTACCAATATTGTGGGAGCTTTGATGTGAAGAGATTCAGATTCCCATGGGCCTGTGAATTATGGCAACTCTTGTAAAGAATTAGATCCAAAATCTAATCTTTCATCTTCTTGTTGCTCTGCTTGATCTCCATAGATAGACGGAATGTCTTGGGGAAATTGATCATGAAGGTCATCAATCTCAGGAATAGGAGGGGGATTACCCTGCTCCTTGGCCCATTTTTCTTCTTGTATTTCCCACAAGAACTCTTGAGAGTACTGTTGCATTGAAAGAGGTGTTCCCTCATCCACAAAATCAAGAACATAAGCTTTCCTTGGTGGTAAGCTTCCTCTTTCAATAAAAGGTTGAGCCTGTGGAGATAAAGAAACCTGCGGCTTGTTTACCAATTGCTCTAATCTTTCTAGTAAGCCCTGGAAATGCAAATCCGGCTTGATAGAGTTTGTCTGATTGAACTTTTGAATAGTCTCGAGCATAGCTTGAGCTACTTCAACCAGTTTCATGCACATTTTTGTTCGTTCAATCTCTAAGTCTGCTCTAGGGTAACTCTTGTCTAAGTTTGCAGCGGTTGGCCCTTCTTGAAGAGGAGCCTGATAGGCATTGGACATCATGTCCAAGCCTTCTAGGGTTGGATCTCCAAGAACTCTGAAGAGAGATGGTGGATGCAATCCAAAGATGAGTAGGTGCTGCTACAACCAGCTTCACACCAGCCAACTGAGACTTCAAAGTTGATTAGTAGACCCTTTGAGCTTCCTAAATCCACCAAAATATTAGCCAAGTACTTTGGAACATGTATCCCAAAAGTTTAAGTCAAGACAGACTAGTTGCAAGATGACTAGCTCCCAAAGCTTGCTATTTTTGGACATACACCTGCTAGAAAAATTGAACAGTGCTCTCAACCTAGTAGGAATTAGCTAAATTCCTTTTGGGCATAGCCAATAGATGTAGCAAGCTTCCCAATCCAAGTTAAAACACTTCAAATGATGGACTGAGCACTGAAAAGAACATTCATCAATTTTTGGAACATGCCCACCATTCTTGGGGCTCTATAGAGATAGACCAGTGAGCAGTAAAATGCAGATATCTCCAACAATATACATCCAATGACCTTGAAAATCTATATGCAGACAGAAGACAAAAAGAGCTATCCAAAGGGGTTGTGTAGAACTCAAGATATGACCTTCTGAAGTTGCTGCTCTGAGTGAGTATAACAGAGAACAAAACAGAGAAGTAGATAGTGATAAATGTATAGATTCACATATGATTACAACCACATTGGCAATGAATCTTTGCACAATGGGGAAAGATAGAGCTATGGAGTAAGCTCTTCAATCTCTACAAAATGACATGAAGTGGTCACGTACAAGGCTTGCTAATCGCCTCTTCCTTCTTGCTCTTTTTATAGCTATTCTTGGAGGGAGTTTTAAATTTGAATTCGAATGGCTCCACCTAAAAGTGATCTCCAAAGTTAGGAGAGATTCCCTGAGCTAAAAATATCATGGTTTTAGGTAGTTAGAGCCACGAATTTGCTTTTACATCATGGATGAGGTAAGCCATCGTTTTCCTTTTTTCTTTTTCCATTTACAAGAGATAAAATGTACTCTTTTACAAGTGGTGTTAACATGACTACACATGTGACTTACAAATGAGGATAATATCAAGCATATCAAGCATGTAGGCTTGGGTAAAATGCACCAATAGCTCCCCCTCAAGCCTAACATGCTTGGCCTCCAAATAATTCTTCAATTGTCCTTGATTTCGTGCAAGCCAATCATCAACTTGAATCTACTTAACTTTGTACCATCAAGAGCTTTAGTCAACATGTCTGCACATTGCATATCTGTAGAGACATAGGATAGTTGAATATCCTTGCTCATTAGCTTCTCCCTTATATAATGGTACTGGACTTCAATATGCTTGGTTCTCGCATGGTATACCGGATTAGCTGCTAGATGTAGTGAGCTTGTGTTGTCACAAAAAATGTGAGGTGTTGAAGAATGAAGTCCAAAATTTGTGTACAAAGACTTTAACCACATGATTTCTTGAGTTGCATTAGCCAAACCTCTATATTTGGCTTCGGTAGAAGATAATGCCATGGTTGGTTGCTTGTTTGATGACCAAGAAATGATTTTTGAACCTGCAAATGATATGTACCCAGATGCGCTTCTTTTATCATCTCTAGATCCAGCCCAATCTGCATCTGAGTAGACCTTTAGCTCAATATCTGAAGTATATGAATAAAACAAACCTTCATTCATGGTCCCCTTTAGGTACTTGAGGACTCTGTTGGCCGCTTCCATATGTGGTCTTCTCGGCTTATGCATAAATTGACTCAATATGCTAAAACTATAGCATATATCCACCCTTGTGAGTGTTGCATAGTTCAAACTTCCAACCAAGCTTTGATAGCTTGTGATGTCTTCAATTGGCTCTCCTTCATAAGCACTAAGCTTATGATCTTGCTCCATAGGTGTACCTGCACACTTGGTATTTTCCATCTTGAACTTGACGAGCATGTCATGGACATACTTCCTTTGTGTGATGTATATACGGGAACCTGTGTAGATGAACTCCAATCCAAGAGAATAAGTGAGTGGTCCGAGGTCACTTATTTTGAACTCCTCCTTCATTCGAGTCTTTACCTGTTTGATTCCTTCAAGATCATTGCATGTGATAATAATATCATCAACATACACACATAAATAGATCACTTCAGATCCATTCCTCTTTATGAACAAAGAGGTATCCACCTTGCTATTTCTAGATGCAACAAGACTAATGAGAACCCTAAATGTAGGCATTTTTGCAACAACAAAGAAAGTCTTCTCATAATCAATACCATGGGTTTGAGCAAACCCTTTAGCAACTAACCTTGCTTTGTTTCTATTTATACTTCCATCTGGATTCCTCTTGATTTTGTATATCGATCCAGATCCAATTACCTTCATAGATGGCTTGTTAGGTACAAGTTCCCAAGTGTCATTCTCCTTCAAGGCTTCCATTTCTTCATCCATTGCATCTCTCCAAGCTTTCTTGCTTTGTGCTTCTTCGAATGTGGTAGGTTCTTCATTGGTTGAATCCTTTGCAATGTAGATGGAGTGCTTGGTGACCAAAGAAGTATCATAGCCAAACCTTTCGGTTTCTTCTTCTCCCTTGAAGACCTTCTAAGTGGTTGATGTGAGCTCTCCAGTCCATATGTAGCATCCTGCATCTTTGCTTTACCTTTGTTCTTCCATAGCTTTAGTCTTTCCAAGTCTTCTAGGTCAATCTCCGAATCACTTTCTTCAATCTCCTTTGGCTCCTTTGGTTGAAGTGATGGAAAATCTTCATCCAAGTCATATGGCAGCTTCACTTTCCTGTCATCATCAGACCATGATTTGTTTTCATCAAAAATTACATCTCTACTCACAAAAAATCCTTTATTGGTTGGAATGTACAATCTATATCCTTTTTGGTTTTGATCATAACCAATGAATACACACTTCTCTGCCTTGGGATCCAATTTCCCTCTTACTTGAGAAGGATTGTGAGCATAGGCTATGCATCCAAAGATTTTACAATGCTCTAGACTAGGTCTTCTTCCATTCCACACTTCATATGGAGTGGTTCCATCTAGTGACTTAGATGGAAGTGTATCTATGAGATATGTGGCTGTAGACACAACCTCTGCCCATAGGTAGTTTGGCAATCCCTTTTCATTGAGCATGGACCTTGCAGCTTCGACAATAGCTCTGTTCCTCCTCTCTGCTACACCATTGAGTTTGGATGTATACCTTGTAGTGACTTCCCTTTTAATGCCTCTTTCATGCAAGAAGGCATCAAATTCAGAAGAGAAGTATTCTCCTCCACCATCTGATCTGAGTCTTTTCAAAGTCCTACCTATTTGGTTTTCAACAAGAGCATTATACTTCTTAAAGCAATTAAACACTTCATCCTTGTGCTTTATGAAAAAAAGAATGGTCCACTTGCTACAATCATCTATGAAAGACACATAATATCTTGAGCCTGATATAGATGGCTCCTTACTTGGACCCCACACATCCGTGTGCACTAGATCCAAAGGATTTTGATACATATATCCTTTCTTATTGAAAGGTTGTCTATGAGCCTTGGCGAGTTGACAAGCTTCACACTTATAAATCATGTGTTGCCTTGTGATATTAGGCAAACCAAGTACACTTTGGTCCCTGCAAATTTGTTTGAGTGTTCTCTCACCAATGTGAGCAAGCCTTTTGTGCCATATCTCCAACTCTGTAAGAGTTTGAGATCCATAGCTAAACAAAGCTATGTTCTTTGTATCTTCCACTTCAAAAGTGAAAAGCTTCCTGTCTTTTCTCCTTTGGCAATCCTTCTAAAGCCTTGCCTTGGGTCTTCAACATATGCTCCAAATCGGTTGAATCTAACCTGGAATCCTTTTTCAACAATCTGTCCAACACTTATTAAATTTTTGGTAATTGTAGGGACATACAAGACTTTGCTTAAGAGGTTCATATTCCCATCTGATGTCTTCACATGACCTATCTTCTCCACTGAGTGCTTTGTGTCATCTCCTGTCTGCACTTCATGCTTGTTATGAGGATCTTCCAAATCAGAAAGTAAAGCCACATTTCTTGCTACATGGTTTGAGCATCCCGAATCAATGTAAAATATGTGATCATCATCCTTACCCTTCTTCAGTGATAGATTCATAATCAATAAGGAATCTTCTTGACTTTGGTCCTCTGCATAGTTATTGTAGTCTCTTCTTCCTCTATGGCCACTTTGATAGTTGTTGTTGTTGTAATTGTTGTTGTTGTAGTTGTTGTTGTAGCCTCCATTGTACCTGCCTCTATTTGATCCATAGCCACCTCTATTGAATCCTCTTCCTCTTGAGTTCCTCGGGTTCCTGAAACATTCTTCAGTAGTATGATTAGATAAGCCACATATATTGCAAGGTTGAGATGATTGGAATCTCGCCCTGCCTTGCTTTCCACTTCTGTCTCATCCTCTAGCTCTTCCTATACTTGCAAAGTTTGCTTGGAAAGAGCTACCTTCATCTTCATTCTTCTTATTCTTTGACTTGTCCTTGACCTTAGCTTTATCATAATATAAGGCAGAAGTTTGATTACCTCTTGAGGACTCACCACCTTTGCTAATCTTTGCTTCATGATTGAAGAGTTGGCCCATGAGTGTGTTGAGGTCGGGTACATGCATATCCATGTATAAATCCATGGCTGTTGTGAATGACTCCCACTTGTCGTGTGCTTTGATTTCATTTATGATTTGTCTAATGATTTTCTCCTCTTCAATTACCTCTCCAATGCTTCCAAGTTGGTCGGAAATCTCCTTCATCTTTGTGACATAATCAGTCACATTTTGCTTCGGGCTTTTGTTCATTGTTGTGAACTCCATCCACAATTGATTCTTCCTTGCTCGAGTGTTGGAGGAGAAGAAAGAGGCAAGTGCATTCCAGGTCTCTCTTGATGTCTTGCATCCCTTGACATGAGGTAAAAGAAAATCAGAGATTGAGTTTAAAATATAGGACCTTGCAAGTGCATCCTTCGAACACCAATTTGAAAGTCATTCCACTTCTTCATGTGATGGTTGCCCTTTGTTCCTCATGGTTGGCATTGCTTCATCTCCGGATATGAACCCATATAGATTCCTCTCTTGAAGGTAGGCCTCCATCCTTAGAGACCATGCCGGGTAGTTGTTTCGATCCAATTTGTCAATTGTTGATGGAAATCCATCTCCCATGTTGCTTGACTATGCTCTGATACCACTGTGAAGAGAGATGGTGGATGCAATCCAAAGATGAGTAGGTGCTGCTACAACCAGCTTCACACCAGCCAACTGATACTTCAGAGTTGATTAGTAGACCCTTTGAGCTTTCTAAATCCACCAAAATATCAGCCAAGGACTTTGGAACATGTATCCCAAAAGTTTAAGTCAAGACAGACTAGTTGCAAGATGACTAGCTCCCAAAACTTGCTATTTTTGGACATAGACCTGCTGAAAAAATTGAACAGTGCTCTCAACCTGGTAGGAATTAGCTACAAATCTTTTGGGCATAGCCAATAGACCTAGCAAGCTTCCCAATCCAAGTTAAAACACTTCAAATGATGGATTGAGCACTGAGAAGAACATTCATCAATTTCTGGAACATGCCCACCATTCTCGGGGCTCTGCAGAGATAGACTAGTGAGCCGTAAAATGTAGATATCTCCAAAATTGTAAATCCAATGACCTTGAAAACTTATATCAGAAAGAAGGTAGAAAGAGCTATCCAACACATGTTAAAACACTGAAGAAGGTTGTGTAGCACTCGAGATATGACCTTCTGAAGTTGCTGCTCTGAGTGAATATAACAGAGAACAAAACAGAGAAGTAGATAATGATAAATGTATAGATTCACATATGATTACAACCACATTGGCAATGAATCTTTGCACAATGGGAGTAGAATGATAGAGCTATGGAGTAAGCTCTTCAATCTCTACAAAATGACATGAAGTGGTCACATACAAGGCTTGCTAATCACCTCCTCCTTCTTGCTCTTTTTATAGCTATTCTTGGAGGGAGTTTTGAATTCCAATTCGAATGGCTCCACCTAAAAGTGATCCCCAAAGTTAGGAGAGATTCCCTCAGCTCAAAAATTCGTGGTTTTAGGTAGTTAGAGCCACGAATTTGCTTTTACATCATGGATGAGGTAAGACATCCTTTTCCTTTTTTCTTTTTCCATTTAGAAGAGATAAAATGTACTCTTTTACAAGAGCTGTTCACATGACTACACATGTGACTTAGAAATAAGGATAATATCAAGCATATCAAGCATGTAAGCTTGGGTAAAATGCACCAATAGCTCTCCCTCAAGCCTAACATGCTTGGCCTCCAAATAAGTCTTCAATTGTCCTTGATTTCCTGCAAGCCAATCATCAGCTTGAATCTACTTAACTTTGTACCATCAAGAGCTTTAGTCAACATGTCTGCACATTGCATATCTGTAGAGACATAGAATAGTTGAATATCTTTGCTCATTAGCTTCTCCCTTACATAATGGTAGTGGACTTCAGTATGCTTGGTTCTAGCATGGTATACCGGATTAGCCGCTAGATGTAGTGAGCTTGTGTTGTCACCAAAAATGTGAGGTGTTGAAGAATGAAGTCCAAAATTTGTGTACAAAGACTTTAACCACATGATTTCTTGAGTTGCATTAGCCAAACCTCTATATTCGGCTTCGATAGAAGATAATGCCACGGTTGGTTGCTTCTTCGATGACCAATAAATGATTTTTGAACCTGCAAATGATATATACCCAGATGTGCTTCTTCTATCATCTCTAGATCCAGCCCAATCTGCATCTGAGTAGACCTTTAGCTCAATATCTGAAAGTATATGAATAAAGCAAACCTTCATTCATGATCCCCTTTAGGTACTTGAGGACTCTCTTGGCCGCTTCCATATGTGGTGTTCTCGGCTTATGCATAAACTGACTCAATATGCTAACACTATAGCATATATCCACCATTGTGAGTGTTGCATAGTTCAAACTTCCAACCAAGCTTTGATAGCTTGTGATGTCTTCAATTGGCTCTCCTTCATAAGCACTAAGCTTATGATTTTGCTCCATAGGTGTACCTGCACACTTGGTATTTTCCATCTTGAACTTGACGAACATGTCATGGACATACTTCCTTTGTGTGATGTATATACCCGAACCTGTGTAGATTAACTCCAATCCAAGAAAATAAGTAAGTGGTCCGAGGTCACTTATTTTGAACTCCTCCTTCATTTGAGTCTTTACATGTTTGATTCCTTCAAGATCATTGCCTGTGATAATAATATCATCAACATACACACATAAATAGATCACTACAGATCTATTACTCTTTATGAACAAAGAGGTATCCGCCTTGCTATTTCTAGATGCAGCAAGACTAATGAGAACCCTAATTGTAGGCATTTTTGCAACAGGAGAGAAAGTCTCCTCATAATCAATACCATGGGTTTGAGCAAACCCTTTAGCAACTAACCTTACTTTGTGTCTATTTATACTTCCATCTAGATTCCTCTTGATTTTGTATATCCATCGAGATCCAATTACCTTCATAGATGGCTTGTTAGGTACAAGCTCCCAAGTGTCATTCTCCTTCAAGGCTTCCATTTCTTCATCCATTGCATCTCTCCAAGCTTTCTTGCTTTGTGCTTCTTCGAATGTGGTAGGTTCTTCATTGGTTGAATCCTTTGCAATGTAGATTGAGTGCTTGGTGACCAAAGAAGTATCATAGCCAAACCTTTCTGGTTTCTTCTTCTCCCTTGAAGACCTTCTAAGTGGTTGATGTGAGCTCTCCGGTCCATATGTAGCATCCTGCATCTTTGCTTTACCTTTGGTCTTCCATAGCTTTAGTCTTTCCAAGTCTTCTAGGTGAATCTCCGAATCACTTTCTTCAATCTGCTTTGGCTCCTTTGGTTGAAGTGATGGAAAATCTTCATCCAAGTCATATGGCAGCTTCACTTTCCTGTCATCATCAAACCATGATTTTTTTTCATCAAAAATTACATCTCTACTCACAGAAAATCCTTTATTGGTTGGATTGTACAATCTATATCCTTTTTGGTTTTGATCATAACCAATGAATACACACTTCTCTGCCTTGGGATCCAATTTCCCTCTTACTTGAGAAGGAATGTGAGCATAGGCTATGCATCCAAAGATTTTACAATGCTCTAGACTAGGTCTTCTTCGATTCCACACTTCATATGGAGTGGTTCCATCTAGTGACTTAGATGGAAGTCTATTTATGAGATATGTGGCATTAGACACAACCTCTACCCATAGGTAGTTTGGCAATCCCTTTTCATTGAGCATGGACCTTGCAGCTTCGACAATAGCTCTGTTCCTCCTCTCTGCTACACCATTGAGTTTGGATGTATACCTTGTAGTGACTTCCCTTTTAATGCGTCTTTCATGCAAGAAGGCATCAAATTCAGAAGAGAAGTATTCTCCTCCACCATCTGATCTGAGTCTTTTCAAAGTCCTACATGTTTGGTTTTCAACAAGAGCAATATACTTCTTAAAGCAATTAAGCACTTCATCCTTGTGCTTCATGAAAAACAGAATGGTCCACCTACTACAATCATCTATGAAAGACACACAATATCTTGAGCCTGATATAGATGGCTCCTTACTTGGACCCCACACATCCGTGTGCACTAGATCCAAAGGATTTTGATACATATATCCTTTCTTATTGAAAGGTTGTCTATGAGCCTTCCGAGTTGACAAGCTTCACACTTATAAATCATGTGTTGCCTTGTGATATTAGGCAAACCAAGTACACTTTGGTCCCTGCAAATTTGTTTGAGTGTCCTCTCACCAATGTGAGCAAGCCTTTTGTGCCATATCTCCAACTCTGTAAGAGTTTGAGATCCATAGCTAAACAAAGCTATGTTCTTTGTATCTTCCACTTCAAAAGTGAAAAGCCTTCCTATCTTTTCTCCTTTGGCAATCCTTCTAAAGCCTTGCCTTGGGTCTTCAACATATGCTCCAAATCGGTTGAATCTAACCTCCAATCCTTTTTCAACAATCTGTCCAACACTTATTAAATTTTTGGTAATTGTAGGGACATACAAGACTTTGCTTAAGAGGTTCATATTCCCATCTGATGTCTTCACATCACCTATCTTCTCCACTGAGTGCTTTGTGTCATCTCCTGTCTGCACTTCATGCTTGTTATGAGAAGCTTCCAAATCAGAAAGTAAAGCCACATTTCCTGCTACATGGTTTGAGCATCCGGAATCAATGTAAAATATGTGATCATCATCCTTACCCTTCTTCACTGATAGATTCATAATCAATAACGAATCTTCTTGACTTTGGTCTTCTGCATAGTTATTGTAGTCTCTTCTTCCTCTATGGCCACTTTGATAGTTGTTGTTGTTGTAATTGTTGTTGTAATAGTTGTTGTTGTAGCCTCCATTGTACCTGCCTCTATTTGATCCATAGCCACCTCTATTGAATCCTCTTCCTCTTGAGTTCCTCGGGTTCCTGAAACATTCTTCAGTAGTATGATTAGATAAGCCACATATATTGCAAGGTTGAGATGATTGGAATCTCCCCCTGCCTTGCTTTCCACTTCTGCCTCTTCCTCTAGCTCTTCCACTACCTGCAAAGTTTGCTTGGAAAGAGGTACCTTCATCTTCATTCTTCTTATTCTTCAACTTGTCCTTGACCTTAGCTTTATCAGAATATAAGGCAGAAGTTTGATTACCTCTTGAGAACTCACCACCTTTTCTAATCTTTGCTTCATGAGTGAAAAGTTGGCCCATGAGTGTGTTGAGGTCTGGTACTAGCATATCCATGTATAAATCCATGGCTGTTGTGAATGACTCCCACTTGTCGTCTGCTTTGATTCCATTTATGATTTGTCTAATGATTTGCTCCTCTTCAATTACCTCTTCAATGCTTCCAAGTTGGTCGGAAATCTCCTTCATCTTTATGACATAATCAGTCACATTTTGCTTCGGGCTTTTCTTCATTGTTGTGAACTCCATCCACAATTGGTTCTTCCTTTCTCGAGTGTTGGAAGAGAAGAAGGAAGCAAGTGCATTCTAGGTCTCTCTTGATGTCTTGCATTCCTTGACATGAGGTAAAAGAAAATCAGAGATTGAGTTTAGGATATAGGACCTTGCAAGTGCATCCTTCGAACACCAATTTGAAAGTCCTTCCACTTCTTCATGTGATGGTTGCCCTTTGTTCCTCATGGTTGGCATTGCTTCATCTCCGGGTATGAATCCATATAGATTCCTCCCTTGAAGGTAGGCCTCCATCCTTAGAGACCATGCCGGGTAGTTGTTTCGATCCAATTTGTCAATTGTTGATGGAAATCCATCTCCCATGTTGCTTGACTATGCTCTGATAGCACTGTGAAGAGAGAGGGTGGATGCAATCCAAAGATGAGTAGGTGCTGCTACAATGAGCTTCACAGTAGCCAACTAAGACTTCAGAGTTGATTAGTAGACCCTTTGAGCTTCCTAAATCCACCAAAATATCAGCAAAGTACTTTGGAACATGTATCCTGTTGGAGAAGCAATCACTAATTGGACATATATTTGAAGGTCAAATCTTAGTAAGAAAACCACATGCCTATGTGAAGGGACAAATTCACAAGTGTATCATATTTGTAAAGTTAGTTCACTTTAGTTCTAGAAGTTTTTTCAAAATTACGAGAATAAGAAAATCTATATAAGTTAGTTTGTATCAAGTGACGCGAGAGAGAGAAGACAATGAGAAAGTGAGTTAGAACTCATTTTGTATGACTGAGAATAGTCGGGCTTCTCTGCGTGAGAAAGCACCTGTGCATTCCTACGTTTTCATAGTTATGGAAAGAGTTTAATGAAATTCTGTGTATAAGTCTTCTTCTTCCATCTCCAGTGTTTGTCTTGTGTGAAATAATTTCAAGAGTTGAAGTTTTCCAAGCAAGTCGATGCCTGGCATCGAGTTTGTGTTGATAAGTCCTTGTTTTATTCTCTGAGTGTTATGTACCACTAGAACTTCTTAAAAACATGAGGTTTGTGGAGCACCTCGATGCCTGGCATCAAGTTTCAGCATAAAGTTGATGCTTGGCATCGACTTCCCACATAAAAGTGGTCTTGTTCATGTGTGTGTAAAAGAGCTAATTCTGGGGCTCAAAAGTGGCTGAAAAAGCTCAAAGTCAATGCCCGGCATTGACTTTTGGTTGCAAGTCAATGCTAGGCATCGAATTTTTATTTTTAGACAGCGAAATTTACTAAAACATGCAAAATTTATAGTTTTGGAAGGTCATACAGGGTCATCTTGTGAGGGCCATAACTTGAGTTCTATAGATCTGTTTCATCCATATGATAGCTTGTTGGAAAGATCTACTCTTCTAGTTTTAGCTTAGAGAAGATCTTGGAGAAATAATACTTGAGCTAAGAGAAAGTAGCAAAATACTGAAGGTATGTCATTTCAGTGACTAGAAAAATATGAAGAAGCAAAGTTCTTGGTTTCGGCTATCATTTCTCAAAGTTTGGAGTGGCAATGATTTAATGGTGACCATAGACGTGTTCTAGTGTCACATTAATTTATTTCTTGTGGTGTTTTACACATCAACAAGTGGTATCAGAGTAGAAAGGTCCTAAAGAGCAGAAGGCAGCAAAGGTACGAGAAGTTTTGGAAAAGTTTTCACTAAAGTTTGAAAGCTGAAGCATTCAAAGGCACAAGGCATCAAAAGGTTACTTCAAAAGTATCTTCATACACAAAGAACTCCAAAAGGTATTATACTTTATCCTTTAAGCTTACAGGTTGAAGCAAAAGGAAAGGAGTATGGAAGATCATATCTCCATTGACAAACTAGACAGAGATAATTACCCCGCATGGGTAATGAGAATGGAAGCCTTACTTATGAGTAAGGATCTCATGCTATATGTAATAGGTGAAGAAGAGAAGCCAGTATTTGAAGATGAAAGCCGACCAAAGAAAGAGGAACTTGATGCTTTAAAGCATTGGCAGAAGAAGGATGCAAGTGCAAAAGCCTACATCTACAATACAATCTCTGATCATTTGCTACCACACATCAGAGGATTGGAATCATCAGAAGATATATGGAATGCATTGGAGTATCATTTCCAAAGCACTACTAAAGCACAGAAAGCAAGTCTATGGTCAGAGTTTACAACATTCAAGAAGAAGCCAAGTCAAAGTATTAGTGATTATGTCACTAAGATGAAGGATCTTGAAGATAGTCTTGCATCCATAGATGAAGATGTTGAAGATCACAGATTGATTGCTCAACTACTTGCAAGCTTGAGAGGGGATGAAAGGTGGAAACCTTTTGTCTTATCAACAGAACTTTCTTTGAATCATTTTGTTCTAGACTTGAATCAGTTACTTGGTTTGATGCTCACATATGAGCAAGACTTGAAGGGAGATGGAGATAAAGGACAACGTTCTGCAATGTACATGAAGAATAAGAAGAAAGGAGATAAAGGTAAAGCAAAGGATGAAGAGGAGTCAACTTCTCAAGTTTATTATGCAAGAGGTAAAGGCACTGGCAGAGGAAGACCAAGAGGTTTTGGAAGAGGAAGAGGTAATCAAAATAACAACAAGAAGGCTTGCTGGATCTGTGGATTGAGTAATCATTTGGCTCATGACTGTTGGCACAATCAGCAAGGATCAAACCAGAATCAAAACAACAATAGCAGAGGTCGAGGTGGAAGATATCAAAGTAATTTTCAAAGAGGTAGACAAAGTCAAAGAGGAGGCTATGGTAGAGGTGGAGGAAGAAGTTGGGGACAGAATCAATCCTACAACACAACCTATTACAATTATGCAAATGACACACAGAATGAAAGTCATACATCATTGATGATGAATTCAATCAACACATCAGATAAAGAAGATCTAAAGGTATTTTACATTGACTCTGGATGTTCTAATCATTTGTTAGGAGACATAGAATTGATGTCAGAATTGGAAAAAGGTATTTATAGTCATACAATTCAAACAGGTGATAATACAAGACATAGTGTACATTCAATTGGAAAAGTGAAATGCAAGAGTGGAGGAGATTTGCTAACCAATGTTTTTTATGTTCCCACAATACCTAAAAACTTGATTAGTGTGGGACAGATAGTTGAAAAAGGATTTCAAGTCAGGTTTACAAATGAAGGAGTATTTGTTGAAGATCTAGAGAATGGATATAATCAGATTGTTTGTGGTAAGAAAGAAGGTAGACTCTTTACTTTAAGAGTTCAAGGGAACATTGATCAAGCTTTGCTCACACATGGTGAAGGAGTGATTATAGAACTTGATCTCTGGCATAAGAGATTAGGTCATTTCAATGAAAGAGGAATTAAAGCTATGGTTGCTAATCACTCTGTACTAGGATTACCAAATGTGCAGAGTCAACATATGGTTTATAAATGTGAAGCATGTCAAATGGGAAAAGCACACAGGTTACCATTTCAAAAGAAAGGATTCAAACATGATGGATTACTAGAGCTCATTCATACAGATGTATGGGGACCAACAAAAGAAGGATCTATCAGTGGCTCAAGGTATTATGTTCTTTTCATTGATGATGCTACAAGATGGATAACATTATATGTTTTGAAGGAAAGACCAGAAGTGTTTGGAGGGAGTCACAGGTAAAAAGCTTAAGAGACTGAGGTCTGATGGAGGGGGAGAATACTTCTCCCAAGAGTTCAATGATTATCTTTGGAATGCAGGTATTAAGAGAGAAATAACTTGCAGGTATACACCACAACAAAATGGTGTAGCAAAAAGAAGGAATAGGACTCTGGTTGAGTTTGCTATAGCTATGCTGAAGGAGAAGAATTGTCCAAATTATCTTTGGGTTGAGGCTGTAAATACAGCTACATATCTTGTGAATAGATTACCATGTGCAGCTCTAAATGGAATGACTCCATATGAAGCTTGGTGGGGTAAGAAACCAACACTAGATCATTGTAGAGTGTTTGGATCAATTGCATATGCTTATGTGCCATCACAACTTATGCATAAACTTGAACCAAAGGCAGAAAAATATGTGTTCATTGGTTATGATGAAAAGCAGATGGATTACAGGTTGTGGAATCCTCTAACCAAACAATTTCTTGTTTCTAGAGATGTTACATTTGATGAATAGAAAAGTTGGTATGCAGATCAAAGTCATACAATTGAAGAATTTGAAGAAGAGGTAAGAAGATGTGAGAAAGGAAAATCAATTGTGCAGGTGAATAGAGATAAAGACTATATGCAAGCAAGTACATCCAGAAGTGGATTAACAAGAAGAAATGAAGAAGCTCCTATATTTGATGAAGAAATGTATCCAAATACTTATGAAGAATGTGAACCAAGAAGGTCAAGCAGGACTAGAAGACAACCAGAAAGGTATTCTTATGATACTTCTTACATAACTCAGAAGTACTATGCATATATGGTCAAAGATGATGAAGAACCTCAGAACTATGATGAAGCTAAAGGTAAGAAGCAATGGGAAGAATCCATGAAGGAAGAGTTCAATGCACTAGAGGAGAACAAGACATGGGAACTTGTTCCTAAAGCAAATGGTAAGAAAGTAATTGGAAATAAATGGGTTTATAAAGTGAAGAAGCTTGCAGATGGAAGTATAGCCAGATACAAAGCTAGATTGATGGTGAAAGGCTATGCCCAAACCTATGGCATAGATTATGATGAGACATTAAGTCCTGTAGCTAAGATGTCAACTATAAGAACAATCATTGCTATTGCAGCTTCAAAAGGATGGACTCTAAGTCAATTGGATATAAAGAATGCATTCTTGAATGGATACATATCAGATGAGGTATACATGGAACAACCTCAAGGGTTTATAGATTCCAGGTATCCAAATTTTGTTTGCAGGTTGAGAAGAGCATTGTATGGATTAAAACAAGCTCCAAGAGCATGGAACTATAGACTGGTGAAGTATCTCAATGAACTTGGATATCAAAGTTCAAAAGCAGATCCAAGTCTACTCATCAAAAGAACAGAGGAAGGTACAATCTACATTTGTATTTATGTAGATGACATTATAATAACAGGTACTTCAGATGAAGGAATCAAGGAGGTAAAGAGGTTACTTGAGAAAGAGTTTAAGATGAGTGACCTAGGAAAGTTGTCATACTTTCTTGGAATGGAAGTCACTTATTTAGATCATGGCATATATGTATCACAAGAAAGGTATCTTCTGAATCTATTGAAGAAGTTTGATATGGAAAATTGTAGAGAAGCTTCAACTCCACTTGAAGTTAATCACAAGCTCAGTAAATATGATGGTGCAGAATACAAAGATATGAGGAAGTATCAATCTCTTGTGGGTAGTTTGATTTATGCTACACTAACAAGACCTGATCTTAGTTATGCAGTGGGAGTTTTGTCACAATTCATGCATTGTCCAAAGGACCCACATTGGATTGCAGGTCAAAGAGTTCTCAGATATATCAAAGGAACTATAAAGGAAGGATTATATTATCCTTTTACATTAGATTTGAAGTTGAGAGCCTATAGTGACTCAGACTGGGCAGGTAATCAAGATGACAGAAGATCAACTCATGGCTACATGATATACATTGGTGATAAGCTTGTAAGTTGGTGTTCAAAGAAACAACATACAGTAGCATTATCATCAATTGAAGCAGAGTGCAAAGGACTTGTGGAAGCAGCTAAGGAGGTCATATGGATGCAGACATTGTTCAAGAGCTTAGGCATTGATCAAGGTACACCTACAATACATGGAGATAATATGAGTTCACTTTATCTTGCAGCAAATCCAGTATTTCATGCAAGAACAAAGCACATAGAGATACATTATCATTTTCTCAGAGAAAAGGTAATGGAGAAGGAGATTGAAGTGGAGTACATTTCTACAAAGGATCAAATAGCAGAGATAATGACAAAGAGCTTGGATGGTGTGAAGACTAGCAGATTCAAAAGCATGGCAGGATTAAAAGAAAAGAAGATGATATGAAGAAACAGAGAATGTCAAATAGTGATTGAGGGGGAGCTGTTGGAGAAACAATCACTAATTGGACATATATTTGAAGGTCAAATCTTAGGAAGAAAACCACATGCCTATGTGAAGGGACAAATTCACAAGTGTATCATATTTGTAAAGTTAGTTCACTATAGTTCTAGAAGTTTTTTAAAAATCACGAGAATAAGAAAATCTATATAAGTTAGTTTGTATCAACTGACGCGAGAGAGGGAAGACAATGAGAAAGTGAGTTAGAACTCATTTTGTATGACTGAGAATAGTCGGGCTTCTCTGCGTGAGAAAGCACCTATGCATTCCTGAGTTTTCATAGTTATGGAAAGAGTTTATTGAACTTCTGTGTATAAGTCTTCTTCTTCCATCTCCAGTGTTTGTCTTGTGTGAAATGATTTCAAGAGTTGAAGTTTTCCAAGCAAGTCGATGCCTGGCATCAAGTTTGTGTTGATAAGTCCTTGTTTTATTCTCTGAGTGTTATGTACTACTAGAACTTCTTAAAAACATGAGGTTTGTGGAGCAACTTGATGCCTAGCATCAAGTTTCAGCATAAAGTCGATGCCTGGCATCGACTTCCCACATAAAAGTGTTCTTGTTCATGTGTGTGTGTAAAAGAGCCTAATTCTGGTGCTCAAAAGTGGCTGAAAAAGCACAAAGTCGATGTCCGGCATCGACTTTTGGTTGCAACTCGATGCCAGGCATCGAATTTTTATTTTTAGATAGTGAAATTTACTAAAACAGGCAAAATTTCCAGTTTTGGAAGGTCATATAGGGTCATCTTGTGAGGGCCATAACTTGAGTTCTAGAGATCTGTTTCATGCATATGATAGCTTGTTGGAAAGCTCTACTCCTATAGCTTTAGCCAACACATGATCTTGGAGAAATAATACTTGAGCTAAGAGAAATTAGCAAAATACTGAAGGTATGTCATTTCAATGACTAAAAAAATCTGAAGAAGCAAAGTTCTTGGTTTCGGCTATCATTTCTCAAAGTTTGGAGTGGCAATGAGTTAATGGTGACCATAGAGGTGTTCTAGTGTCACATTAATTCATTTCTTGTGGTGTTTTACACATCAACATATCCCAAAAGTTTAAGTCAAGACAGACTAGTTGCAAGATGACTAGCTCCCAAAACTTGCTATTTTTGGACATAAACTTGCTGGAAAAATTGAACAGTGCTCTCAACCTGGTAAGAATTAGCTAAATTCCTTTTGGGCATAGCCAATAGACTTAGCAAGCTTCCCAATCCAAGTCAAAACACTTCAAATGATGGACTGTGCACTGAGAAGAACATTCATCAATTTCTGGAACATGCCCACCATTCTCGGGGCTCTGCAAAGATAGACCAGTGAGCAGTAAAATGCAGATATCTCCAAAACTATAAATCCAATGACCTTGAAAATTTATATAAGAAATAAGAGATTAAGAGCTATCCAACGCACGTTAAAACACTGAGAAAGGTTGCGTAGCACTCGAGATATGACCTTCTGACGTTGCTGCTCTGAGTGAGTATAACAGAGAACAAAACAGAGAAGTAGATAATGATAAATGTAGAGATTCACATATGATTACAACCACATTAGCAATGAATCTTTGCATAATGGGAGTAGAATGATAGAGCTATGGAGTAAGCTCTTCAATCTCTACAAAATGACATGAAGTGGTCACGTACAAGGCTTGCTAATCACCTCTTCCTTCTTGCTCTTTTTATACCTATTCTTGGAGGGAGTTTTGAATTCGAATTCAAATGGCTCCACCTAAAAGTGATCCCCAAAGTTAGGAGAGATTCCCTCAGCTCAAAAATTCGTGGATTGTAGTTAGAGCCACGAATTTGCTTTTACATCATGGATGAGGTAAGCCATCCTTTTCCTTTTTTCTTTTTCCATTTACAAGAGATAAAATGTACTCTTTTACAAGAGGTGTTCACATGACTACACATGTGACTTACAAATGACGATAATATCAAGCATATCAAGCATGTAGGCTTGGGTAAAATGCACCAACAGCTCCCCCTCAAGCCTAACATGCTTGGCCTCCAAATAAGTCTTCAATTGTCCTTGATTTCCTGCAAGCCAATCATCAACTTGAATCTACTTAACTCTGTACCATCAAGAGCTTTAGTCAACATGTCTGCACATTGCATATCTGTAGAGACATAGGATAATTGAATATCCTTGCTCATTAGTTTCTCCCTTACATAATGGTAGTCGACTTCAGTATGCTTGGTTCTAGCATGGTATACCGGATTAGCTGCTAGATGTAGTGAGCTTGTGTTGTCACCAAAAATGTGAGGTGTTGAAGAATAAAGTCCAAAATCTCTGTACAAAGACTTTAACCACATGATTTCTTGAGTTGGATTATCCAAACCTCTGTATTCGGCTTCGGTAGAAGATAACGCCACGGTTGGTTGCTTCTTCGATGACCAAGAAATGATTTTTGAACCTGCAAATGATATATACCCAGATGTGCTTCTTCTATCATCTCTAGATCCAGCCCAATCTCCATCTAAGTAGACCTTTAGCTTAATATCTAAAGTATATGAATAAAAAAAACCTTCATTCATCGTCCCCTTTAGGTACTTGAGGACTCTCTTGGCCGCTTCCATATGTGGTCTTCTCGACTTATGCATAAACTGACTCAATATGCTAAAACTATAGCATATATCCACCCTTGTGAGTGTTGCATAGTTCAAACTTCCAACCAAGCTTTGATAGCTTGTGATGTCTTCAATTACCTCTCCTTCATAAGCACTAACCTTATGATTTTTCTCCATAGGTGTACCTGCACACTTGATATTTTCCATCTTGAACTTGACGAGCATGTCATGGACATACTTCCTTTGTGTGATGTATATACCTGAACCTATGTAGGTTAACTCCAATCCAAGAAAATAAGTAAGTGGTCCGAGGTCACTTATTTTGAACTCCTCCTTCATTTGAGTCTTTACCTGTTTGATTCCTTCAAGATCATTGCCTGTGATAATAATATCATCAACATACACACATAAATAGATCACTTCAGATCCATTACTCTTTATGAACAAAGAGGTATCCGTCTTGCTATTTCTAGGTGCAGCAAGACTAATGAGAACCCTAATTGTAGGAATTTTTGCAACAAGAGAGAAAGTCTTCTCATAATCAATACCATGGGTTTGAGCAAACCCTTTAGCAACTAACCTTGCTTTGTGTCTATTTATACTTCCATCTGGATTCCTCTTGATTTTGTATATCCATCGAGATCCAATTACCTTCATAGATGGAATGTTAGGTACAAGCTCCCAAGTGTCATTCTCCTTCAAGGCTTCCATTTCTTCATCCAGTGCATCTCTCCAAGCTTTCTTTCTTTGTGCTTCTTTGAATGTGGTAGGTTCTTCATTGGTTGAATCCTTTGCAATGTAGATTGAGTGCTTGGTGACCAAAGAAGTATCATAACCAAACCTTTCTGGTTCCTTCTTCTCCCTTGAAGACCTTCTAAGTGGTTGATGTGAGCTCTCCGGTCCATATGTAGCATCCTCCATCTTTGCTTTACCTTTGTTCTTCCATAGCTTTAGTCTTTCCAAGTCTTCTAGGTCAATCTCCAAATCACTTTCTTCAAACTGCTTTGGCTCCTTTGGTTGAAGTGATGGAAAATCTTCATCCAAGTCATATGGTAGCTTCACTTTCCTGTCATCATCAAACCATGATTTGTTTTCATCAAAAATTACATCTCTACTCATAGAAAATCCTTTATTGGTTGGACTGTACAATCTATATCCTTTTTGGTTTTGATCATAACCAATGAATACACACTTCTCTACCTTGGGATCCAATTTCCCTCTTACTTGAGAAGGAATGTGAGCATAGGAATTTACAATGCTCTAGACTAGGTCTTCTTCCATTCCACACTTCATATGGAGTGGTTCCATCTAGTGACTTAGATGGAAGTCTATTTATGAGATATGTGGCTGTAGACACAGCCTCTGCCCATAGGTAGTTTGGCAATCCCTTTTCATTGAGCATGGACCTTGCAGCTTCGATGATAGCTCTGTTCCTCCTCTCTGCTACACCATTCAGTTCGGATGTATACCTTGTAGTGACTTCCCTTTTAATGCCTCTTTCATGCAAGAAGGCATCAAATTCAGAAGAGAAGTATTCTCCTCCACCATCTGATCTGAGTCTTTTCAAAGTCCTACCTGTTTGGTTTTCAACAAGAGCAATATACTTCTTAAAGCAATTAAACACTTAATCCTTGTGCTTCATGAAAAACAGAATGGTCCACCTGCTACAATCATCTATGAAAGACACACAATATCTTGAGCTTGATATAGATGGCTCTTTACTTGGACCCCACACATCCATGTGCACTAGATCCAAAGGATTTTGATACATATATCCTTTCTTATTGGAAGGTTGTCTATGAGCCTTGGCGAGTTGACAAGCTTCACACTTATAAATCATGTGTTGCCTTGTGATATTAGGCAAACCAAGTACACTTTGGTCCTTGCAAATTTGTTTGAGTGTCCTCTCACCAATGTGAGCAAGCCTTTTGTGCCATATCTCCAACTCTGTAAGAGTTTGAGATCCATAGCTAAACAAAGCTATGTTCTTTGTATCTTCCACTTCAAAAGTGAAAAGCCTTCCTGTCTTTTCTCCTTTGGCAATCCTTCTAAAGCCTTGCCTTGGGTCTTCAACATATGCTCCAAATCGGTTGAATCTAACCTGCAATCCTTTTTCAACAATCTGTCCAACACTTA
Source organism: Ceratopteris richardii (assembly GCA_020310875.1). NCBI lineage: Eukaryota > Viridiplantae > Streptophyta > Polypodiopsida > Polypodiales > Pteridaceae > Ceratopteris > Ceratopteris richardii. The sequence continues at coordinate 30,861,128 of CM035409.1, read as the reverse complement.
TAAAATTTTTGGTAATTGTAGGGACATACAAGACTTTGCTTAAGAGGTTCATATTCCCATCTAATGTGTTCACATCACCTATCTTCTCCACTGAGTGCTTTGTGTCATCACTTGTCTGCACTTCATGCTTGTTATGAGGATCTTCCAAATCAGAAAGTAAAGCCACATTTCCTGCTACATAGTTTGAGCATCCCGAATCAATGTAAAATATGTGATCATCATCCTTACCCTTGTTCACTGATAGATTCATAATCAATAACGAATCTTCTTGACTTTGATCCTCTGCATAGTTATTGTAGTCTCTTCTTCCTCTATGGCCACTTTGATAGTTGTTGTTGTTGTAATTGTTGTTGTAGTAGTTGTTGTTGTAGCCTCCATTGTACCTACCTCTATTTGATCCATAGCCACCTCTATTGAATCCTCTTCCTCTTGCGTTCCTCGGGTTCCTGAAACATTCTTGAGTAGTATGATTAGATAAGCCACATATATTGCAGGGTTGAGATGATTGGAATCTCCCCCTGCCTTGCTTTCCACTTCTACCTCTTCCTCTAGCTCTTTCTCTACCTGCAAAGTTTGCTTGGAAAGAGCTACCTTCATCTTCATTCTTCTTATTCTTTGACTTGTCCTTGACCTTAGCTTTATCAAAATATAGGGCAGAAGTTTGATTACCTCTTGAGGACTCATCACCTTTGCTAATCTTTGCTTCATGAGTGAAGAGTTGGCCGATGAGTGTGTTGAGGTCGGGTACATGCATATCCATGTACAAATCCATGGCTATTGTGAATGACTCCCACTTGTCGTCTGCTTTGATTCCATTTATGATCTGTCTAATGATTTGCTCCTCTTCAATTACCTCTCCAATGCTTCCAAGTTGGTCGTAAATCTCCTTCATCTTTGTGACATAATCAGTCACATTTTGCTTCGGGCTTTTCTTCATTGTTGTGAACTCCATCCACAATTGGTTCTTCCTTACTCGAGTGTTGGAAGAGAAGAAAGGTGCAAGTGCATTCCAGGTCTCTCTTGATGTCTTGCATCCCTTGACATGAGGTAAAAGAAAATCGGAGATTGAGTTTAGAATATAGGACCTTGCAAGTGCATCCTTTGAACACCAATTTGAAAGTCCTTCCACTTCTTCATGTGATGGTTTCCCTTTGTTCCTAATGGTTGGCATTGCTGTTGGAGACAGACGTCTGCGGAAGCACGCGAACAACACAAGGAAGAAGAAGAAGCTTGGAGCACAAACACACAATACTGAATGTATTACTAGAGAATGTACAAAGATAAGTAGCCCATGAGAGCAATAGGCGTATATACAAGCCGGGGGAAAAAAACCTCCTAAAGAGGGAAAAAAGTGCCCCGGCGGTCCTAGTGTGTTCACACACATCACTACCTAAATATATCAACAAATCCCCCCTGGGAGTGATGCGGTGAACGAGGAGCTGGCACTCATGTATAAGGAAGTGCCAAGCTATGTGGAAATCACTCCACAAAAGGAAGTAAGCCCAAAGCTTTGCGGAAAGCTTCAAACTTCTCCCTAGGGAGAGCCTTCGTGAAAAGGTCTGCAATGTTCTCCTATGTGGGCACATATGCCAAGCTGATCTCACCAGCAGAGAACCTCTCCCTGATATAGTGATAATGCACCTCAATGTGCTTAGTGCGAGCATGGAGCACAGGGTTCCTCGCAACTGCCAATGCACTCTGACTGTCAGTGAAAATGGTGGTGGCAGAAGACTGGCCAACACCCAAATCAGCCATAAGGCGTCTGAGCCACACACACTCAACAGTCGCTGTGAAAGCTGCCCTATACTCAGCCTCACAACTGGAAGTGGCCACAGTAGGCTGCTTCTTGCTCAACCAAGATATACATGAGCTACCAAGCATGAAGCAAAAACCACTGGTGGACACACGAGTGTCATAGCAACCAACCCAATCTGAGTTAGAAAAAGCATGCAAATCTGGCGGTAGTGATCCCCCCTTGGGATAAAACAACCCAAGTAGCCGAGTACCACTCAAGTAGCGAAAGATGTGCTTAACCGCCTTCCAATGCGTGACTCCTGAGCAATGCATAAACCTGCTCATCTGTGAGACAGCAAACTGAATATCTGGCCGAGTAATGCATAAGTAAATCAAGCATCCAACAGCCTGCTGATAGAGAACAACATCAAATGCATCTCCAGCATCATGAAGACTCAATTGTAAACCTGTCTCCATAGGAGTGGCAATAGGCTTACAGTCTTCAAGGCCAAAATGCTGCAATAATGTGTCAATATATTTCGTTTGACACAAAGCCATTCCACCATCAACTTGCATAAACTGAATGCCCAAATAGTGATGCAAATGCCCCAAATCAGACATCTCAAATGAGGCATGCAAATCAGCCTTGTAATCAGCAATATGCTTCTCAATAGGACCAGTGGGCAGCATGTCATTAACATAGACAACATTGATCAGAAGCACATCATTAGCACGCTTAACATATAAGGTGCTTTCAGTTGGACTATTCACAAAACCATGTGCAACCAGATAGGCATGTATCTTCTCATACCAAGCATGTGGTGCTTGCTTTAAACCATATAATGCCTTCTTTAACCTGCACACCTGGTTTTCATGCCCTTTCTGCACAAAGCCACGGGGCTGAAAAACATACACTTCTTCATGCAAGTCACCATTCAGAAATGTTGTTTTAATGTCCAACTGATGTACATTCCAACCATGATGGGCTGCAAGTGCACAAATGCTCCGAACAGTAGTCATACGGCATGTAGGTGCAAAGGTCTCATCAAAATCAATGCCTCTTTCCTGCGCATAACCCTTTGCAACAAGCCTAGCGTTATACCTGTCAACTGTACCATCAGGTTTACGCTTCAGCTTGTATACCCACTTAGTGCCAATGGCCTTCTTGCCAAGAGGCAAGTCACATAAAGACCATGTACCATTCTTCATTATAACATCATATTCAGATTGCATGGCAGCCATCCAATTTTCTGAATTATGTGCTTCATCAAAAGAAACAGGCTCATTCTCATCACAGAGACTAGACGCAGCCATAGCATAGCAATCTGATGCAAAGGAGGCACCATGAGAGCCTGAACGAGTACGATATGACAAAGGTGCATCTAATTTGCTGTCACGCAAAGTCTGTACCAGCCATTTTGGCATAGTTTTTGCCTGCTCAATATCAGCTCTCTCATCAACAAGTGCATCATGTAAATCTGCATCAGAAATAGAATGATCTGCATCATCATATGAAATCTGCAAAGGCTGAGAAGTTGCCTCATTAGGACCAGCACTAGATTGTCCACCTGTAAAAAGAGGCATCAACATATCATACATGTCTTTGGAGCTAACAGATGTCTCCTTAGTACATGAAAGCAATGGCTGAATAACATCTTCCACAAAGACAACATCACGGCTAACCAGAATGCGTTTAGTCTGTGGATGATACAGACAATAGCCTTTACTTTCAGAACTGTACCCAACAAAAATACATTTTACTGCCTTATCATCCAATTTTCTACGATGTTGTTCAGGCACTAATGCATATGCCAAACAACCAAAAACACGCAGATGAGCAACAGATGGCTTGCGGTCATGCCAGGCCTCATATGGAGTGAGAGACTACAACGCTTTAGTGGGACACCTGTTCAGTACATATGCTGCACACATGACAGCCTCAAGCCAGAAACTATGTGGTAAAGCCTGACTTTTGACCATGCACCTCACCATCTCCATGAGTGACATGTTCTTTCGTTTAGCAACTCCATTCTGTTGAGGTGTATACGGCACTGTACACTGGTGTTTTATCCCACGTTCAGCCAGAAATGCATGAAAATCTGAAGACATATATTCCCCCCCTCGATCAGAACGGAGGGTTCCCATTTTACATGCTGAAAGATTTTCAACCAAAACCAAAAACTGTTTGAAGCACATGAAAACTTCGGACTTTGCTTTGAGTGGATATATACCCATACATGCCTGGAGAAATCATCAATGAAAGTCACGAAGTAAAGGTAATTTCCAAAAGAGGGTGTCTGCATAGGACCACAGACATCACTATGTACAAGCTTCAATTTCTGCGTAGCCCGAACTGAACCATCTTTTGGAAAGGAAGAATGTTGCATTTTGCCCAAAATACAACCCCTAAACATGTTTTCCAGGAGCCTCAAGTTTGGGCAAAGAGGACACCATTTCAGATTTCTGCAGGCATAGCAAACTAGCAAAATTCAGATGACCAAAGCGTGCATGCCAAAGTTTTGCATCTGACATAGCCTGAGAATCATGAACTGCACATGCCGAATCATTCACACATCTTTCATAGTCTATGAGCTTATACAACCCACGACATAAAATGCCAGAAGCAATAATCACATCGCCATTTGAGAGATCATGGACTGTACACCTGTCATCAACGAATTTCACAACCAAGGACTGTACACCTGTCATCAACGAATTTCACAACCAAGCCAATCTTGGCTAATGCAGAAACTGATAACAGGTTCTTTTTGATTCCTGGCACAAATAAAGCATCTGACAAAGTGAAAGAACTACAATCAGCAGTAGTCAGAATGATCTTACCAACGCCCATAACAGGATAAGAGGAGTTATTGGCGCATGTGACAGTATTCCATGTAGGGGCAGGCTCGAGTGAAGAGAAGAAACTGCGCTGCGAGGTAATATGTTTGGTCGCCCCACTGTCAAAGTACCAAACATCTGAGTCTACTACAGACATGCACTGATCATGAGAAGATGGGTCAAATTTGCAGACAGTAGTAAATGCCCATTCTCCTTCCTGCACAAGATTTACAGACTCTGTTTTTGGTGTAGAGGCCTCTGCAACAACCATTCCAGCCTCTTTCTTCTTTGCCTCTTTAGCAGCCAGTCTTGGACAATTCTTTATGATATGATCATTTCCTTTACAGTACTTGCAAAACAATTTCTGCTTTTCTGATTTCTTCTCATCTTTATCATGGTTCTTCGATTGTGCAGCATTTGCAGATTTCTGCTTACTAGTAGAAGAGCTCCATTTTCCTTTGCCCTTCTGACTAGCCAGGAAAGCTTGATCTGCAACACGCATAATGGACCTGTTCTGCCTGGACTGATCTTCCTGCAACAGAACAGAGACTAACTCCTCAAATGACAAGGCATTTGGATTGCCTTTCATCATCAACCGAAGAGTAGAAGCAAAACTCTGATATGATTCAGGAAGACCATTCAGAACGGTCTGCACAAGTGAGCTATCTGGTATAACCTCATCAATAGAAATCACCGTTCCTTCAAATCTTTGATCTTCATTAGGAAACTGTCCATAGAATCACCTTCATTCATGTGATCAGTCTCCAACTATTTTCGGAGGTAAGCAATACGAGCCTCATTCCTAGCCTGGTACAAAGTGGTAAGTGTATCCCAAGCATCCTTTGCTGTTTTGCAAGAGCGAATGTGAGGAATAATGGCACGTTTGACAGACAAAGCTATCAATGCATGTGCCTGGGCATCTCTGCCATCCCAGCAAATCTGCTCTGTAGTAGGTGCAACAGAAACAGCAGCACGAACAGGAATCTACGGAATATCATCTTCGACACCATCTTCATCAGCTCCAGCACTTGTATTTGCAGTACCTGTCGTTACAGGTGTAACAGGACGTCTTTCAACACCCTGCACAATGTTCCACAATCCTTTTGCAACCAGTACATGTCGCATCATATAAGCCCATAATGGGTAGTTGGTACCATCCAACTTATCCTCAACAGCCAACATACGGAATACATCACTGCTTTCAGCCATGGCCGGTGACTAAAATACCTTGATGCAAAAAATTGACTGTATCTCAAAAAGTTGAACGGAACTACCCAGACGAGTTCTGCTAGACCTATAGCAAACGTCGAGACGCTTAAACTGGGGAATGGAAACTGGTATATACCTTTGGCACAAAAGGACAAAATAGCCTGCACAAGCATTGCGATAGTGCGTTCGGAGACTGAAACGAGCTCAGATCGCGATTTCGGCACCACAAAGCAAAGCAGTTTTGATCTCCGAAACACCCTGAGTATGCTCACCAAATTTCGTGCAAATCTGAGACTGCAAACGGACGAGTGTCGACGGTGCCCTAGAAGAAGCGACAACCTGCTCTGATACCAATTGTTGGAGATAGACGTCTGCGGAAGCACCCGAACAACACAAGGAAGAAGAAGAAGCTTGGAGCACAAACACACAATACTGAATGTATTACTAGAGAATGTACAAAGATAAGTAGCCCATTAGGGTAATAGGCGTATATACAAGCCGGGGGAAAAAAACCTCCTAAAGAGGGAAAAAAGTGCCCCGACGGTCCTAGTGTGTTCACACACATCACTACCTAAATATATCAACAATTGCTTCATCTTCAGATATGAATCCATATAGATTCCTCCCTTGAAGGTAGGCCTCCATCCTTAGAGACCATGCCGGGTAGTTGTTTTCGATCCGATTTGTCAATTGTTGATGGAAATCCATCTCCCATGTTGCTTGACTATGCTCTGATACCACTGTGAAGAGAGATGGTGGATGCAATCCAAAGATGAGTAGGTGCTTCTACAACCAGCTTCACACCAGCCAACTGAGACTTTAGAGTTGATTAGTAGAGCCTTTGAGCTTCCTAAATCCACCAAAATATCACCCAAGTACTTTGGAACATGTATCCCAAAAGTTTAAGTCAAGACAGACTAGTTGCAAGATGACTAGCTCCCAAAACTTGCTATTTTTGGACATACACCTGTTGGAAAAATTGAAGAGTGCTCTCAACCTGGTAGGAATTAGCTAAATTCCTTTTGGGCATATCCAATAGACTTAGCAAGCTTCTCAATCCAAGTTAAAACACTTCAAATGATAGACTGAGCACTGAGAAGAACATTCATCAATTTCTGGAACATGCCCACCATTCTCGGGGCTCTGCAGAGATAGACCAGTGAGCAGTAAAATGCAGATATCTCCAAAACTCTAAATCCAATGACCTTGAAAATTTATATGCAGAAAGAAAATAGTAAGAGCTATCCAACGCCTATTAAAACACTGAAAAAAGGTGTGGAGCACTTGAGATATGACCTTCTGAAGTTGCTGCTCTGAGTGAGTATATACAAATGAGGATACTATCAAGCATGTAGGCTTGGGTAAAATGCACCAACAGCTCCCCCTCAAGCCTAACATGATTGGCCTCCAAATAAGTCTTCAATTGTCCTTGATTTCCTTCAAGCCAATCATCAACTTGAATCTGCTTAACTTTGTACCATCAAGAGCTTTAGTCAACATGTCTGCACATTGCATATCTGTAGAGACATAGGATAGTTGAATATCCTTGCTCATTAGTTTCTCCCTTACATAATGGTAGTGGACTTCAATATGCTTGGTTCTAGCATGGTATACCGGATTAGCTGCTAGATGTAGTGAACTTGTGTTGTCACAAAAAATGTGAGGTGTTGAAGAATGAAGTCCAAAATCTCTCTACAAAGACTTTAACCACATGATTTCTCGAGTTGCATTAGCCAAACCTCTATATTCGGCTTCGGTAGAAGATAATGCCACGGTTGGTTGCTTCTTCGATGACCAAGAAATGATTTTTGAACCTGCAAATGATAGATACCCAGACGTGCTTTTTCTATCATCTCTAGATCGAGCCCAATCTGCATGTGAGTAGGCCTTTAGCTCAATATCTAAAGTATATGAATAAAACAAACCTTCATTCATGGTCCCCTTTAGGTACTTGAGGACTCTCTTGGCCGCTTCCATATGTGGTCTTCTTGGCTTATGCATAAACTGACTCAATATTCTAACACTATAGCATATATCCACCCTTGTGAGTCTTGCATAGTTCAAACTTCCAACCAAGCTTTGATAGCTTGTGATTTCTTCAATTGGCTCTCCTTCATAAGCACTAAGCTTATGATTTTGCTCCATAGGTGTACCTACACACTTGGTATTTTCCATCTTGAACTTGACGAGCATGTCATGGACATACTTCCTTTGTGTGATGTATATACCTGAACCTGTGTAGATTAACTCCAATCCAAGAAAATAAGTAAGTGGTCCGAGGTCACTTATTTTGAACTCCTCCTTCATTTGAGTCTTTACCTGTTTGATTCCTTCAAGATCATTGCCTGTGATAATAATATCATCAACATACACACATAAATAGATCACTTCAAATCCATTACTCTTTATGAACAAAGAGGTATCTGCCTTGCTATTTCTTGGTGCAACAAGACTAATGAGAACTCTAATTGTAGGCATTTTTGCAACAGGAGAGAAAGTCTCCTCATAATCAATACCATGGGTTTGAGCAAACCCTTTAGCAACTAACCTTGCTTTGTGTCTATTTATACTTCCATCTGGATTCCTCTTGATTTCGTATATCCATCGAGATCCAATTACCTTCATAGATGGCTTCTTAGGTACAAGCTCCCAAGTGTCATTCTCCTTCAAGGCTTCCATTTCTTCATCCATTGCATCTCTCCAAGCTTTCTTGCTTTGTGCTTCTTGGAATGTGGTAGGTTCTTCATTGGTTGAATCCTTTGCAATGTAGATTGAGTGATCAAAGAAGTATCATAACCAAACCTTTCTAGTTTCTTCTTCTCCCTGGAAGACCTTCTAAGTGGTTGATGTGAGCTCTCCGGTCCATATGTAGCATCCTGCATCTTTGCTTTACCTTTGTTCTTCCATAGCTTTAGTCTTTTCGAGTCTTCTAGGTCAATCTCCGAATCACTTTCTTCAATCTGCTTTGGCTCCTTTGGTTGAAGTGATGGAAAATCTTCATCCAAGTCATATGGCGGCTTCACTTTCCTGTCATCATCAAACCATGATTTGTTTTCATCAAAAATTACATCTCTACTCACAGAAAATCCTTTATTGGTTGGATTGTACAATCTATATCCTTTTTGGTTTTGATCATAACCAATGAATACACACTTCTCTGCCTTGGGATCTAATTTCCCTCTTACTTGAGAAGGAATGTGAGCATAGGCTACACATCCAAAGATTTTACAATGCTCTAGGCTAGGTCTTCTTCCATTCCACACTTCATATGGAGTGGTTCCATCTAGTGACTTAGATGGAAGTCTATTTATGAGATATGTGGCTGTAGACACAACCTCTGCCCATAGGTAGTTTGGCAATCCCTTTTCATTGAGCATGGACCTTGTAGCTTCAACAAAAGCTCTGTTCCTCCTCTCTGCTACACCATTGATTTCGGATGTATACCTTGTAGTGACTTCCCTTTTAATGCCTCTTTCATGCAAGAAGGCATCAAATTCAGAAGAGAAGTATTCTCCTCCACCATCTGATCTGAGTCTTTTCAAAGTCCTACCTGTTTGGTTTTCAACAAGAGCAATATACTTCTTAAAGCAATTAAACACTTCATCCTTGTGCTTCATGAAAAACAGAATGGTCCACCTGCTACAATCATCTATGAAAGACACACAATATCTTGAGCTTGATATAGATGGCTCCTTACTTGGACCCCACACATCCGTGTGCACTAGATCCAAAGGATTTTGATACATATATACTTTCTTATTGAAAGGTTGTCTATGAGTGTCCTCTCACCAATGTCCTCTCACCAATGTGAGCAAGCCTTTTGTGCCATATCTCCAACTCTGTAAGATTTTTTTTGAGTGTCCTCTCACCAATGTGAGCAAGCCTTTTGTGCCATATCTCCAACTCTGTAAGAGTTTGAGATCCATAGCTAAACAAAGCTATGTTCTTTGTATCTTCCGCTTCAAAAGTGAAAAGCCTTCCTGTCTTTTTTCCTTTGGCAATCCTTCTAAAGCCGTGCCTTGGGTCTTCAACATATGCTCCAAATCGGTTGAATCTAACCTGCAATCCTTTTTCAACAATCTGTCCAACACTTATTAAATTTTTGGTAATTGTAGGGACATACAAGACTTTGCTTAAGAGGTTCATATTCCCAACTGATGTGTTCACATCACCTATCTTCTCCACTGAGTGCTTTGTGTCATCTCCTGTCTGCACTTCATGCTTGTTATGAGGATCTTCCAAATCAGAAAGTAAAGCCACATTTCCTGCTACATGGTTTGAGCATCCTGAATCAATGTAAAATATGTGATCATCATCCTTAACCTTCTTCACTGATAGATTCATAATCAATAATGAATCTTCTTGACTTTGGTCCTCTGCATAGTTATTGTAGTCTCTTCTTCCTCTATAGCCACTTTGATAGTTGTTGTTGTTGTAATTGTTGTTGTAGTAGTTGTTGTTGTAGCCTCCATTGTACATGCCTCTATTTCATCCATAGCCACCTCTATTGAATCCTCTTCCTCTTGAGATGATTGGAATCTCCCCCTGCCTTGCTTTCCACTTCTGCCTCTTCCTCTAGCTCTTCCTCTAGCTCTTCCTCTACCTACAAAGTTTGCTTGGAAAGAGCTACCTTCATCTTCATTGTTCTTATTCTTTGACTTGTCCTTGACCTTAGCTTTATCAGAATATAAGGCAGAAAATTGATTACCTCTTGAGGACTCACCACCTTTGCTAATCTTTGCTTCATGAGTGAAGAGTTGGCCCATGAGTGTGTTGAGGTCGGGTACATGCATATCCATGTATAAATCCATGGCTGTTGTGAATGACTCCCACTTGTCGTTTGCTTTGATTCCATTTATGATTTGTCTAATGATTTGCTCCTCTTCAATTACCTCTCCAATGCTTCCAAGTTGGTCGGAAATCTCCTTCATCTTTGTGACATAATCAGTCACATTTTGCTTCGGGCTTTTCTTCATTGTTGGAAGAGAAGAAAGAAGCAAGTGCATTCCAGGTCTCTCTTGATGTCTTGCATCCCTTGACATGAGGTAAAAGAAAATCAGAGATTGAGTTTAGAATATAGGACCTTGCAAGTGCATCCTTCGAACACCAATGTGAAAGTCCTTCCACTTCTTCATGTGATGGTTGGCCTTTGTTCCTCATGGTTGGCATTGCTTCATCTCCGGATATGAACCCATATAGATTCCTCTCTTGAAGGTAGGCCTCCATCCTTAGAGACCATGCCAGGTAGTTGTTTTGATCCAATTTGTCAATTGTTGATGGAAATCCATCTCCCATGTAGCTTGACTATGCTCTGATACCACTCTGAAGAGAGATGGTGGATGCAATCCAAAGATGAGTAGGTGCTATTACAACGAGCTTCACACCAGCCAACTGAGACTTCAGAGTTGATTAGTAGACCCTTTGAGCTTCCTAAATCCACCAAAATATCAGCCAAGTACTTTGGAACATGTATCCCAAAAGTTTAAGTCAAGACAGACTAGTTGCAAGATGACTAGCTCCCAAAACTTGCTATTTTTAGACATACACCTGTTGGAAAAATTGAACAATGCTCTCAACCTGGTAGGAATTAGCTAAATTCCTTTTGGGCATAGCCAATAGACTTAGCAAGCTTCCCAATCCAAGTTAAAAAATGTCAAATGATGGACTGAGCACTGAGAAGAACATTCATCAATTTCTGGAACATGCCCACCATTCTCGGGGCTCTGCAGAGATAGACCAGTGAGAAGTAAAATGCAAATATCTCCAAAACTGTAAATCTAATGACCTTGAAAATTTATATACAAAAAGAAGACAGTAAGAGCTATCCAACGCTCATTAAAACACGGAAAGAGGTTGTGTAACACTCGAGATATGACCTTCTAAAGTTGCGGCTTTGAGTGAGTATAACAGAGAACAAAATAGAGAAGTAGATAATGATAAATGTATAGATTCACATATGATTACAACCACATTGGCAATGAATCTTTGCACAATGGGAGTAGAATGATAGAGCTATGGAGTAAGCTCTTTAATCTCTACAAAATGACATGAAGTGGTCATGTACAAGGCTTGCTAATCACCTTTTCCTTCTTGCTCTTTTTATAGCTATTCTTGGAGGGAGTTTTGAAATCGAATTCGATCGGCTCCACCTAAAAGTGATCCCTAAAGTTAGGAGAGATTCCGTCAGCTCAAAAATTTGTGGTTTTAGGTAGTTAGAGCCACGAATTTACTTTACATCATGGATGAGGTAAACCATCCTTTTCCTTTTTTCTTTTTCCATTTACAAGAGATAAAATGTACTCTTTTACAAGAGGTGTTCACATGACTACACATGTGACTTACAAATGAAGATAATATCAAGCATATCAAGCATGTAGGCTTGGGTAAAATGCACCAACAGCTTCCCGTCAAGCCTAACATGCTTGGCCTCCAAATAAGTCTTCAATTGTCCTTGATTTCCTGCAAGCCAATCATCAACTTGAATCTACTTAACTTTGTACCATCAAGAGCTTTAGTCAACATGTCTACACATTGCATATCTGTAGAGATATAGGATAGTTGAATATCCTTGCTCATTAGCTTATCCCTTAATGTTGCTCTAGCACAATGGTGAGAACCATGTTAAGAAGCTCCACCTCCTTAATGTCAATCCGCCGAAGAGATAGGAGTGATATGAAGATCGTGAATGTGAGATGAAGTGAGAGTGAAGGTGAGAAGCATAGAGATGCACACACACATACACACACACTACGAAGAGACAAGCAAGACACAATGGAAGGTGAGAAATCAACTCTATTGCTCAAGATCTCAATTACAAGCTCAAAATAGCCTTAAGCTCACACTAACCAACCTCAAAAATGAGCTCTCTAGCTCTGTTTATAGATTCTAGACTAGTTTTGACCGGTTTCACATCTAGTGACCAGCATAGTTAAAAAATAGGTCCTATGCGCTATTTGAGAGGGTAAACGGTGTCTAAAAATAACCAAAATTGGTACGCTCATTCTACCTAAGCTCCTCAAGCTCGAGGACTCTTCGGCTTGCACAAAATGGAGCTATGCATTACAAAAAGGGTTTTTTCTATGTTACATATGTTACAATAGTGATGAAAATCACTGTTGGAGGTTTTGAAGAATATTATAAAACATAAATCTTTGAAAAATTGATTCGACTGGCTCTCTGCTCTCTCTTTACATGCTTCCACGTCTTCTATGCCTCTGGTTGCTGCCAACACCCCCCTCCCTCTTGCTTCTGTCGTCCTCGACAGAAACTTGTTGTGCGGTCTGTCGGATGTAATTCTGAAGTAGTTCCTGAGCGAGGGTGTGCTCTGATATGCGAATGCCTTGGGCTAGATCTGCCTCGAGTTTCTCCCAATCGATTGGCTACAGTTCGTCTGATGGCGGGAGTCGATAGTGCATGGAATATACCATCTGTTCACAGGCAAATAGTTGCAATAGGTGGGTTGGCCTGCTGATGAACACTTCTGAATGGTATTCCCAAAAGCCAGTTGTGAACATTTCTTCGAAGGTCTGCTTGTAGCACGCTGGTAAGTATTTGATTCTGGAGTGCCAGGCATAACACACCCGAAGAGATGGCGTTGTACTCATGTCATATGCAAGATCTAGATTGCCATGCTCGAAGCTCAGGGTGTTTACAAGAGGTGCCTTGACGCGTCTGAAGACTTTAAAAACCATCTGCATCATGTCAAATATCTTGACAGTCATATGCGCTGCTATATCGTCCATATGTTTCAAGCGAGGGAGCCAGTGACGAATCGTGGCCATCATGTATCCGACAGTAGGTGGTCCTGTGGGTGGCCTGAAATATGGATAATTTAACCAATCCTGGCATTGCTTGTTGTTCTGTACTTTAATAGCAAAGGCCTTCCAGGATCGGCGACGTGGCACTGGTCCCCAACATGGGTTGTATTTTAAGTGTAGTGGCGCCTTAACCCAAGTACTCATCATCTCAGGATATTCTTGTAATAGATCCTTGCGCCAATCGGGTTGAAAGATTTCTCCACGCTGCGCATCCAGTGGCAAATCCTCAGGTTCAAATTGATTAGCGTGAGACGGTTTCTTGCCTGTTTCTTTCTCAATGGCCAACTGATATTCGGCCATTAACATGAAATACGGTTTGTACTGTAACTCATGCCCTGATATGTATGTGCGCGGGGCCAAATGAGCGAAGTATGGGGACTGTAAAATTCTTTCCTCAATCATTTCCATGGCGTGAAGCTGCACTTCTACTCGTGCTGAGTGGATTGTTCCAAGCTCTTCAATTGTCTTCATCCATGCGGGAGTTGGAAGTTCAAAAGTCGTCTGGCCTTCAGCCGTGACGCGTCCGCCTGGGATGGGTTGGGGTTCATACGCTTCCTCAAAAGTTTCCTCCACCGGAATAGTGATTGTTTCTTCCTCTGCTGGTAGGTCCGGTGGGGAGTCTGGTCTGGGTGGTGCTTCATATACTGCTATCCGTGATTGAAGAGTAGATACCTGGGCCCGTAATGCATTGAGTTCCCCTAGGATGTCAGGAGATGGGTCTGCAGGAGCTGGTAGCCCTTGTGGTATTGGTGCTCTTAACTGCAATATCTTGTTTTCATCTTTGAGTTTCTAAAACTCCTCGTTCATGCTGTCGTACTCATCTAACAATCTGATATGATCATCTAACAACATTTTCATTGATTCTGAGGGCACGGCCTTAAAGCGACAGGGGCTTAGCGGTTGGTTTGGCTGATCTAAGGCAGCTTCTAAATTTTCTTTGTTCTGCTCTTGTAAGCGCTAGTTTTCTTCTTTTGCTGCTGCCAAGTGTCTTCTGAGTAAGCCCATGTTCCGTGTAAGCATCGCATTGCGAATTGTCTGGGCCCTTAACAAATTATCAAGATCAGCAGTGGCCTCTTTGGTTTTCTCTTCACTTTCTAGTTCTAGTTTGTGGTATGCCTCTCGAAGTTCTTGGTATCTGGAGTTTAGGGAGGCATTCTTGATGGTCAGTGAATTTAGCTGCGGTTGTAAATCATTGGTTGTCCTCTGCAGTTGTTGATAATTATTTCCCAGAGATGTGAAATCATCTCTTACTTGAGTCATACACGTGAACATCTGTCGGAATGCAGTATCTACAATGGGTGATAATATTAACGATGTGCTAAGCGAAGATGCAGTAGGTGTAGATGCAAAGGGAATGGGGAATGGGGGTGGGAAAGTGGATGTTGTGGTGATTGTGGAAAATTGTGGTGTGCTTAAATATTGTGGTGCCACAAATGAAGTGAGTGGAGGTGTAGTGGGTGGTGATATATCCATATCGTTGGATGTGGTGTCGAGTGCGGTGACTGTGAATAGTGGGTTGATCGTGGGTAAGTGTGTGGGTGTAAATATGGGATTTACAAAGGTTGAAGAGTAATTTACAGAGGGGTTGTCTTGGACGGCTTGGTGGAATGGGGAAAGAGGAGTTATAGTGGGTCGGGGGGGTGAGACTGGGGAGAAGGTTAATGGAGGTGGGAATGGGAAAAGGGGTCTTGGAGGTGTGGGGAAGGACGGAAAGGATGGTGGGAAAATTGGATTTGATAGAAAGGTGGGTGTGCTAGGGAGTAGACTAGGTTGAGTTGGTGAGGGAATTGTGGGATGAATGGGAGTAAGGACGACTTCTGCTACTCCGCTGGAGAAGGAGGATGTTGTTCTAGGAGAAGGAGGGTGTATCGAGGAGACTGGATGGATGGGAGGTGAAGGAGGAGCGGTCGGGGTGGTAGATACTTCAACAACTGTGGCGGTATGTATAGCAATAGTACGGGGTGGGGAGTCGATGATAATGGTGTCTGCCAATGAGCCTTCTAGGACGAGACGTGCTTCCCTGCGTGTTCTGAAGATTGACCGCCGATGGGTACCCGAATGTATTCCCCAGGTTTGGTTAGTAGACGGATTATGCGAGGGTCATACTGCGGTAACAGTTTCCTCTTCAAATATCGTAAGGCTTCTGTGGATCCCACTTATTTGACAAGTTCTCTGAAGCCTGTGATGTATACTTCTTTGAATCTGCTTGAGACAAGTTCCTGTTCTATAAGTGCTTGACTCTCTTCCTCAGTCAATTTCTTGCGTGCCCAAACTTTCTCTATGGTGCGGTATAGCTTCTTGATGGCTAGTGTATAAGCTGCTGCTTCAAAGGTTTCATCTTCATGTGTACTGGTGTCTCCCTGGGTGTTGGTGTGCGGTCCTTGTTCATCTATCTGTCCATGCTCTTGGGATTCGTGAGTGCCCTGGCTAGCTTCGTCATCACCTTCATCTTCGTCGGTTTCTGTTCTTTCTTCCTTAGAACTAGACACTATTTGTCCTTGTGGTTGGTCTCGGGGCGTGGTCGGGTAACTTGACCACTCGTATTCTTGAGAGAAGATTTGACCTTCTGAAAACTGAAATTCATTCGAGAAGGCATCCTGCATTTCAAAATCAAAGGTTGTATCCAGTGGCTCTGCTTCCATGTTTGGTATCGAAAAATAGAAAGCTTCCGCACCAATAGTGGTGGGAACTTCTGCTGTAGTGGTGGTCGGTTCCTGAACTGATGTTGCCTGTGAGGTAACTGCACTGGTAGTGCCTTCTGTTACAACTGGTCTTGATAACCGTATGTGAATAGGTTGTACAGATGGAGTGGCTTCTGTCGGGGACTGCTCTGGAGAGGGTTGTGGTGAGGGTGATTCTGGCACCTGAAGCAGGGGATAGTTCCTCTCATTCGCTTTCCTGATCTTCCTTTGCTAGGCTTCCTAGATTTCTTTGTTGTTCCCTTGAAGGCTTTCAGCTTCTCACTTGTCATTGCTCTCTCGATAGGTAAATCGTAAGCCAAACACATATATACGATGCGCGTGAGAGTGCAACATCCATTGATGACCTTCTTTCTTTCCCATCTGTGTTGTGCTAAGTAGAGCTGATCAATGATCCAGCTTGCGAGATCAACTGTCTAGGATCCAGTACATGCTAAATATAATCCAAACCATATGCATTTGTGAGGCATTGTGAATCTGTCCTGAGCTGGAAATGCAAAATGTTGCATACATATCCAGAGTGGTTTTGAAAGCTCAGGTGTGATCATCAAAATCTCTTCCCACTTAGTAACGTCTCCACGTTTCATTGGTTCTGGAACCAGCCGTTCTCGTTCCGTTGGAGTGTGGGTTCCATGAATCTTGATGGCAGCTCGAATCAAATCTTTAGAAAGATAAAACCGTTTATATGGCGGATCATTCACTAAGGATGGCAAAATAAAAGTGTCGGGCAGATCCTTGTTCTCCGAAGCTATCAAAGTGGTGATTAAGTAATAGCATCTGTAGAAGTTGGATTTAGGCAAAGGGTTGCTGAAATACTCTGTAAACCCTGCTCTTGCCCAAACATGCGTTAGATCTTCCGTGTTTTGTAATCCTTCGAACTCTCGTGAGAAAAACTGATATTTGCCCCAGGTACGGTCATCAAATGTCAAATTGGCTTCAAAGATAAAATCGACGTCCGCCAATGGTTCTGCTAGCCCTTGAAACCAATGAGAATTGCGACGAATCTTCTCCATATAACCTCTAGGAGGATCGTCAATCGGCATAGGTCCGAGAAATCCTTGGAATTCTGGGGGCTGAGCCATAGGATGGGGCTCCGCAAGTAATTCACCAATAGTAGCCTTGGGTACACTGGGTCCAACTTCTGATGGTCCTTCTTCGGTTTGCATGATGATTGACGTGCTAATGGAAAAGATCTGCTACAAAAGATTAGCACATTAGTATGGAAATTAATTATGATCCCATTAAAGTGAGACCGCAATCCCTTTCCATAACCGATGTGTAACCCGTGTAGCTGAGTGTCGTGATGTGGTTTATGGAATGATTTCTTGCAAACTAATGCAGGTCTCTAGACACCTACATGCTTCAGATGATGCATACATTTCTTGATGAGGTGTTATTACATGTGATGTTGGGTTATAGTGTGTGGATTTATACAAGGTTCAAATGTAAGTGATTTATTACAAGGATGGAGATTAGTTGGGGTGGGAGTTATGTTAGATAAGGGTATCGGGGAAGTCTTCTGGATACGTTTTGGTATCCACTTCCTAAGAGTTCGTGTGCGGGTGATAGGCTTCTGTTGAGGGACAAAAGATGAGATCGGATTTGGTGGTATTGGGGGTTGAAGAGATTTCTGAGGGGTGTATATTACATGGCTTGAGGGTTGAGCTATAATACACTGTTTGGGTACCCAAATCTGCGTGGGTGTGGGTCTATTCGTAAGGTACTTCTTGGCGATCCAAATCTGTCGAATATTCGTACTCGTAGAAGAATGTTCAGAAGACTTTGGATACTGTCTCTACTTCTGCTGAAACTTCTTCTTGTCATTGTTTGCATTGTTGAATGTTGGTGGTGCGCTCTGTCCTTTTGGCACCCATATACTTCCGTGTTTCTAGGGATCACTGATTCTTCATTCCTCACTATTATCGTGGGTGCTCTCATGCTAATAGACTTGTCTTCCCAAGGTCCTGTGAACTGAGGTAATTCTTGTAAAGAATTAGATTCAAATCTTGTGTGTTCACTCAGTTGTTCTTCCTCTACATCATCATAAATAGAGGGGATGTTTGGGGAAATTGTTCCTGCAAGTCATCTATTTCTTGAATAGGAGGATGGGTTCCTTGTTCTTTTCTCCATTTCTCTTCTTGGATTTCTCTCAAAAATTCATGTGAATATTTATGTATGGAAGACAGGTTGTCTTCACCTTCTGTATTGGGTACTTGAGACAGGGATGGTGCATTCTTCTCCTGTGTCTCTGAGGCAATAGGGTTCCTATGCTGATCCTTTTTCTCTTTGCTATCGATCAAGTATTCTAGCCTCTCCATTAATCTTTGAAAGTGTAATTCCGGTTTTGCCATGTTATTCCAATTTAGATATCTAGAGGCTTCAAACATTGCTTGTGCTAATTCTACCATCTTCATGCAAAGTTTAGTTCGCTCAATTTCTAGATCTGCTCGTGGGTAGTTCTTACTCATTTCAGCTACTTGACGTCCTTCTTTTAATCTTGCTTGATACGCACAAAACATCATATCTAGGTTTTCAGGTATGGGTTCTGCTAAAACTGATCCTGATTTCTGAGCTGGGTTCTCTTGATTCAATTCCTGTGAAGTCAATTCTAGTATTTTGGCTCTAGATTCCTTGAGACTTCCTTCCAACTCAGTTATCTTTTTACTCCATTTTCTCTTAATTCTTTCTCTGGAATCTTTCCAAGATTTTGTCTTTTTACTGCTAGATTCTCCCACTTCACTAGTTCCGGCTATTTTCTCCTGATTAAGCTATTGATTCTGTAAGAGCGCCTGGGCTCTTGTTATAGCTTGGATAGGCACGTATGTAGGGTTGGATCCATCTGCATGGTGTACAATACCTATCACGTTGATCGGTGTCACATTTGAAGCATTAGCAGGGTTCTTAGGACAATCTTTTATGATGTGCTCTTTACCACAATCAGCACAAAAGCCTTGTATGTTATAGTACTGTGACTGTCCTGCTATTGGAGGATGTGGACAATCTTTTATGAAATGATCTCCTTGGCACCTAAAGCATGGTCCTCTAGGGCCCTTTGGTCTTTGTTGTCTTAATTGGGGCCGCAGATTCGGGTTTGTGTACATCACATTAGCATAGTCGGGCTCTCAACTAGGTTCCACTAGTGGACTATCATATTGATATGTCTCTACGTGTTCTGGTGACTCTGTGTAATACGTGGGTGGACTATCTACATGAGTAGACTCAAAACTGTTTGAGTTTGGATCACTGTCACTAATTAGGGGTGAAATGGGAACTAAAGCTCTATTGAGGTTCTCTTCTACAGCAGCGTATTTCACTGAGATGACATTCACGGGTGGGGGTGGCTGTTGAGCTAAGACAGGTTGAGGTCTTTGTTGAGCCTGATATGGATAGTTCTGAGGAGGCCTATAGTAATATGGCTGAGCATTGTATGGGCCTTGATACCTACCTGGCTGTGCGTATGCTTGCGGGTAGTTTTGTCTTACTACTTGTTTGTTATAAGGGCAGTCTTGAGCCGTGTGATTCATGTGTCTTCTCTCAATAGTGCAATATTGGCCACTAGGGTTGGCTTGCGGTTGTGCTGCATTGGGACACACATTTGCCAAATGGTTTCCACCACAGGTGTAACAACGTATGTTAGTTGTTAACCTGGGCAACTATTTACTAGAAATTCCTAGTTTCTGGGCCACTTTTTCTGCTCGGTCCTCTATCGAGCTAGACAATTTTGTGGATGCTAGAGATGAACAATCTGAGTCCTTGTAGACCTTTGAGAGTTCCAACTCGTCTCTTAACTTTTCCTCTATGTCTATGCAAATTCTTACACACTACTCTAGCGTTCTGGGTTCCTTCAGGTATACATAGGAGCGTAGTTTAGAGCTCAACAAGCCGTCTAGAAACAATGACACTTGTTTGGCTTGTGAGGGTAGCTCTTGCATTGGACATCTTTCCACATATTGTCTAAACCTACGTCCTGCGAGTCTAACTGTTTCCTGAGGGGTCTGTTTGAAACTATGAATCAACGAAGACGTATCATGCCTGATTCCACTTTTAGAGAATTCAGTGATGAATGACTCTAAGAAGTGATGGATATCTCTAAATTGCCTTTGCTGCAATGGTTGAAACCAAGTTAAAGCGGTGTTCTTTAACGTTAGTCTGAATGCGTTATATTGTGTGAACATGTCTTCGACTTGCTCTACCCTCAGCACTTGCTTAAATTCTGCAATGTGGTCGCAGGGATCTCCTGTCCCATCAAAATAATTTTTCATGGACGTTACTAATTGAGTGGGTCTTAATATTCTTGCGTGTTCACGTGGTCTAGGTAGAGGAAAATCATCTCTACCACCTTGCATTCTTTGTCTTTCCACTCTGTCCGTGTCTATGGTGGTTCTATCCCTCCCTATGGGATGATTGAAGCTTACTTCGGGCCTCTCTTTATTTTTCTCCCTTTGATTAGCGTGGGCTAAGGATGTCCCTGCCCCTTGTTGGCTCGTGTTTACGTTTGTTCAAGATGGAGGGAATACCAACTCACCTCTCCATGTGTAGGTATTTCTTGCGTGGTCAGGTACCACAAATACTCTTTCTGAAGTTTCATCCAGGTATACAACCTTTCCAGGTGTATCCGGGTCTTTAAATTCGTAGATTATGATGGAGCCTACCTCGTTAGGTCATTCCGTTCTGTACCTCCAAAATGCTTCGTCAGTTTCTTTATTTACAAACAACTCTATGCTTCTGTTATCCTAAGGGATCCACTCTAGAACTAGTACTTGTGTCAGTACAGATTTCCCTCTAGGTGTCCTAGGTTCTTCTAATGGTTCTTTTCCTTGAGATCTCGTTTCCGTCTCTAACTGAATTACACCAAACTCATTCGTATTGTTTGGCTGCGTACTTAAGATGTCAATGGGTTGATCAAGATTGTGCATTTGCACTACTTGTCTTCGCAAACCATCCTCATAGATGCGAGCACCTAAGCAGTTGGTTCGAAGAAATTCTAATTCAGTCCTATAGGGTCCTTCAGGTCTTTTTAAATATGCTACATTTGTCCCTCCTTCTGGTCTTTCTGTGCTAAATGCCATTTCTGATTCACTCATGTCTGAGCTCTCGTACGGGTAATTACTATTCAATTGTTGAGCCCACGATCGTGTAGTGGTTCCTACACTTGCTTCGGATGATCTAAGGCTTCGTCGGTCTGACTTACCTATATGTTTGCCCGATCTAAGGTTCATGAAATTTACTTCCTTGCACACTCAGTATACGCTCAAATCGTCAATGATTCTTTGTTCTTACTTTCTTGATTCTTTTTAAATCCCTTTAGATTCTTGTCTAGATGTATGCGTCAGGAATTCGACTTTCTGTGGTACTTTGAGTTCTCGTTCTGTCAGACTTATGTTCTTTCCCTTAAGTTTTCGTATCACACACCTTTGTCTTTAGTCTTAGACTTGATAAATTAATGTCTTGAACTTGATCGTTCCTATCTTAGTTAATCCACAAAGCTACCGTTTAGCCTAAGCTAAGAATTGACTGAGGGGGTTGAGTAATCTTCCAACCTCAAGTCAGCTTTGTTGGTTGTTCTGATGCCCAAGAAGCTGTGCTTCCCAAGCCCTACGTTCTTCACTCCCTTGCCTTGATTGCCCTTGCCTGACCTTGCTAGACCTGCCAAAATTCAATGTTTAGACCAATTCACAATGGGTGACCAAGCACCTGAATATATACACTTTTAAAAGTCCTTTCCCTTTTGCCCAAATTTTAATGATTGCCCCCTGGCTTTCTAGTCCCACACTAGGTTAACCTCAAACTAGCTTATCTAAAAATCACGTAGTACTCGTAAAGAGCTTTCTAACGAGCTATAAAGCTCAAAAAACGGACTTCGGATGAAAAAGATATGACCGTTCAGGCCCTGGGGGGTAAAGACTCACAAACAGGTTTCTCTTCAATTATGAGCTAAGGGGTCTCCTATGAGTCTAATCACCCAAAAATTTTCCAAAAATAGCCCCAAATTTGGTCAAAAAATCAAACCCTAAAATTTGCGTTTGGGGTGAGCAATCGCGATGGTCTGAGATAATCGCGATGGTCTGGGACCGTCGCGATGGTCCAGGTGAACCGTCACGATGGCGTGGCACAATCGCGATAGTCTGAAAGTGCGAACTGTCACGATGGCGTGAATTTGAGTAGTCGTGATGGCGTGAATGTGAACTGTCGCGATGGTCTGGAATGAACGATCGCGATGGCTCGATCGGCGAACAATCGCGATGGCGTCAGTCAACGGTCAACGTGAGCCGTCGCAATGGTCCAAAGTGAACCATCACAATGGTCACAGATGCGATGGCGTGAGCCAATCACGATGGTCCGGGCGCGATGGCGTGAGCCAATCGCGATGGTTCAAATTTTGAGGTGTTGCGATGGTCTGAGGGTGTCGTCGCGATGGTCCGAGGGAGCGCACTGTCGCGATGGTGTAGCTTGCCATGTGGCAGCATTGGCACGATGGCATGAGCCAATCACGATGTCGTGGGGTCGACGGGATCGTCGTGATGGTCAAGGACTGTCGCGATGGTTCATGTGAACCGTCGCGATGGCGTGAGACTGTGGCGATGGTCCGGCCGAGGCGTCGCGATGGCGTGAGCCAATCGCGATGGTGTGACATAATCGTGATGGTCTGAGCCAATCGTGATGGTCCACCAAAGTATGAATTTCGCAAATGCAACAATGGATTCCTAGATGCGCAAGGGTCGCCTACCTCAAATTCCAAACTTTGCAGACCATCGCGATGGTCTGACAGAGTCGGCAATTTCTGACAGAGAGTACATTTCTTACCTTTTTGCAGCCTTCCTGATGCACTGGAGCTCTGTACCTGCAAGAAAACTAAAAAACACACAAGTACACACAAGCACAAAAGCTCACTCTCTCTCTCGCACATGCACAAATGAGGGGAAATGAGGAGAATGGGTGAATATGGTGAATTTTCTGATTTTTTTGGAGTTGAAGATGATGATGCGGTGATGAAGATGGAGTGTGGGGGAGGTGAAAAACACTAAAAACTAAGTAAAAACAACAACAAAAACTGAAATTTTTTACCTTCCAATGCCACTTCTTGTTGGTGCAATTCAAGCCTTCACAATTTGGCTTAGATACCTTCAAGAAGATTTCTATATGTGAGAAGAACCATAGGAACTTATGCTTGTGGTTTATTACCACTTTACCCATGTAAAAGTCTAAATGACTTGGAATCTTTTGTATACACCTACTTGATTAAGTCGTGGAAAAGTAGGACATGTGATTGAGGGAATATCTCCATACTTTTAGAGGCTTGATTATAGGAAGCCAAGGATTTGAATTTGAATTCAAATTCTTGCTCACTTCATATATAAGATGTACTTGAAAAGTCGCGCAGGGTGAGTCCTCCCGAGCTTCATTCCTACTATCATTGAGTGTGTGAGAGAGCTACACCATAGCTCACACATCTCTACCTCATTAGGCAATGCTTGGCTTGCCAATGAGTTTGTAAAACCAATGTGAATTAATACATACATCTACATCTATCACTTCTGTGTACTCTGAGTTTCTACCTCCAAGTTTGTCAACTTCAAAGAGGCATATCTCAGTGCCTACTTCACCAAATTGAGTGATTCAAAGCTTGGTGGATTGAGCTCAAAGCATACTACAAGCACACAAAGCTTGAAGCAACTTGGTTCAGCCAATCTCAAGAAATCGCAGTCGAAGTGCTCACTGGTATTTCTCTGCATACTTCCTAAAAAGTCGGGGGTGTCCATAAATTTGCTAAAGTTATTTCTCCTAGTATAGTTTATCATTTTGAATGATTCCACATGCAAATGGTAGCTTACTAAGCTAATAGAATACCTCTAGAAGGAATTTTGCCAATTGTAAGTGTACTGGTCATACTGAGTGAAAGACTGAGCAGGTATCAACACCAAAATAGAAAGTTTTCTAGCTTTGTGATTTACAAACTCATCTGTTTTGATCAAGTCATTACTCAAACCTTTTCCAAAGTACATATAGCATTTCTTGGTATCATTTGGAAGCTAAGGGTGTCTACTAATCATATCTGGAGTCACTGAGGGCTGGTGCAAAGCAGGATTAGCAGCACCTACTCAATCTTCTGAAGGATCCATCCACATTTCCCAACACTTCTTGCTATACTCTTACCATTACACATTTGTCGTAGACTCGATCCCCAGCAACGGCGCCAAATTTGGTGTTCCTCTAGCACAATGGTGAGAACCACGTTAAGAAGCTCCACCTCCTTAATGTCAATCCGCGGAAGAGATAGGAGTGATATGAAGATCGTGAATGTGAGATGAAGTGAGAGTGAAGGTGAGAAGCATAGAGATGCACACACACATACACACTACGAAGAGACAAGCAAGACACAATGGAAGGTGAGAAATCAACTCTATTGCTCAAGATCTCAATTACAAGCTCAAAATAGCTCTAAGCTCACACTAACCAACCTCAAAAATGAGCTCTCTAGCTCTTTTTATAGATTCTAGATTAGTTTTGACCGGTTTCACATCTAGTGACCGGCATAGTTAAAAAATAGGTCTTATGCGCTATTTGAGAGGGTAAACGGTGTCTAAAAATAACCAAAATTGGTACGCTCATTCTACCTAATCTCCTCAAGCTTGAGGACTCCTCGGCTTGCACAAAATGGAGCTATGCATTACAAAAAGGGTTTTTTCTATGTTACATATGTTACAATAGTGATGAAAATCACTATTGGAGGTTTTGAAGAATATTATAAAACATACATCTTTGAAAAATTGATTCGAGTGGCTCCCTGCTCTGTCTTTACATGCTTCCACGTCTTCTATGCCTCTAGCTGCTGCCAACACTTACATAATGGTAGTGGACTTCAATATGCTTGGTTCTAGCATGGTATACCGGATTAGCTACTAGATGTATTGAGCTTGTGTTGTCACAAAAAATGTGAGGTGTTGAAGAATGAAGTCCAAAATCTGTGTACAAAGGCTTTAACCACATGATTTCTTAAGTTGCATTAGCCAAACCTCTATATTCCGCTTCGGTAGAAGATAATGCCACGGTTGGTTGCTTCTTTGATGACCAAGAAATGATTTTTGAACCTGCAAATGATATATACCCAGATGTGCTTCTTCTATCATCTCTAGATCCAACTCAATCTGCATCTGAGTAGACCTTTAGCTCAATATCTAAAGTATATGAATAAAACAAACCTTCATTCATGGTCCCCTTTAGGTACTTGAGGACACTCTTGGCCGCTTCCATATGTGGTCTTCTCGGCTTATGCATAAACTGACTCAATATGCTAACACTATAGCATATATCCACCCTTGTGAGTGTTGCATAGTTCAAACTTCCAACCAAGCTTTGATAGCTTTTGATGTCTTCAATTGGCTCTCCTTCATAAGCACTAAGCTTATGATTTTGCTCCATAGGTGTACCTGCACACTTGGTATTTTCCATCTTGAACTTGACGAGCATGTCATGGACATACTTCCTTTGTGTGATGTATATACCTGAACCTGTGTAGATTAACTCCAATCCAAGAAAATAAGTAAGTGGTCTGAGGTCACTTATTTTGAACTCCTCCTTCATTTGAGTCTTTACCTGTTTGATTCCTTCAAGATCATTGCCTGTGATAATAATATCATCAACATACACACATAAATAGATCACTTCAGATCCATTCCTCTTTATGAACAAAGAGGTATCCGCCTTGCTATTTCTAGATGCAGCAAGACTAATGAGAACCCTAATTGTAGGCATTTTTGCAACAGGAGAGAAAGTCTCCTCATAATCAATACCATGGGTTTGAGCAAACCCTTTAGCAACTAACCTTGCTTTGTGTCTATTTATACTTCCATCTGGATTCCTCTTGATTTTGTATATCCATCGATATCCAATTACCTTCATAGATGGCTTGTTAGGTACGAGCTCCCAAGTGCCATTCTCCTTCAAGGGTTCCATTTCTTCATCCATTGCATCTCTCCAAGCTTTGTTGCTTTGTGCTTCTTCGAATGTGGTAGGTTCTTCATTGGTTGAATCCTTTGCAATGTAGATTAAGTGCTTGGTGACCAAAGAAGTATCATAACCGAACCTTTCTGGTTTCTTCTTCTCCCTTGAAGACCTTCTAAGTGGTTGATGTGAACTCTCCGATCCATATGTAGCATCCTGCATCTTTGCTTTACCTTTGTTCTCCCATAGCTTTACTCTTTCCAAGTCTTCTAGGTCAATCTACGAATCACTTTCTTCAACTTTCTTTGGCTCCTTTGGTTGAAGTGATGGAAAATCTTCATCCAAGTCATATGGAAGCTTCAATTTCCTTTCATCATCAAACCATGATTTGTTTTCATCAGAAATTACATCTCTACTCACAGAAAATCCTTTATTGGTTGGATTGTACAATCTATATCCTTTTTGGTTTTGATCATAACCAATGAATACATACTTCTATGCCTTGGGATCCAATTTCCCTCTTACTTGAGAAGGAATGTGAACATAGGCTACACATCCAAAGATTTTACAATGCTCTAGACTAGGTCTTCTTCCATTCCACACTTCATATGGAGTGGTTCCATCTAGTGACTTAGATGGAAGTCTATTTATGAGATATGTGGCTGTAGACACAGCCTCTGCCCATAGGTAGTTTGCAATCCCTTTTCATTGAGCATGGACCTTGTAGCTTCGACAATAGCTCTATTCCTCCTCTCTGCTACACCATTGAGTTCAGATGTATACCTTGTAGTGACTTCCCTTTTAATGCCTCTTTCATGCAAGAAGGCATCAAATTCAGAAGAGAAGTATTCTCCTCCACCATCTGATCTGAGTCTTTTCAAAGTGCTACCTGTTTGGTTTTCAACAAGAGCAATATACTTCTTAAAGCAATTAAACACTTCATCCTTGTGCTTCATGAAAAACAGAATGGTCCACCTGCTACAATCATCTATGAAAGACACATAATATCTTGAGCCTGATATAGATGGCTCCTTACTTGGACCCCACACATCCGTTAGATCCAAAGGATTTTGATACATATATCCTTTCTTATTGAAAGGTTGTCTATGAGCCTTGCCGAGTTGACAAGCTTCACACTTATAAGTCATGTGTTGCCTTGTGATATTAGGCAAACCAAGTACACTTTGGTCCCTGCAAATTTGTTTGAGTGTCCTCTCACCAATGTGAGCAAGCCTTTTGTGCCATATCTCCAACTCTGTAAGAGTTTGAGATCCATAGCTAAACAAAGCTATGTTCTTTGTATCTTCCACTTCAAAAGTGAAAAGCCTTCTTGTCTTTTCTCCTTTGGCAATCCTTCTAAAGCCTTGCCTTGGGTCTTCAACATATGCTCCAAATCGGTTGAATCTAACCTACAATCCTTTTTCAACAATCTGTCCAACACTTATTAAATTTTTGGTAATTGTACGGACATACAAGACTTTGCTTAAGAGGTTCATATTCCCATATGATGTCTTCAGATTACCTATCTTCTCCACTGAGTGCTTTGTGTCATCTATTGTCTGCACTTCATGCTTGTTATGAGGATCTTCCAAATCAGAAAGTAAAGCCACATTTCCTGCTACATGGTTTGAGCATCCCGAATCAATGTAAAATATGTGATCATCATCCTTACCCTTCTTCACTGATAGATTCATAATCAATAACGAATCTTCTTGACTTTGGTCCTCTGCATAGTTATTGCAGTCTCTTCTTCCTCTATGGCCACTTTGATAGTTGTTGTTGTTGTTGTAATTGTTGTTGTAGTAGTTGTTGTTGTAGCCTCCATTGTACCTGCGTCTATTTGATCCATAGCCACCTCTATTGAATCCTCTTCCTGTTGAGTTCCTTAGGTTCCTGAAACATTCTTCAGTAGTATGATTAGATAAGCCACATATATTGCAAGCTTGAGATGATTGGAATCTCCCCCTGCCTTGCTTTCCACTTCTTCCTGTTCCTCTAGCTCTTCCTCTACGTGCAAAGTTTGCTTGGAAAGAGCTACCTTCATCTTCATTCTTCTTATTCTTTGACTTGTCCTTGACCTTATCTTTATCAGAATATAAGGCAGAAGTTTGATTACCTCTTGAGGACTCACCACCTTTGCTAATCTTTGCTTCATGAGTGAAGAGTTGGCCCATGAGTGTGTTGAGGTCGGGTACATGCATATTCATGTATAAATGCATGGCTGTTGTGAATGACTTCCACTTGTCATCTGCTTTGATTCCATTTATGATTTGTCTAATGATTTTCTCCTCTTCAATTATAAATGTAGATATTCACATATGATTACAACCACATTGGCAATGAATCTTTGCACAATGGGAGTAGATAATTATAAATGTATATATTCACATATGATTACAACCACATTGGCAATGAATCTTTGCACAATGGGAGTAGAATGATAGAGCTATGGAGTAAGCTCTTCAATCTCTACAAAATGACATGAAGTGGTCACATACAAGGCTTGCTAATCGCCTCTTCCTTCTTGCTCTTTTTTATAGCTATTCTTGGAGGGAGTATTGAATTCGAATTCGAATGGCTCCACCTAAAAGTGATCCCCAAAGTTAGGAGAGATTCCCTCAGCTCAAAAATTTGTGGTTTTAGGTAGTTAGAGCCACGAATTTGCTTTTACATCATGGATGAGGTAAGCCATCCTTTTCCTTTTTTCTTTTTCCATTTACAAGAGATAAAATGTACTCTTTTACAAGAGGTGTTCACATGACTACACATGTGACTTACAAATGAGGATAATATCAAGCATATCAAGCATGTAGGCTTGGGTAAAATGCACCAAGAAGAACAGACCCTGATTGCGGTTTATTTACAATGGGCAGTGGGGTGGAATGAGGTGGTGTGGATGGAGGTTCGGCTTGAGAGGGGCTTTGAGATGCAATGTCTTCTATTTTTGTTTTGGTATCCCTTAGGCTTTCTTCTAGTTCAGATATCTTTTTGTTCCACTTGCGATTAGCCTTCTCTCTAGTATCCTTCCATGTTCTTGGTTTCCTCTTACTAGACTCTCTTGAGTCACTTGGCTCTAGCTTCTCCATCGGTCATGCCAAGCCTCATATGGAGTGATAGACTGCAACGCTTTAGTGGGACACCTATTTAGTACATATGTTGCACACATGACAGCCTCAATCTAGAAACTATGTGGTAAAGCCTGACTCTTGACCATACACCTCGCCATCTCTATGAGTGACCTGTTCTTTCGTTCAGAAACTCCATTCTATTGAGGTGTATACGGCACTATACACTGGTGTTTTATCCCACGCTCAGCCAGAAATGCATTAAAATCAAAATACATATATTCCCCCCCTCGATCGGAATGGAGGGTGCCCATTTTACATGCTGACAAATTTTCAGCCAAAACTAAAAACTGTTTGAAGCACATGAACAGTTCGGACTTTGCCTTTAGTGGATATACCCATGCATGCCTAGAAAAATCATCGATGAAAGTCACGAAGTAAAGATAATTCCCAAAAAAGGTGTCTGCATAGGACCATAGACATCACTATGTACAAGCTGCAATTTCTGAGTAGCCCGAACTTAACCATCTTTTGGAAAGGACAAACGCTGCATTTTGCCCAAAATACAGCCTTCACAAACATGTTTTCCAGGTGCCTCAAGTTTGGGCAAAGAGGACATCATTTCAGATTTCTTCAGGCATTGCAAACTAGCAAAATTCAGATGGCCAAAGCATGCATGCCAAAGCTTTGCATTTGACATAGCCTGAGAATCATTTATTGCACATACCAAATCATTTACAGATCTTTCATAGTCTATGATCTTATACAGCCCACAACATAAAATGCCAGAAGCAATAATCACATCACCACTTGATAGATCATGAACTGCACACCTGTCATCAACAAATTTCACAACCAAGCCAATCTTGGCTAATGCAGAAACTGATAACAGGTTGTTCTTGATCCCAAGCACAAATAAAGCATCTGACAAAGTGAAAGAACTACCATCAGTAGTAGTCAAAATGATCTTACCAACTCCCATAACAGGATAAGAGGAGTTGTTGGTGCATGTAAGTATTCCGTGTAGGGGCAAGCTCGAGTGAAGAGAAGAAACTGCACTCTGAGGTGATATGTTTGGTCACCGTACTATCAAAATACCAAACATTTGAGTCTACTGCAGACATGCACTGCTCATGAGAAGATGGGTCAAAACTACAGACAGTAGTAAACGCCCATTCTTCTTCCTACACAAGATTTGCAGACTCTGTTTTTGGTGTGGAGGCCTCTGCAACAACCATTCTTTGCCTCTTTAGCAGCCAGTTTTGGATAGTTCTTTATGATATGATCATTCCCTTTACAATACTTACAAAACAATTTCTGCTTTTCTGCTTTCTTCTCATCTTTATCTTCGTTCTTTGAATATGCAGAATTAGCAGATTTCTGCTTACTAGTTGAAGAGCTCCATTTTCCTTTGTCCTTCTGACTAGCCAAGAAAGCTTGATCTTCAACACCCATAATGGACCTGTTCTGCCTAGACCGATCTTCCTGCAACAGAACGGAGACTAACTCCTCAAATGATAAGGCATTTGGATTGCCTTTCATCATCAACCAAAGAGTAGAAGCAAAACTCTGATATGAATCAGGAAGACCATTCAGAACGGTCTACACAAGTGAGCTATCTGGTATAACCTCATCAGCAGAAATCAACTGTTCCTTTAAGTCTTTGATCTTTGTTAGGAAACTGTCCATAGAATCACCTTCATTCATGTGCTCACTCTCCAACTGTTTTCGGAGGTAAGCAACACGAGCCTCATTCCTAGCTTGGTATAATGTGGTAAGTGTATCCCAAGCATCCTTAGTTGTTCTGCAAGAGCGAATGTGAGGAATAATGGCACGTTTGATAGATAAAGCTATCAATGCATGTGCCTGAGCATCTCTGCCATCCTAGCAAATCTGCTCTGCAGTAGGTGCAGGAGAAACCGTAGCACGAACAAGAATATGCAGAATATCATCATCTTCGACACCTTCTGCATCAGCTTCAGTACCTGCAATTGTAATAGTTGCAGGTGTGATAGGACATTTTTGACACCCTGTACAATGTTCCACAGTCCTTTTGCAACCAACACATGTCGCATCATATAAGCCCGTAACGGGTAGTTGGTACCATCCAATTTATCGTCAACAACCAACATACGGAATACATCACTGCTTTCAGCCATGGTCGGTGACTAAAATACCTTGATGCAGAAAATTGACTGTATCTCAAAAAGTTGAACAGAACTGCCCAGACAAATTCTGCTAGACCTGTAGTAGACTTCAAGATGCTTATACCGGCAAACAAAAACGAGTATATACCTTTGGGACAAAAAGAAGAAATAGCCTACATAAGCATTATGATAGTGCATTCGAAGGCCGAAACGAGCTCAGATCGCGATTTTCGACATGCACAATAGCGAAAGGTACAAGAACTCTCTTCATCTATTCACCCTTGGAATCATCGACATGCACAAGGCACCACCGAGTGAAGCAGTTTTGATCTCGAAAACATGTTGAGTATGCTCACCAAAATTTCTGCGATTCTGAGACTGCAAATGGAGGAGTGTCGACGGTGCCCTAGATGAAGCGACAACCTGCTCTGATACCAACTGTTGGAGTTAGACGTCTACGGAAGCACGCGAATAGCACAAGGAAGAAGAAGAAGCTTGGAGCACAACACACAATAATGAATGTATTACTAGAGAATGTACAAAGATAAGTAGCCCATTAGGGCAATAGGCGTATATACAAGCCGGGGGAAAAAAACCTCCTAAAGAGGGAAAAAAGTGTCCCGGCGGTCCTAGTGTGTTCACACACATCACTACCTAAATATATCAACAAAAATGAGCTCCATTCACTTGGCTGCCAATCCAATTTTTCATGCAAGGACTAAACATATTGAAGTAAATTATCACTATGTAAGAGAGAAGATTGTGAGCAAGGAAATTTAGTTTAACTTATGTGTCCACTCATCAACAATGTGCAGATATTCTAACCAAAGCATTGGATGGTACAAAGCTTTGCAAATTCAAGGCTATGATTGGCTTGCAGGTAATTATTTAAGATTGAAGACCTCAAGCATACTTGGCTTGAGGGGGAGCTGTTGGAGCAAGTCTATGACAAGCCTAAGTATTGGCTTGAGTCTCACAAGGTCATAGGAGAAGCCTTAAAGTGAAGACAATGTATGAGTTCACTTTTGAACTATCTCTTGTAATTTTTGAAGTCTTTACTTAATGTAAAAGTAAAAGGAATCTAAATTGGTTGAGTGCACTTGATGAAAAAAAGGAAAGAGAAGCCAGGAATTCGTGATAGAAGTAGTTGAAGAAATCAATCAATCACAAGAAGATAGGAGATTTGTTTTAGGTGAGCAAGATTCAAATTCAAATCTTGGCTCCAAAGATCACTATAAATACATGTCATTTTAGTCGCGGTTTTAGACCTCCATGAGCTTAGCTTTATGCCATATCAAAGTGAGGGTTCAAGGCATGCATATGTTCACTAAGTACATTGTACTTTATAGTCAATACACTTTCATTTTTATGATCATTTGAGTTCATATCTTCATGCTTTTGTGAGTATATTGTTCATTGCCATATCTCTCAGTTTTCTTAGTCAGATTGCATAGATGATTTCTCTGAGGTTGGTGCATCATTTTCAATGATTTAAGTTGGTAAAGTTTTCTCCTTAAGTCTACTACATGCTCATAAAATTTCATTGCAATTGGGTTTTCAATATTGAGTTATGTTCAGTTGAAGTCGACTATATATGTTCATACTTTACTTCTCTGTCAACACTCCATCAGAATAGTCATCTTCTCAGAGCTTGTTCTCAGTGTGTACTTCATTATTTTCCATGATTCAAAGCTTGATAGAATCAGCATACTGTGTAGTAAAGATAGTATGTGCCTACAAAATTTCATAAGCATTGCATTTGGGAATCTCGAGATATCAACATTTCTCTACTCACGGGTCTGAGTAATGCTACAACCCATGAAAATTAGGGTGATGCTACAACTTGTTAAATACTTTTCTCTTTATGCGGTCCATCATTTTTTATGAAATAACTCTTGATTGTTTGCTTACTAAGTTAATAAGAGTTCCCCAAAAGGAATCGTCAATTGCATCTATGGCCATAGAATTGTTCAAAACACTAGCAGGTGTATGAACATAAATAGGAAGGTTTTTGTTCTTGAGTCTACTCCAACTTATCTGTTTTGATTCATCTTTTTGAGAGTAATCTTCCAAGGTACATAGGGTGTCTAATACATCCTTTGGCAAGCCAAAAGGGTCCACTACATATCCCTGGAGTTTATTTGGCTGGTGTATTGCAAAGTTTTTGCAGCACTACTTCATCTTCTCCAAGTTCAAATCCATCTCTTCATAGTTCTTTGCTAGAGAGATTAGTTTGGAATATGTGCCCACACAAGAGAACTTTGGAGACCTTTTCACAAAGGCTCTGCCTAGGGAGAAGTTTGAAGCTTTTCACAAAGCTTTGGGCTTACTTCCTTTTGTGGATTGATTCCACATAGCTTGGCACTTCCTTATACATGAGTGCAAGCTCCTTGTTCATTGCATCACTCCGAGGGGAGATTTGTTGATATAGTTAGGTAGTGATGTGTGTGAACACACGAGGACCATCGGGGCACTTTTTTTCCCTCTCTAGGAGGTTTTCCCCCATGACTTGTATATACGTCTATAACCCTTATGGGTCATTCATCTTTGTACATTCTAGCGGTAATACATTTAGTATCGTGTGTTGTGCTCCAAGCTTCTTCTTCTTCCTTGTGATATTCATGTGCTTCCACAGACCTCAAACTCCAATGATTTCAGCCATGTTTGGCTAGGATCTTTTGGGCATATTTGGCTGAAAATTTTAGCTCTTTCAACCTCATTTGGATGGCCTACATGGCCATATTCATGCACTAGTTTGAAACAAAGGCATGAATATATCAAACACATCTTGCGAGCTGATTGTTGGCTGAAATACTTATTCAAAAGTAAGAGATTAGCTAAATTTTCAGCAAATACAACATCTTGAATTACAATATTTTTTTCTATTAATGGATGGTATAAGCGATAAACTTTAATATCACTACTATACCAAAAAATATATGTTTCTTTTCCTTGTCATCAAGTTTGTGACATTGTTGTGATCACATAAGAGCATATGCCAAATAACTAAATATGCACATATGACTAACCATTATCTTTCCCCCATTCCAAGCCTCATAACTTGTAATGAGTTGCAATGTTGCTTCCATCCAAAACTCATCCCGAAGATGCTTTCCTTTAACCACACATCATGCCATTTCAAGAGACTTCTATCCTTATGCCCTACAACACCATTTTGTTGACGTGTATTAAATTCATGACAACAAAATGCATTAAATTCATGTGACATGTATTCATTGTCACAATCCATGTGAAGGTTCAAAATCTTATTTCCACAAGAAAATTAAACCATAGCTAAAAATAATTTAAACCAAGAGAATACCTCCTTCTTTGCTTTCATAGTATACACCCAATTATGGCATCTTACACCATCAATGAAGATAAAAAGGTATACATTCGTGCCAATGTTGGTATATTTTGGTAGTGATGTGTGTGAACACACTTGGGAATGTCGGGCACTTTTTTCCCTCTTTTGGAGGTTTTCTCCCGAGCTTGTATATATGTCTATAACCCTAACATGCCACTTATCTTTGTACATTCACATGGTAATACATTTAGTATTGTGTTGTGCTCCAAATTTCTTCTTCTTCTTTCTGTTGTTCATGTGCTTCCAACAGACCTCGAACTCCAAAATTTGGTATCAGAGCAAGTTGCATCTTCATCTAGGGCATCATTGACACCCTCTGGTCATAATCTCAAAATCCCACAAAAATTGGTCTGTCAAACAAAAATTTTTCCTTCTGTGAAAAACATATATACAAGTTTTGGTTCACTGTACAAGCATCTCAAAGTCTACTATAAGTTTAGCAGAGCTCAATAGGGTAGTTCTATTCAACTTTTTGATATATAGTTTCTTTTTTGCATCATGGTATTTAGTTAGTGGCCATGGCTAAAAGCAATGATGTATGCCGTATGTTGCCAATTGAGGATAGGTAGGATGGTACTAATAACTCATTGTGTGCCTATATGATGCATCATGTATTGGTAGCAAAAGGGTTGTGGAATATTGTGCAAGGTGTTGAAAAACATCCTACTACACTTGCAGATGGTGATATAGATGGTGTTGAAGATGATGATCTTCAAATTCTTGTTCGTGCTTTGGTTCCTACTAGACCTACTGTCGAGCAAATTAATTGGGATGGCAGAGATGCTTAGGCACATGCATTGTTAGCTTTGTCTTTCAAACATGTCATTATCCCTCACATTCACTCTTGCAAAACAACAAAGGCTGCTTGGGAAACACTTACCACTTTATACAAGGCAAGAAATGAGGCTCGCGCTGCTTGCCTTCAAAAATCATTGGAGAGTGATCATATGGATAAGGGAAATTCTATGGACAATTTTTTGACAAAGATCAAATATTTGAAGGATCAGTTGATTTTTGCTAATGAAGAATTTCCAGATAACTCACTTTTGTAGATCATTCTTAATGGTCTTCCAAATTCATCTCATATTTTTTTATATACTCTTTAATTGATAATGAAAGACAATCAAAATGTCCTAACATTTGAGAAGTTAGTCCTTTTTCTGTTGAAAGAAGATTAGTCCAGGTAGAACATGTCCATTATGCATGTTGCAGATTAAGCTTTCCCAACTAGGCAAAAGGGCAAAGGTAAATGGATCTCACATGCTAGTAAGCAAAAATCTACCAATGTTGCATACTCAAAGAAGGGAGACAAAGATTATCAAAAAACATATACGTTGAAATAGTTTTGCAAATATTGTAAGCAAAATG
The DNA here is from genome assembly GCA_020310875.1 of Ceratopteris richardii. NCBI lineage: Eukaryota > Viridiplantae > Streptophyta > Polypodiopsida > Polypodiales > Pteridaceae > Ceratopteris > Ceratopteris richardii. The sequence continues at coordinate 30,824,942 of CM035409.1, read as the reverse complement.
TGTTGCAATTTGAAGTCTATGGAAGCATGCAAACAGCATAAGGAAGAAGAAGAAGCTTGAAGCAAAACACACAATAATGAATGCATTACCAAGAGAATGTATAAAGATAAGTAACCCATTAGGGTTATAGGCGTATATACAAGCATAGGGAGAAAAAACTCTTAAAGAGGGAAAAAAGTGTCTCACTCTCCTATTGTGTTCACACACATCACTACCAAAATATATCAACAAATCCCCCCTAGGACTGATGCGGTGAACAAGGAGCTGGCACTCATGTATGAGGAAGTGCCTACCTATGTTGTATAAATCCACAAAAGGAAGTAAGCCCATAGTTTTGCAGAAAGCTTCAAAGTTCTCCCTAGGCAAAGCCTTTGTGAAAAGTTCTACAATGTTCTCCTATGTGGGCACATATGCCAAATTTATCTCTCTAGCAAAGAACCTCTCCCTGGCATAATGATAGTGCACCTCAATGTGCTTAGTGTGCACATGAAACACAAGGTTCCTCACAACTGCCAACATGCTTTGGCTATCAGTAAAGATGGAGGTGGCAAAAGGCTGACCAACACCCAAATCAGCCATAAGGTGTCTGAGCCACACACACTCAATAATTGATGTGAAAGCTACCCTATACTCAGCCTCACAACTAGAAGTGGCCATAGTAGGCTGCTTCTTGCTCAACCAAGATATGCATGAGCTACCAAGCATGAAGCAAAAACTATTGGTGGACACACGAGTGTCATAGAAACTCTCCCAATCAAAGTCAAAAAATCATGTCAATCTTGCAGTAGTGATCCCCCCTTGGGATAAAACAATCCAAGGATTCATGTACCACTCAAATAGCAAAAGATGCACTTAACCGCCATCCAATGCTTAACATTTGGGCAATGCATAAACTTTCTCATCTGTGAGACAACAAATTGAATATTTGGTCAAGTAATGCATAAGTAAATCAAGCATCCAACACATTGCTGATAGAGAACAACATCAAATGCATCTCCAGCATCTTGAAGACTCAACCCTAAACATGTTTCCATAGGAGCGGCAATAGGTTTGGAGTCTTCAATGCCAAAATATTCCAATAATGTGTCAATATATTTTGTTTGACACAAAGCTATTCCACCATCAACTTGCATAAAGTGAATGCTCAAATAATGATGCAAATGCCCCAAATCGGACATCTCAAATAAGGCATGTAAATCAGCCTTAAAATCAGCAATATGCTTCTCATTAGGACTAGTGAGCAGCATGTCATCAACATAGACAACAATGATTAGAAGCACATCATTTGCATGCTTAACATATAAGGTGTTCTCAGTTAGACTGTTCTCAAAACCATGTGCAATCAAGTAGGCATGTATCTTTTCATACCAAGCATGTGGTGCTTGCTTCAAACAATATAATGGATTTTTCAGCCTACACACTTTGTTTTCATGCCCTTTTTGCACAAAACTATGGGGTTGAAAAACATACACTTCTTCATGAAACTCACCATTCAAAAATGTAGTTTTACTGTCCAACTGATGTATGTTCCAACCATGATGAGTTGCAAGTGCAGAGATGTTATGAACAATATGCATTCAACATGTAGGAACAAAGGTCTCATCAAAATCAATGCCTCTTTCTTGAGCATAAACTTTTGCAACAAGCCTAACTTTATACCTCTCAATTGTTCCTTCAAGTTTACACTTTAGCTTGTATACCCACTTAGTTCCAATGGGCTTCTTGCCAGGAGGAAAGTCACATAAAGATCACGTACCATTTTTCATAATACCATCATATTTTGATTGCAAAAAACTCCTAAAAAGGGAAAAAGGTGCCTCGATGGTCCTAGTGTTTTCACACAATCACTACCGAAATATACCAACAAAATGATCATGTCATGAAGAGTTGTCCAAAAATCGCTACCAAAGAGGCAAAGAAGAAAGAGGTTGGAATGGTTGTTGCAAAGGCCTTTACACCTGAAATAGAGTATGCTAATCTTGTTCAACCAAACATATTACCTCGTAGTAGAGTTTCTTTAGTTCACTTGAGCCTACCCCTACAAGGAATACTATCACATGCACTAACAACTTCTCTTATCTTGTAATGGGAGTTGGTAAGATCATTTTGGCTATTATAGATTGTAGTTCTTCCAGATTGTCAAATGCTTTATAAGTAATAGGGATCAAGAAAAATATGTTGTCAGTCTCGGCATTAGCCAAGATTGGCTTGGTTGTCAAATTTGTTGATGATAGATGTACAATTCATGATCTCTCAAATGGCAATATTATTGCTTCTTGCATTTTATGTTGTGGGCTATATAAGCTCATTGAGTATGATAATTTTTGAATGATTCAATATGTGCAGTTCAAGATTCTCAAGCTATCTCACATGCAAAGATTTGGCATGCACACTTTGGTCATCTAAATTTTGCTAGTTTATGACTTTAGAAATCTGAAATGGTGTCTTCTCTGACCAAACTTGAGGCACCTTGTAAACATGTCTATGAAGGTTGTATTTTGGGAAAAATGGAGCATTCCTCATTCCCAAAAGATGGTTCACTTTGAGCTAGTCATAAATTGCAGCTTGTTCATAGTGATATTGATGGTCTTGTACACACACCCTCTTTTGGGAACTACCTTTAATTCGTGACTTTTATTGATGAATCCTCCAGGCATGCATGAATTTATCAATTGAAAGCAAAGTTTGAAGTGTTCATGTTCTTCAAACAATTTCTTATTATGACTAAAAATTTTCCAGCATATAAATTGGGCACCCTCCATTTTGATCGAGGGGGGGAATTCATATCTTCTAATTTTAATGCATTTTTGGTTGAGTGTGGGATAAAACATCAGTGTACACTACTGTATAAACCTCAAAAAAATGGACTTGTTGAAACACATAACAAGTTTCTCACGGAGTAGTGAGGTGTATGGTCAAATTCAAGCTTTACCACATAGCTTCTCACTTGAGGTTGTTATGTGTGTAGCATATGTACTTAACAGGTGTCCCATCAAAGCACTACAATCTATCCTCCATATGAGCTTTGGCATGCTCGCAAACCAAACTGTTGCTCATCTTAGTGTCTTAGTTGTCTAGCATATGCATTAGTGCCTAAACAACAACATAAGAAACTGGATGATAAAGTCTTGAAATGTGTTTTTGTTGGGTACAATTTTGAAATCAAAGGATATCATCTGTATCATCCATAGATTGAATGCATTTTGGTTAGATGTGATGTTATTTTCATGGAAGATGCAATAAACCATTACTTTCATGTACCAAGGAGAGTTTAGTTATCTCTAGAAATGTGTGTGACACTTTGCTTCCTCTTTTTACACGTGGGCATTCAAGTGCTCATCCAAATCAGGCAATTTCTCAACCTTTATAAATTCCATATGATGATGCAGATCATTACATTTTTTATGTAGATTTACATGATGCATTTGTTGATGAGAGGTTTGTTATAGAAGAGGCAAAAATTATGCCTAAATGGCTAGTGCAAACTCTGAGAGATTCTATGGTCTGAAGCAAGCACCACAAGCTTGGTATGAAAAGATAAATGCCTACTTGATTGCACATGATTTTGAGAATGTTCCAGCAAAGAGCATCTTATATGTTAAGCATGCACATGATGCACTTCTCATCATCTTAGTATATATTGATGACATGCTGCTCACTATTCTTAATGAGAAGAATATTGCTGATTTTAAAGCTGATTTACATGCCTCTTTTGAGATGTTAGATTTGGGGCATTTACATCATTATTTCGGCATTGAGTTTATGCAAGTTGATGGGAGGAATAGCTTTATGTCCAAAAAAAATATATTTACATATTATTGCACCATTTTGGCCTCTAAGATTGCAAACCAACCATTCCCATGGAAATAGGTTTATGGTTGAGTCTTCATGATGCTAGAGATGCATTTGATATTGTTCTCTATCAAGAGGTTGTTGGATGCTTGGTTTAGTTATGCATTGCTTGGACCTATATTTAGGTTGATGTCTCTCAGATGAGCAGGTTTATGCATTGCCTAGGTCTCAAGCATTGGTAGGTAGTTAAGCACATCCTTTTCCACTTGAGTGGTACCCAACTATTTGGATTGTTTTATCCCAAGGAGGGCCACATCATTACCGCTATATTTACATGCTTTTTCTGAATCAAAGTGGGCTAGTTGCTATGGAACTCATGCATCCACTACTGTTTTTTGCTTCATGTTTGGTAGCTCATGCATGTCCTGGTTGAGCAAGAACCAAGTTACTTTGGCCACTTCTGGTTGTGGGACTTTGTGCCACCACGATCTTCATCGATAGTCAAAGTGCATTGGAAGTTGTAAGGAGCCCTATGTTCCATGCTCGCACTAAGCACATTGAGGTGCACTACCATCATGCTAGGGAGAGGCTCTTTGCTAGAGAAATCATTTTTGACATATGTGCCCACACATGATAACATTGGAGACCTTTTCGCAAAATCCTTTCCTAGGAAGAAGTTAGAAGCTTTTCGCAAGGCTTTGGGCTGACTTCCTTTTATGGATTGATCTCTTTCCACATAGCTTGGCACTTCCTTATACATGAGTGCTAGACCATTGTTCACTGAAACACTCCTGGGAGGGATTTGTTGGTATATTTTGGTAGTGATGTGCGAGAAAACATGTAGGACCATCAGGGCACTTTTTTCCCTTTTTAGGAGGTCTTTTTCCCATGGCTTCTATATATGCCTATAACCCTAATTATCTTTGTACATTCACTTGGTAATACATTAAGTGTTGTGTTATGCTCCAAGCTTCTTCTTCCTTGTGTTGTTTGTGTGCTTCAACAGACCTCAAACTCCAATAGCCAAAAGATGGAGACTTGACCGGATCACATACATCACTATGAACAGGCTGTAGTTTTTGTGTAGCATGTGTAACACCATCTTTGCAAAAAGGAGCATTATGCATTTTTCCAAGTATACAACCTTTACATGCATGTTTTTTTATGGACTCAAGTGTTGGCAAACCAATAACCATATCCTTCTTTTTTAAGCAAAGCAAACTATTTAAGTTCAAATGATCAAAACGAGCATGCCATAACACCATTCTAGCCATAGAAGAAGTATGTGTAAGAGAGACATTTTAGGCAACTCTCTTATATGTATCCAATCAATACAATCCATTGCATCATGTCCCTGAAATCACAATTACATCATCAAATTTGAAATCATAAACCATACATTTTTTATCAACAAAGTGTACATGAAGTCCGACATTAGCAATATTAGGAACCAAAATCAAGTATTTTTTGATATGGGGTACATGCAATGCATTCTTGAGTGTAATAATACCTCCATTTGCATCCATAAGCTAATTTTTTCCAAATCCCATAATAGCACCAGAAGCATTGTTTGCACATACAACATGTCCTCCTTGGCTACATCTTTCAAAGATGCAAAAGATATAATGCATGAATTGATATACTTTGAAATAACAACACGAGCCCAAACATCTTGAGCAACATTAACTTCATCATTCTTTACATTAGAAGTATTCTCAACAATAGACATGCTAGATTCTTTCTTCTTTTCATTACCCTTGTAAAACTTTTTTCATTCATCAATGGACGTGAAGCTTTTAAGCTTCTTTTGCATATCACCATCAAGAGAGGAGGATGTGGAAGAGCAAGAGTGAGGATTTGGTCTTCATTAATTCAAAGTTGAACCATACTTGCTTTTTCCCTTTTGTGTAATAGCAAGTTATTGTGTTCTCTCAAGCAAACCACTTCTATTCACTATCGATTGCTTTTCTTGTAAACCTCATCAAAAGTATACATATTTGGTTTTCATTTTGCAACCAAACAGTCTAGTAGAAAATCTTTGAAAATATTCTAGAAATCCTTTGAGAAATGTAGAAATGAGTGATACATCTAGAATGATCTCATCAATGTTTGCCAATTTCTCTCTCAAATCATTGATCCATGTAACATATGCATCCATTGACTCATTTTCATCCAAACATACATCTTGAAGTTTCTTTCTCAAGTAAGCAAAAAATGCTTCATTACGCATAGCATACAAAGAAGCAAGTGTATCCCAAGCTTGTACTAAAGTAGTGCATGACCATATGTGTGGAAAAATATGTTGCTTCTCAAAAAGGGAAATCAATGCATGAGCTTGAGAATCCTTTTCATTCCATCTAAGTTTCTCTTGCATAGGTGGACAAGGTTGGTCACTATACTTGAAGAAGATCTTGATTCTATGACAACATGTTGCATTATAGAAAGACCATTGATTCGCTTGTCAACATCTGCCACTATGTTCCATATTTTCTTTGCAACAAGAACATGCTTCATCATACAAGAACACATTTGATAGTTGGTCCCATAAAGCTTATCTTCAGTTTAAAGCATGCAAAACAAGTTATTGTTGCTTGCCATTGCACCAAAGAACTCAAAAGTAGCAAGATATGAACTTCAAAAAAGTTGAAATGCAAGCTCGAATGAAGCTTGCACATTGTAACTCCAATGGCAATTTTGACTACGTGAATGGATTTGAAAGGGCTTAAAACCCTAACGCATTTGGTGGAATGATCTTGAAGCACTAAATTATATGTATGTGCTCCAAAATTGATTTGTACGATTAAAAGTATGTGCGGTGACATCACGAAAAAAATAGCAAGTTGAGAAGGACTTGAACTTGCTCTAGTATCATTGTTAGGTGTGTAACCCAAGAAGGATAACCAAGGGAAATACACCACTAGCAAGGAAGACAACACAAATAGTGAGAGATTGATCATTGGGTGTGTGAACACACTTATGACTATAGAGGCATTTTTTCCCTTTTTAGGAGGTTTTGCCCCCCAACTTGTGTATACACCTATAAACCTAATGGATCACTTATCTATGTACATTCATTGGTAATACACTGTATTTTGTTGTTCTCAAAACATCTTCTTCTTCCTTGTTTTGTTCATGTGCTTTCGTAAGCCTTGAAATCCAACAATCAATATTAGAGCAAGTCATTGCTTTGCTAGTCATCGAAAGCCCTTTGATGATTGGCTTGATTGTCAAATTTGTTGATGAGAAATGCACAATTCATGATCTCTCGAATGTTTACTTCATTATTGATTGTGTCATTTTATGTCATGGGCTATATAATCTCATAAACTATGCGAAACCTGTGAATGATTCAATGTGTATAGTTATGATTCTTAGGCTATCTCACATGTGAAGCTTTGACATGCATGATTTTGTCATTTGAATTTTGCCAATTTTCTTTACTTGGAGAAATTTGAAATGGTTTCTCTCTGTCCAAACTTGAGGCACCTTCTAAACATGTATGTGAAGTTGTATTTTGGGAAAAATATGGCATTCCTCCTTCCCAAAAGATGGTTCAGTTAGATCTTCTCATAAATTTTTGCTTATTCATAGTGATTTCTATGGTCCTATGTAGACGCCTTTGAAACTACCTATACTTCATGAATTTCATTGATGAATTTTCCAAGAATGCATGAGTTTATCAATTGAAATCAAATTCTAAAGTTCCTATGTGATTTAATCAGTTCGTTGTTATCGAAAAAAAAATTTTAGCATGTAAAATGGGCACCCTACATTCCGATCGAGGGGGGAATACATGTCTTCTAAGTTTAGTGCATTTCTTGGTATGCATGGTATAAAACATTAGTGTACACTACCATATGCACCTTAGCAAAATGGATTTGGTGAAAGAAAGAAAAGGTCTCTCATGGAGATGGCAAGGCGTATAGTCAAAAGTCAAGCTTTACCACATAGCTTCTAGCTTGAGGCTATTATGTGTGCATCATATTTCACCAAAGCACTATATTCTATCAATCCATATGAGGCTTGGAATTTTCACAAGCCATATGTTTCTTATCTACATGTCTTTGGTTGTCTGGCATATGCGTTCGTGCTTGGAAAACAATGCAGCAAACTAAATGATAAAATAGAGAAATGTATTTTTTTTAGGTACAGTTCTAAAAGCAAAGGCTATCATATATACCATCCATAGAATAAACACATTCTCGATAGACGTGCTATTGTTTTTGTGGAAGATATAATTCATCCCTTACTTTCATGTACCAAGAAGACATCAATTAACTCAAAGGATGTGTATGGCACTTTTTGACCTCTTTTTTTAGGTGGATTTTCAAGTGGTGATCCAAATGAGGCAATTTCTCAACTTTTATAGGTTCCGAATGTTGATACAGACTATATATATGTATATATATATATATAAGCCTAGGCTTGTTGCCAAAATTTATGCTCAAGAAAGAGGCATTGATTTTGATGAAACCTTTCGTCCCACATGCCAAATGCCCAGTGTTCATAGCATTTGTGCACTTGCAACTCATCATGGTTGGAATGTACATCAGTTGGACATTAAAATTGCACTTGTGAATGGGGATTCGCATGAAGTGTATGCATTTCAGCCCCATGGTTTTGTGCAAAAGGGCATGAAAACAAAGTGTGGAGGCTAAAAATGGCATTATATGGTTTGAAGCAAGCACGACATGCTTGGTATGAGAAGATACATGCCTATTTTCTAGCATATTGTTTTAAAAATAGCTCAATTGAGCACAATTTATATGTTAAGAGTGTAAATTATGTACTTTTAATCATTGTTGTACACGTTGATGATATGTTGTTCAGTGGTCCTAATGAGAAGCATATTGCTGATTTTAAGGTTTATTTTCATGCCCCTTTTGAGATGCCATATTTGGGGAATTCACATCATTATTTGGGCATTCAATTTATAAAAGTTGATGAGACAACAGCTTCACATTGAAGAAGATACATTGGCACATTCTTACATTCGTTTGGCATTGAAGATTGCAAATACATTGACTCAACCCTTAAGGGTTGAGTCTTCATGATGCTAGAGATGCATTTGATGTTTTTGTCTATCAACAAGTTGTTGGATGCTTGATTTACTTATGCATAACTCGACATGATATTTGTTACCATTAGTGTCCATCTGAAAGGCCAAATGGCCATCGAACACTTCTTTGTATATGTTCTTTAATAAAACATATAGTGGCCTGGTCAATCATAGACCGTAAGTGTGAACGCATTTGTAACATCTAAGAATTTTGTGTTCGTGCTCCCTCTGTACTGTGTTTTTTTGTGTATTTTGCAGCCTCTATGCGAAGTACCATGTGCAGCCCTAGAAGCTCAGTTTTCTACTCCGAGGATATCGTCATGGAGCTCTCAAGAAGAAGAGCTCACTGTGGTGCATTGCCATCAAAATATTTCATTGGTATCATAGCATTTTGATGCAAAAGATTTGTTCCTTTTGTGCGAGCAAAGTGAGCACCCACCCCACCCAAGGCTTTCACCCACCCAAGGCTTACGACTAAGGTAGTGACCAAGGCATAGACCTTGGCATACCTTGTCATCCGAGTCACCAAAGTCACCATTGGCTACACATGAGGGAGGACCTCAATGATCAAAGAAGAATGAGGTTCCCGATACTTCTTGGGAGGTCACTCATCCCAGTACTGTTCCCCCTGGAGCTTGCTTAACCGTGGAAATCTCTTGCCACTAAGCTACACACTTGTGGTGTTTGAAGAAGGGAAAAGACTAAGGTTAACATTACCTTGAACATGTTTTGGTCCTTCAAAGCTTCATTCTTTGCTTTCAAAGTCTATTTTTGAAGCATTTTGGGTTGTCTTTTGGAGCCATTTTGGAGTACTTTTGCACATAGTTCTCTTCACACAGGTCAAAGAACATCAAGAATAGTGTTCTTTGTACTTCTCAAAAAATAAATATCAACATTTGGGGCTGTGTTTTCAGCCACACTCGTAAAACTATAGGTTTCTTGAAAGGTTTTCATTTTTGGTGGGAGCAGTTACTACAAATATATTCACGTTTTTGAGCCTAAAACATCAGAGTTGAAAGACACTTGCAAGTGTTGTTGGCTAGTGTTTGGGTTGTGCATTCAACACTTTAGTGTCATTTTACTGCATATATTGAGCACATACATACCATGTAAGCTTTTGTCGATACCGCTTATGTACAACCATGTCGTCATTGATATAGGGGTTATGTTTTTGCATAAAGCCTTTTACGTTTGATAAAGAGGGTTGTGGTGAGGTTTTATTAACTAGGAGACACCCAAATGTTGGGGTCTCTTTGGTGATGCAGGTGGAAGACTTACCCAACCTTGCCATAGGAGATGTATGATAGTTGTTCATAGGTGCTCGATAAGCCTAGTTGGCTTCTATTGGGTAATTGATTATATGCAGTGGAGTCAGTGATTCACTATGCAGGTTTCAATGAGTCTAAGATGCATAAACAACCCATTAAGGGGGCTGATGTGAGAAGAGTGGTGTTTGAGGATACTATTCCTCTAGTTAGCATGCATAAAAATGTTGCACATAGGGACGTTCAAGAGAATGTCGGATCAGATCAGTCTCCACATGTTCTTGTCCAACAATAATTGAGACGCTCTGCACGTGTCGCACATCCACCTCATAGATATGTTCCATGTTTAGATTTTGTTATGCTAACTGATGTCGGTGAACCTTCTTGCTACAAAGAGGCTATGCAGACAGAGGATCATGTTAAGTGGGAGTGTGCCATGAAGAGTGAGTTGGATTCTATTCACAAGAATGGTACTTGGGATTTAGTACCTTTGCCAAAGGGCAAGAAAGTTTTACCATGTAAATGGGTATATAAGTTGAAATTCACATCAGATAGTGATTCTCCAAAGTATAAAGCACGCTATGAGACCAGACATTGCATTTGAAGTGGGATTTGTGAGCAGATATATGTCTAATCTTGGCAAGAAACATTGGGAAGCGGTGAAGATGATTTTGAGATATCTGAATGTCACTAAAGACAAGTGTCTATGCTTAGGTAGAGGGAAAGCATCCATTATTGGTTACACAGATTCTAAGTATGTTGGCTGTGTAGACGATCATAAGTCTAAATTAGGGTACATTTTTCATTTTTCTAGAGGTGCTATCTCTTGGAGATCTCGTTTTCAAGAATGTATAGCTGTTTTAACCACAGAAGCAGAGTATGTTGCAGCAAGTGAGGCATGTAAGGAAGCATTGTGGCTTTCTCGTCTTGCTTGTGATATGGGTCTACCTCAACATGTACCTCGTTTGCTCAGTGACAATTAGAGTGCCATTGCTTTGGCTAAGAATCCGGTCTATCATGCAAAGACCAAGCACATTGAGGTGAGGTATCACTTCATTAGAGATTGCTTAGTCACTGAGTGCATTATTCTTGAGAAGGTTCACACTCGAGATAATGTTGCAGATGCTTTGACTAAAGCTCTACCACAAGATAGCTTTCGACATTGTTGTCACTTGATGGGGTTTACTTGATTCATGATCTTACACAGTCACTTGTATACTGTGTAACATGCCCATCAAGTGGGAGGTATAGTTTGTATAATTGCACTCAGGTATTCTTTATCAGTCTTTATTTTTCTCCCATAATTATTTTGTCCATATTGGCATTTAGTGGGCAATTGTTACTCTTAGTGCCCATGAGAAAGGCCAAATGGCCTCTGGACACTTCTTTGTATATGTTCTTTAATAAAACATATAGTGGCTTGGGCACTCATAGACTGTAAGTTTGACTGCATTTGTAACACTGAAGAAGTCTGTGTTCGTGCTCCCTGTGTACTCTGTTTTTTTGTGTATTCTAGAGCTTCTGTGTGGAGTACCGTGTGCGGCCCTAGGAGATCAGTTTTCTACTCCGACCATATTGTCATGGAGCTCTCAAGAAGGAGAGTGCACTATGGTGCATCGCCATAGAAATACTTCAATATTTAGTTTTTTGTCTCTTAGATGAGCAATTTTATGCATTGCTTGGGTGTCAAGCATTGGCAAGAAGTTAAGAACATCTTTTGCTACTTGAGTGGTACTAGAATGCTTGGATTGTTTTATCCCAATAGGGGATCGTTACCACTAGATTTACATGCTTCTTCTATCTCAAAATAGGTTGGTTGCTATGACACTTGTGTGTCCACCAGTAGTTTTTGCTTCATGCTTGGTAGATCATGCATATCTTGGTTGAACAAGAAGCAGCATACTATGGCCACTTCTAGTTGTGAGGATGAATATAGGGCATCTTTCATAGCAACTATTGAGTGTGTGCAATTGAAATGCCTTTTGTCTGATTTGGGTGTTGGTTAGCCTTTCGCCAAAACCATCTTTATTGATATTCAGAGTGCATTGTCGTGTGAGGAACCCTGTCTTCCATGCTCACACAAAACACATTGAAGTGCACTATCATTATGTGAAGGAGGGATTCTCTAATAGAGAAATCAATTTGGATTATGTAACCAGAAAGGATAATGTTTCATAATTGTTTAGAGAGGCTTTGCATAGGGAGAAGTTTGAAGTTTTTCACAAAGCTTTGGGATTAATTCCTTTTGTGGATTGAGTTCTTTCCACAAGGGGGATTTGTTTATATATCTTGGTAGTGATGTGTGTGAACAAACTTAGGACTGTCAAGGAACTAAACGTAACCCTAATAGGTCACTTACCTTTGTAAGTTCACTTGGTAATACACTCTATATTGTGTTCTCCAAGCTTCTTCATCTTCCTTGTGATGTTCATCTACTTCCCTAGACCTTGAGCTCCAACACAATTGGTAAGTTCCTTGTAGACTTCCCATGGAAGAGAAATTCCCTTCCCATTGTGCTCAGACTTCTAAGAGACAAGAAGAGGGAAGGACCAAAAAAACTAAAAACAAAATCTTGAGTCAAAAGGGCAATGAAAATATTCAATAAGAGCACTCTCTATCAATGTTTGGGGGTCTATCAAACCCCTCCAAAGTGGTCATTATTGTTACACTTAGGTGTTCCTCGGGTAGCTTTGATGTGAATTGTTTCCCTATACATATGAACTTTTTAGTCTTGCGCTCGCTAGAGGTTCTTTCCCATGAATCATTATACATGATATACTCATATGTGGTGGTACATGATACTTAGGGATTCACTTCTGGATCTCACTTCACTCATTCTTATATTGCTGATCATCTATCTATAGAGCATATTCCTCATGGGCTTTCTCATTATCTAACTCATTGATTTGGCTCATCCCTCCTAGATAATCCAATAGGTTAACTTATTTTTCTAGCCTTTTATTCCTATTGTCTTCCAAGTTGCCTTTGTAGTGAGAAGACCCTACTCTTAGAGAGCCTTTAGGATTATCTCAAGATAGCTTTGCACCCAAAAAGCCATCAGGGACTTCTCCTTTGTCTGTCATGGACCTCAATGAATCTTTCATAATTGGGATCCAAAAGTGGGTTTTGTTTAACTCTCTTCGTATCTGAAGAGGACTTTTTTCAGCTAGGATTTATGACTTTTAGGTTTGCCACCACAATTCATCGAGTCACCATTCTAGCTCCTCCTTGTTTATCTTTTTGGATTTTCTATTTAAGGGGGCAGCCTTTGTTTCTATGTCCATGCACTTCATAATCAAAGCAAGCATTAGGAAGATTCTTGAATACTACTTCTTGTTCCAAAAGGTCCAATTCCACTATATTGATGTTGATCGGGGTAGAGAGATGTTTATTGAGGTGATCTTTGACACATATAATAGGATGCCACCTTGCAATGAAAGGTTAAGTTGCACCCTTGTAAATGTTGCACCCAACATCTTCTTTGGACACCAATGACTACACAACTGGGGTAACATTTTCCCCAATATATCCATAGAATAAGAAGCGGAGGTTGGGAACTCCATGAAAAGAGGAGATTTCAATGTTTGAATTTGTTAAGGATGAAGTATCCACCTAAATGAACACGAGTAGTGTGAAAGATCAATCAAGTTTCCACTTGAAGGGCCTAAAAGGCCATATCTTCATTTTTGAACATGAGAATAATGTGATTAGTAGGCACAAATTGGCACTTATTGATGATTAGTCTATGAGAGGACCATTCCTTTCAAAGCCACTACCTGATAGAACCTAGTGGTGGTTGAGGGTTGAAAAGGTGGTTGATAAGGCAACTTCTTTTTAAATCTTCTTGTATTCTCACACTATCCTCCTTTCAAAGCAAAAAAACTAGTGAATTAACCCCAAAAGTGAGACAAAATCTCTACTTCCTTTTTCCCCAATGTGGGGACCAATAATGTTGATCACGAGTGAGCGATCAATAGTAGCACACAGGAAAGCCAAGAGAAGAGAACACCTCCCCATCACACACTCCAAATAACAAAAGACCAAGTATTTTTTTGGGTATACACGCTAAATTACTTTCTACTAAGATGTAGAGGCTAAATGGGCATATTTGCAAAGAATAGGCAACTATGATTTTGTGGATTAAAAAATTTACATGCTTAATTGAAATGGTCCTTTTTGACAACTTATTTAGACGTTATTGAAATCCAATAGCATTTTGATTAAGTACTCAATATTGAATAAAAACCCACAGACTTTACTTGAGAAGTGTCGTGTCTAGGTTGGAGGGTCCAAAGGTTTTTTATTGATAGTAGTGATGCAAGATTTAGGAATTCAGAGGGAGTACCACTAGAAATAGAAACAATGTGTTGTATGTTTCATTAATAACAGGAGAATAGACAAGGCATATCCACAAAAACTAAGTAGAAGCTTAACATCACCTTAGATAAGTTAGAGGTAATTAAACCCCAAGGGGGAGGACTAGTAGTTCTATGTTGAGAGATCCTACTTAGGTTGTGTAGCTATATATACAAAACAGGATTTATCTTGGGGATGATGGGGCTACACAAAACTATCTCGTGCCCAAGATTATCTTGGTTTTATTAGTGAAGAAGAATATCAATTACCTTGTTGCATGGTGCCTCTTTTTAAACACTTAGGACCTCTTATTTTAGTAGATTGTTTCTCATTATTCCTATATCTTTTTTGATATTATAATTAATGAAGGAGACACACACACCTGACCTCATAAGGTAGAAGCACCCCATACATTTGGATACATTCGAAGGTTGAACATGTCCATTGAGTGGGACTTGAACCTGATGGAGAGTGTTAATCTCCAAAAGAACAAATTGACCTTGAATTTAGATCACCTCTATATCAAGATCAACTTTAGACTCCACCTAATTTAGAGAATCTTCACCAAATTATCAGGAAATTGATTATTCTGAAAAATTCAGTTTCTTCAGAAAAGTCTGCTGCAGATTAGTCACTCATTGACTAATCAATCCTGTAAAGTTTTTGATAAAACTTTGCACAACACTTCGCCTTAAGGTTGCGCAACTTTGCCAAGTTAAATCTCTCAAAAAGATTAAGTACACACTGAGAAATGTGTGAAACACTTTACCTATGTCTGAAAGTGCTTCTCTGCAATGGCGACTTTGACACCTGCAACTTCTTAGCACTGGTTCTCCCAACTCTGAACCCGTTTGATCAAGATCTTCTAGCCATAGATAGCTTACCTTCCAACTTAGATTTTGAGCCCTCACTTGTGTAAAACTTTACACTGTGGACTGAGCACTGACCATTTCTTTGAAGATGAAATGTGCGCCAGATTTTTTGACTCTCAGAACATCTTCACATATGAATGTTCCTAAACAAAATTCTCACAGCCTGATTGAAATTAATCTCTCAAATTCTAGCCATAGATAGATTAGCTATGGACTTAGATACGTGCAAAAGGATTCTTCAAAAGATTGAGCACAGAAGGAGAATGGGAAAGAAGATCGACGCGCAGAATTCTACAACATTTTCTTCTTCATTACTTTTCATACATATGGTTGATGATACATACAATGTTCATCACCTCTTCACCTATTCTTCTCTATCTGATCTATATCACTCTCTCTTACTATGAATACGTATCTGTAGATATATATACGAGTCTAACTCGTCATCTTTTTCAAAATACATTGAACTATTTACAAGAGTAATATACAAAAGAAACATTTCTGATTCTATTTTCTTCCTCTGAAAGTAATCTTCATTCTTCCACATATCTTCTCACTTTGATCTTCATATAATCACTATTGATGATTGTTCTGCTCCAACAGCTCCCCCTCAATCTTCAATTGTGATTACCTGCATCTTCTTTATTTCTGCCATATCTTTAAACCTCTGCAACTTAGGTCCATCCAAACTTTTAGTCATCATATCTGCAAGTTGATCTTTTGTAGGGGTGTGTATGACTTCAATTTCCTTCTCAATGACCTTCTCTCTCAGAAAATGATACTGTATTTCAATATGCTTAGTTCTAGCATGAAATACAGGATTAGCTGCCAAGTATAATGAACTCATATTGTCTCCACAAATAATAGGAGTACTCTGAATCACATCAAAAACTTTCAAAAGTGTCTTTAGCCATATTACCTCTTTTGCAGCTTCCACCATACCTTTATATTCTGCTTCTGTAGATGACAAAGCAATTGTATGTTGCTTCTTGGAACACCATGAAATCAATTTGTCTCCTACATAGCACAAGTATCCATGTGTTGATCTTCTATCATCCACATTACCTGCCCAATCTGCATCACTATATATCTTGATTCTTGTATCTGAAGTAAACCCATAGTACAACCCTTCTTTGAGTGTACCCTTGATGTACCTAAGTACTCTTTGTCCTGCAATCCAATGTTCCTTTCTAGGACAATGCATGTATTGTGAAAGCACACCAACTGCATATGACAAGTCAGGCCTTGTCAATGTAGCATAAATCAAGCTACCAACCAAACTTTGATAGAGTTTCATATCTCTGAACTCTTCTCCTCCAAACCTAGACAATTTATGGTTCACTTCCAAAGGTGTAGGTGCAACCCTGCAATCTTCCATTTTAAATTTGGTTAGCAAATTTTTAAGATACCTTTCTTGGGTCACATATACTCCATGTTGAGTATAAGAGATCTCCATTCCCAAGAAGAATGATAGGTTCCCCAAATCACTGATTTTGAACTCTTTCTCCATCTGCTTCTTGATCATTTGTATCTCCTTATCATCTGTTCCTGTAAGTATTATGTCATCAACATAAATACACACATAAATGAATCCATTTTCACTTGCTTTGACTAGCAAGCTACTATCTGCCTTTGATGCTTGAAATCCAAGATCATTCAAGAATTTTACAAGCCTATAATTCCAAGCCCTTGGGGCTTGCTTCAACCCATACAAAGCTCTCTTGAGCTTACATACATAATTTGGACTCACTTGATCTTTGAACCCATCTGGTTGCTCCATGTAGACTTCATCTGAAATGTAACCATTCAAGAAAGCATTTTTAACATCTAATTGAGACAACTTCCAACCTTTACAAGCAGCAATTGCAATGAGTGTCCTGATGGTTGTCATCTTTGCCACAGGACTATAAGTCTCATCATAGTCCACTCCATATGTCTGTGCATACCCTTTCACAACAAGTCTAGCTTTGTACCTAGACACACTTCCATCTGCAAATCTCTTTGTTTTGTAAACCCACTTACATCCAATAATCTTCTGACTATTAGGTTTAGGAACCAAATCCCATGTTTGATTCTCTATCAATGCATCATACTCCTCTTGCATAGCATCTTCCCAATTCTTCTTCCCTTTGGCTTCTTCATATGTAGAAGGGTCTTCATCTGCTTTTACCAAATAAGCATAATCTTTAGTAGTCAAGAATGAAGTGTCATAGCTATACCTTGTAGGTTGCCATTTGTGCCTAGATGATCTCCTAACTTCTGCACTTCTTGAGGTCTCTGGTTCATCACATTCTGGATCAAACCTTGGCCTCTCTTCAACTTCAATCTGCACTTCATTACTCTCACTTTCATCAAGTAATTGAATCTTTGCTTTACCTTTCCTTTGTTCCACTACTTCTTCATCATCTGCATGTACATTATATTTACCTGCATACCAAGTACCTTGCTCATCAAATGTAACATCCTTGGATACAATAAATTGCTTTGTGGATGGACTCCACAACCTGTATCCCATTTGCTTATCATCATAACCAATGAATACATACTTCTCTGCCTTAGGCTCCAACTTATGCCTCAATTGAGCTGGCACATATGCATATGCCAAGCATCCAAATATTCTGCAATGATCCAAGGTAGGTTTCTTACCCCACCAAGCTTCATATGGTGTCATACCCTGCAAAGCTTTACAAGGCAATCTATTAACCAAATATATAGCTGTATTAACAGCCTCAGCCCACAAATAATTTGGGCAATTCTTCTCTTTCATCATGGACCTTGCAAACTCAACAAGAGTCCTATTTCTTCTTTCTGCTACCCCATTTTGTTGAGGAGAGTACCTGCAAGTAACTTCTCTCTTTATACCTGCATTCCACAAATAATCATTGAACTCATTTGAAAAATACTCTCCCCCTCCATCTGACCTTAGTCTCTTCAATTTTTGACCTGTAATCCTTTCTGCATATGCATGATAGTGTTTAAATGTATTAAACACTTCTGACTTTTCCTTAATCACATAAATTGTGATCCACCTGGTAGCATCATCAACATATATGACATAATATCTTGAACCATTTATACTAAAGTCCTTTGAAGGACCCCACACATCTGTATGCACCAATTCAAGTCTTTCTGAATACATAAATCCATGCTTGGAATAGGATTGCTTATGAGCCTTACCTAATTGACATGCCTCACATCTGTATGTCATGTGTTGACCTGCAATGTTAGGCATTCCAAGCACTGAATCATTGTTAATCATTTCTTTGATACCTCTTTCATTAAAGTGTCCAAGTCTTTTGTGCCAAAGATCCAATTCTGACACCTTCTGCTCTCCATATGTGAACATAGCATGTCCAACATTTCCTTGTACCTTCAATGTGAAAAGCCTTCCTTCTTTCTTTCCTGCAATAACTTGTTTATACCCTTGACTAGGGTCTTCCACATAAACTCCATCATTGGTAAACCTTACCTCATAACCTTTTTCCACAATTTGACCTACACTGATCAAATTCTTTGGAATTGTGGGAACATAAAGTACCTTACTCAGAAGAGTGCTCCCATCCTTAGCCTTGACTGAACCAATTGACTTTACCTTATGCTTTGTATTATCACCTGTCTGAACTGTATGATTAATTGCATTATGATCTAGGTCAGTCATCAAAGCAATATTTCCACTTAAATGATTACTACATCCTGAATCAATATAGAACACTCTCATGTCCTCATGTGAGGTTTCACATGTATTCATAATGAGAGTCGAGTCCTCCTTTTGATCTGATGCATAGTTGTACTAGGTGTTATTATAGGATTGACTTTGGAAGTTTCTTCCACCACCTCTTCCAAAAGAATTCCTACCACCTCTACCTCTGAAATTTCCTCTTTGAAATCTACCACCTCTTGCTCTTTGATTAAAGTTCTGATAATTACCATTGTTTTGATTATTGTGCCAACAATCATGAGATAGATGATTGGTCTTACCACATATCCAACAAGCTCTTGCATTATCTTTGTTGTTTCTGCCTCTTTCTCTACTTCTGCCATTTCCTCTTCCTCTTATGAAGTTTGCTTGGTTTGATGTACCTTCTTCTTCACCTGATTGTTGCTTCCCTTTGTTAGCTTTCTTCTTGTCTTTAGAGTACATTGCATGACCTGCACTCTTATCAACATCTCCTTTGACATCATTCTCAAAAGTTAGCATATGACCTAACAATTGATTCAAATCAGGAGTAAAATGATCTAATGAAAGTTCTGTAGATAAAATGAAAGGCTTCCATTTCTCATCTCCTCTTAGCCCTGTGAGTATTTGTCTTACCAATTTGTCTTCTTCAATATCTTCATCAACTGCACCTAAAGAATCTGCAATGTCCTTCATCTTTGTCACATAATCAGAGATTGATTGTGAGGCCTTCTTCTTGAAGGTAGTAAATTCTGCCCATAGTGAAGCCTTCCTTGATTTGGTTGTATTTTGGAAATGCTCTTCCAAAGCATTCCAAATGTCACAAGCACTCTCAAGTCCTCTAATGTGAGGAAGCAAATAGTCATTGACTGCCATGTAGATGATGCTTCTTGCTTGAGCATCCTTCTTCATCCAATTCTTCAAATCTGCAAGCTCCTCCCTAGTTGGAACACTAGGATCTCTGAATTCTGGCTTTTCTTCATCTCCTGTGATGTATCCTATCAGATCTTTGCTCATAAGGTGAGCTTCCATCCTCATAGACCATGCAGGATAGTTCTCTCTATCCAACTTGTCAATTTGGATACTATCTCCCATCTTTACTTCACCTGTAGCTTCAAATCTTTAACCTTTACAGATAATAAATGTACCTTTACTTCGAATGTTGCTCCTTCTGATCCTTTTGATGCTCTTTGTATGTCTTCCTTCAATCTTTCTTCAACCTTTACCCTTCTGCACCTTCAAAATGTAAAGATTTGTACTTCTGCAATAGTCGGAGTCTTCTTCTTCTCAATTTTGACACAACCTGCTCTGATACCACTGATGGAGAGTGTTAATCTCCAAAAGAACAAATTGACCTTGAATTTAGATCACCTCTATATCAAGATCAACTTTAGACTCCACCTAATTTAGAGAATCTTCACCAAATTATCAGGAAATTGATTATTCTGAAAAATTCAGTTTCTTCAGAAAAGTCTGCTGCAGATTAGTCACTCATTGACTAATCAATCCTGTAAAGTTTTTGATAAAACTTTGCACAACACTTCGCCTTAAGGTTGCGCAACTTTGCCAAGTTAAATCTCTCAAAAAGATTAAGTACACACTGAGAAATGTGTGAAACACTTTACCTATGTCTGAAAGTGCTTCTCTGCAATGGTGACTTTGACACCTGCAACTTCTTAGCACTGGTTCTCCCAACTCTGAACCCGTTTGATCAAGATCTTCTAGCCATAGATAGCTTACCTTCCAACTTAGATTTTGAGCCCTCACTTGTGTAAAACTTTACACTGTGGACTGAGCACTGACCATTTCTTTGAAGATGAAATGTGCGCCAGATTTTTCGACTCTCAGAACATCTTCACATATGAATGTTCCTAAACAAAATTCTCACAGCCTGATTGAAATTAATCTCTCAAATTCTAGCCATAGATAGATTAGCTATGGACTTAGATACGTGCAAAAGGATTCTTCAAAAGATTGAGCACAGAAGGAGAATGGGAAAGAAGATCGACGCGCAGAATTCTACAACATTTTCTTCTTCATTACTTTTCATACATATGGTTGATGATACATACAATGTTCATCACCTCTTCACCTATTCTTCTCTATCTGATCTATATCACTCTCTCTTACTATGAATACGTATCTGTAGATATATATACGAGTCTAACTCGTCATCTTTTTCAAAATACATTGAACTATTTACAAGAGTAATATACAAAAGAAACATTTCTGATTCTATTTTCTTCCTCTGAAAGTAATCTTCATTCTTCCACATATCTTCTCACTTTGATCTTCATATAATCACTATTGATGATTGTTCTGCTCCAACAGAACCCAGACACTCTGCCCCACAATGTTCAAGGCTTACCACTACACCACACCAATTTGGATGTAATTCAAATCATATTGTGTTCATCTATGTGTTTGATTTGTGTATGTTGAGTTTCTAGTGATTTATGTGCATATTCTAAGAGAAAAGTATCAAATAGTGCAATTTGGTCATCTACTATTTGTGTGTGTAGAGGCAATCAAGTAGTCTATCTTGGAGCATTTGGTTCTCCACACTCCATAGTCTGATTGGAGTGATGCAAATCATAAATATACATATTGCTAATTCTAGTTAGATCTCATCAAAGTTGGAAGAAAATCTTTGAGTGAGCTCCAAGTACTAGGTATTGGAGTGTACATGTATATTTAGAGAAAGTATACCTATGAGGGCCTAGGACCTTCCAAAGCTTAGTTGGGGGATTGATGATGGAGTTTGAGGTCTGCGGAAGAACATGAACAACACAAGGAAGAAGAAGAAGCATGGAGCGAAACACACAATACTAATGTATTACCAAGTGAATGTACAAAGATAAGTAACATGTTAGTGTTATAGGCATATATACAAGCCGAGGGGAAAAAACCTCTTAAAGAGGGAAAAAAGTGCCCCGACAGTCCTAAGTGTGTTCACACACATCACTACCAAAATATATCAAAAAATACCCCCTGGGAGTGATGCAGTGAACAAGGACCTGGCACTCATGTATAAAGCCTATAGCAGACTTTGAGACGCTTATACTAGTGAACCGAAAATTGTATATATCTTTGGCACAAAAAGATGAAATAGCATGCACAAGCACTGTGATAGTGCATTCAGAGGCCGAAACAAGCTCAGATCACAATTCCGACACCACATAGCAAAGCTGTTTTGATCTCCTAATCACCCTAAGTATGCTCACCAAATTTGGTGTGATTCTGAGACTATGACCGGATGGCTGTCGACGGCGTCCTAGATGAAGCGACGACCTGCTCTGATACCAATTGTTGGATTTAGACGTCTATGGAATCACATGAATAGCATAAGGAAGAACAACACAAGGAAGAAGAAGAAGCTTGGAGCACAACACACAATACTGAATGTATTACCACTAGAATGTACAAAGATAAGTAACCCGTTAGGGCTATAACAGTATATATATAAGCTGAGGGAAAAAAACCTCCTAAAGAGGGAAAAAAGTGCCCCAGGTCTTAGTGTGTTCACACACATCACTACCTAAATATCTCAATAAAAAAGCAT
The DNA here is from genome assembly GCA_020310875.1 of Ceratopteris richardii. Lineage (NCBI taxonomy): Eukaryota > Viridiplantae > Streptophyta > Polypodiopsida > Polypodiales > Pteridaceae > Ceratopteris > Ceratopteris richardii. The sequence goes on along the minus strand of CM035409.1, from coordinate 30,802,360 downwards.
CTAACAATGTGAAAGAATTGTCATCAATAGTAGTCAGAATGATCTTACCAACTCCCATGACAAGATAAGAGGAGTTGTTGGCGCATGTGATAATATTCACTACAGGGGCAATCTCAATTGAACTTAACAAATTGCACTATGAGGTAATATGCTTGGTTGCTCCACTATCAAAGTACAAAACATCTAAGTTCACTACAGACATAGACTATTCCTGAGAAGATAGGTCATAACTGCAAATAGTAAAAAAACGTCCATTCTTCACTTTGCACAAGATTTACAAACTCTATTTTAGGTGTAGAGGATTTTACAACAACCATTCTAGCCTCATTTTTCTTTGCCTCTTTTGCAACTAGGTCTGGACAAATTTTTATGACATGATCATTGTTGGAGTTTGAGGTCATAAAAAGCACACAAACAACACAAGGAAGAAGAGGAAGCTTGGAGCACAACACATAATACTGAATGTATTACCAAGACAATGTACAAAGATATGTAACCTATTAGGGTTATCAGCGTATATACAAGCTGGGGGGGGGACCTCCAAAAGAGGGGAAAAAATCCCTGGTAGTCCTAGTGTGTTCACACACCACTATCGAAATATATCAACAAATCCCCTATGGGAGTGATGCGGTGAACAAGGAGTTGGCACTCATGTATAAGGAAGTGCCAAGCTATGTGGTATGAATCCACAAAAGGAAGTAAGCCCAAATATTTGTGGAAAGCCTCAAACTTATCCCTAGCCAAAGCCTTTGTGAAAAGGTATGCAACATTCTCTTATGTGGGCACATATGCCAAACTGGTCTCTCCAGTAGAGAACCTCTCCCTAACATAATGATAGTGCACCTCAATGTGCTTAGTGCGAGCATGGAACACAAGGTTCCTCACAACTACCAATGGGTTTTGACTATCAGTAAAAATGGTGGTGATAGAAGACTGACCAATGCCAATCAACCATAAGGCGTTTGAGCCACACACACACTCAAGAGTCGTTGTGAAAGCTACCCTATACTCAGCCTCACAATTAAAAGTGGCCATAGTAGGCTACTTCTTGCTCAACCAAGGTATGCATGAGCTACCGAGCATGAAGCGAAAACCACTAGCGGACAACACAAGTGTCATAGCAACTAGTCAAGTCAAAGTCAAAAAAAGCATGTAAATTTGGCGATAGTTATCCCCCCTTGGGATAAAACAATCCAAGTAGTTAGGTACCACTCAAGTAGCGAAAGATGCACTTAAATGCCTGACAATGCTTTGTTGATATATTTAGGTAGTGATGTGTGTGAACACACTAGGACCATCAAGGCACTTTTTTTTCCCTCTTTAGGAGGTCCCCCCCCCTTGTATATATGCCTATTACCCTAATGGGATACTTATCTTTGTACATTCTCTTGGTAATACATTCAATATTGTGTGTTGTGCTCCAAGCTTCTTCTTCTTCTTCTTCTTCTTCTTCTTCTTCTTCTTCTTCTTCTTCTTCTTCTTCTTCTTCTTCTTCTTCTTCTTCTTATTCTTCTTCTTCTTCTTCTTCTTCTTCTTCTTCTTCTTCTTCTTCTTCTTCTTCTTCTTCTTCTTCTTCTTCTTCCTCCTCCTTCTCCTCCTTGTGTTGTTTGCGTGCTTCCGCAGACCTCAAACTCCAAAAATTGGTATCAAAACAAGCCATTGTTTCATCTAGGGCATTGTCGACACCCCTCCGATCACAGTCTCACAATCGCACAAAATTTGGTGACCATACTCAGGGCAATTAAGAGTTCAAAATTTCTTCACTTTCTGGTGTCGAAATCATGATCTGATCTCATTTTGGCCTCCAAATGCACTATCATAGTGCTTGTGCAAGCAATTTTGTCTTTTAGTGCCAAAGATATATACATGTTTTGGTTCGCTAGTATAGGCACCTCGAAGTCTACTACAGATTTAGCAGAACTCAATAGGGTAGTTCTGTTCAACTTTTTGAGATACATTCATTTTTTTGCATCAAGGTATTTTAGTTAGTGGTCATGGTTGAAAGTAGTGATGTATTATGTATGTTGGCTATTGAGGATAAGTTGGATGGAACTAATTATCCATTATGTGTCATGTATTGGTTGCAAAGGCCTATGGAATATTATGAAGAGTATTGAAAAATGTCCTATTACACCTACAAATATGGTTACTGATGCAGATGGTGTTGAAGATGGCAATATTCTTCATGTTCTTGTTTGTGCTATAGTTCCTATTGCACCTACTGCATAACAAATTCGTTGGGATGGCTGAGATGCTAAGGCACATGCATTGATGGCCTTGTTATCAAAGGTGCCATTATTCCTCACATTCCCTCATGTAGAACAACAAAGGATGCTCAGGATACACTTACCATTTTATACCATGCAAGGAATGAGGCTCGTGTTGCTTACCTCCAAAAACAATTGGAGAGTGAGCACATGAATCAAAGAGATTCCATGGACAGTTTTTTGACAAAGATTAAAGATTTGAAGGAGCAGTTGATTTCTACTGATGAAATCTTGCCTAACAGTTCACTTGTACAGACTGTTCTGAATGGTCTTCTAGATTCATATCAGAGTTTTGCTTCTACTCTTTGATTGATGATGAAAGGCAATCCAAATGCCTTAACGTTTGAGTAATTAGTCTTTGTTCTATTGTAGGAAGATCAATCTAGGTAGAATAGGTCCATTATGCATGTTGCAAATCAAGCTTTCCTGGCTAGTCAGAAGGGCAAAGGTAAATGGAGCTCTTCTACTAGTAAACAAAAATCTATTGATTCTACACAATCAAAGAAGGATGATAGAGATGAGAAGAAAACAAAAAAAGGAGCTAATTTGCTATCTTGCAAATTCTACACCAACTATTTAGGCATAGTTTTTTCCTCCTCTATATCACAATCTCATCAACAAGTGTATCATGTGAATCTGCATTAGAAGTGGAATGATCTGCATCATCATGTGGAACTTGCAAAGCCCGAGAAATTGCCTCATTTGGACCAGCACTAGATTTTCCTTGTGAAAAGAGGAAGCAAAGTGTCATGCACATCTTTGGAGCTAATTGATATCTCCTTAGTACATGAAAGTAATGGTTGAATTGTGTCTTCCACAAAAACAACATCACGGCTAACCAAAATGCATTTACTTTGTGGATGATACAGATGATAGCCTTTGATTTCATAATCGTACCCAACAAAAATACATTTCACTGCTTTATCATCCAATCTCCTACATTGTTGTTTAGGCACTCATGCATATGCCAACAACCAAAGATAGGCAAATTAGAAATAGATAGCTTTCCAAGACTCATATAGAGTGATAGAATCCAATGCTTTAGTGGGACACATGTTAAGTACATATGTTGCACACATAATAGCCTCAAGCCAAAAACTATGTGGTAAAGCCTGACTCTTGACCATACACCTCGCCATCTCCATGAGTGACATGTTCTTCCTTTTAGCAACTCCATTCTCTTGAGGTGCATATGGCATTGTACACTAATGTTTTATCCCACATTAAGCTAGAAATGTATTAAAATCAGGAGACATATATTCCCCCCCTCGATCAGAATGGAGGGTGCATATTTTACATGCTGATATATTTTCTGCCAAAACTAGAAACTGTTTAAAGCACATGAATGCTTCAGAGTTTTCTTTCAATGGATATACCCATGCATGCCTTGAAAAATCATCAATGGAAGTCACAAAATAAAGGTAGTTCCCAAAAGAAGGTGCTCGTACATCACTATGCACAAGCTACAATTTCTTAGTAGTCCGAACTGAACCATCTTTTCGAAAGGAAGAACGCTGCATTTTGCCCAAAATACAACCTTCATATACATGTTTACCGGGTGCCTCAAGTTGGGCAAAGAGGACACCATTTCAGATTTCTGCAGGTGTAGCAAACTAGCAAAATTTAGATGACCAAAGCGTGCATACCAAAGCTTTGCATCTCACATAGCCTGAGAATCATGTGCTGCACATGCCAAATCATTTACAGATTTTTCATAGTCTATGAGCTTATAGAGCCCATGACATAAAATGCCAAAAGCAATAATGACATCGCCATTTGACAGATCATGAATTGTACATCTTTCATCAACAAATTTCACAACCAAGCCAATCTTGGCTAATGCAAAAAACTGATAAAAGATTTTTCTTGATCCTTGGCACAAGCAAAGAATCTAACAAAGTGAAAGAACTACCATCAGGAGTATTCAAAGCCTCTTTAGCAGCCAGTTTTGGACAGCTCTTGATGACATGATCATTTCCTTTACAACATTTGCAAACTAATTTTTGCTTTTCTGATTTCTTCTCATCTTTGTCTTCCTTCTTTGAATGTGCAGCATTTGCAGATTTCTGCTTACTAGTAGAAGGGCTCCATTTACCTTTGCCCTTCTGACTAGCCAAGAAAGCTTGATCTGCAACATGCATAATAGACATGTTCTACCTAGACTGGTCTTCTTGCAACAAAACAAAGATTAACTCCTCAAATGACAAGGGATTTGGATTGCCTTTCATCATCAAACAAAGAGTAGAAGCAAAACTCTGATATGAGTCAGGAAGACCATTCAGAATAGTCTGCACAAGTGAGCTATCTGGTATAACTTCATCAGCAAAAATCAACTGTTCTTTCAAATCCTTGATCTTTGTGAGAAAATTGTCCATAGAATCACTTCATTCATGTGCTCACTCTCCAATTGTTTTCATAGGTAAGCAACACGAGCCTCATTCCTAGCCTGATACAATGTGGTAAGTGTATCCCAAGCATCCTTAAGTGTTCTGCAAGAGCAAATATAAGGAATAATGGCACGTTTGATAGACAAAGCTATTAATGCATGTGCCTGAGCATCTCTGCCATCCCAACAAATTTTTCTCTATAGTAGGTGCAATGGAAACAGTAGCATGAATAGGAATCTACAGTATATCATCATCTTCAACACCATCTTCATCAGCACCAACACTTGTATTTGTTGTACCTATATTCGCAGGTGTAACAAGACGTCTTTCAAGACCCTATACAATATTCCATAGTCTGTTTGTGAACAATACATGACGCATCATATAATCCCACAATGGATAGTTGGTGCCATCCAACTTATCCTCAATAGCTCACATACGGAATACATCATTGCTTTCAGCCATGGCCGGTGACTAAAATACCTTGATGTAGAAAATTGATTATATCTCAAAAAGCTGAACATAACTACCCAAATGAATTCTGCTAAACATGTAGTAGTCTTTGAGACGCTTATACTAGTGAACCTAAACCGTTATATGACTTTGGCACAAAAAGATGAAATAGCCTGCACAAGCATTGTGATAGTGCATTCAGAGGCCGAAACGAGCTCATTCAATGCCATAAAGCAAAGCCGTTTTGATCTTTGAAACACCGTGAGTATTCTTACCAAATTTCATGCGATTATGAGACTACAACCGGAGAGGTGTTAACAATGCCCTAGCTGAAGGGACGACCTGCTCTGATACCAATTGTTGGGGTTAGATGTCTATGGAAGCATGCGAACAACACAAGGAAGAAGAAGAAGCTTGGAGCACAACACACAATGTTGAATGTATTACCACTAGAATGTACAAAGATAACTAGGCTGTTAGGGCAATAGGCATATATACAAGCTGGGGGAAAAAACCTCCTAAAGAGGGAAAAAACTGCCCCGACGGTCCTAGAGTGTTCACACACATCACTACCTAAATATATGAACATGTATGCATGTATGTATGTATGTATGTATGTATGTATGTATGTATGTATGTATGTATGTATGTATGTATGTATGTATGTATGTATGTATGTATGTATGTATGTATGTATGTATGTATGTATGTATGTATGTATGTATGTATGTGTTGTACGTATGTATGTATGTACGTATGTATGTATGTATGTATGTATGTATGTATGTATGTATGTATGTATGTATGTATGTGTTGTACGTATGTATGTATGTACGTATGTATGTATGTACGTACGTATGTATGTATGTACGTATGTATGTATGTACGTATGTATGTATGTACGTACGTATGTATGTATGTACGTATGTATGTATGTATGTATGTATGTATGTATGTATGTGTGTGTGTGTATGTATGTATGTATGTGTGTGTGTATGTATGTATATATGTATGTATGTACATATGTGTAGCTCAGTGATAATGTCAATCCGGGAAGACGTGAGGATGGTATGAAGACCTCGAGCAAGTGGAGGCACAAGTGCGTGAGTGAGAAGCACACAAACATGCACACACATACACACACACGCGCACACACGGCAAGACAAAGAGATCTAAAAAATACGAAAATTGGTAAGCAACTACTGCTAAGGCTCCTCAAGCTCGAGGACTCCTCGGCTTGCACAAAATGGAGCCACAAAAAGGTGAACATGGTATTTACAGGGGTTGTTAGTGATGAGAATCACTTTTAATTGGTGTAAGGGTTTTGAAAAATTAAAGGTTGCCTTAGTGCTAGATCTGCGTGAATGCTCGTACTTGCTTCTTCATGAAGAAAATTATTGGCCTACTTGCCAGATCTTCTTTGACTGCCATGTCTGCTTGTGCTGTCCCTTCGCTCTGACTCTCTTCGTCTTGTGGCTCCTTCGGTTCCCTGACTGCTGCCAACACCCCCCCACTCTCGCGTCTGTCCCCCCTGACAGACCCTTGTCTAGAGGATTTTTGAACATAATATTGGACGACATCGGAGGCTAGGTGGTGTTCTTCGAGTCGTAAGCCGCGTGCTAGATCTGTGAGCAAATCATCCCAATTCACAGGTCCGGGAACATCTAGATGAGGCACCCTCAATTGTTCCGAGTGAATGGTTCTCTCCACAGCAAATAATTGGAGGAGATGTGATGGTCTGGGTATAAAGATTTCGGAGTGGTATTCCCAGAATCCTGTGATGAACATCTCCTCAAATGTCTGTTTAAAGCAGGCTGGGAGGTACTTGATTCTGGCATGCCAAGCATATATCACTTCAATTGATGGGGTGGTACTCATATCGTACACCAGATCCTGGTTTCCTGTCACGAAGCCTGCTCCTGAGAAGTGGGGTTTCTTAATGTTCTTAAATGTCCTGAAAGTGATCAGCATTAATTCGAATATTTTCATACACATCTGGGCCATCACATCGGGATTATTGCGTAGCCGAATACTCCAGTGACGGATTGTAGAAATCATGTAGTTCACCGTGGGGGGTCCTCGTGGAGGTGCTAGATAAACGTAATTTAACCATTTTGCGCAGGCTTTGATGTCTCTGACGGCAATAGTGAATTCAGGCTAGGTGCGTCGTCGAAGAACTGGAACGTAACAAGGATTATATTTAATAAACAACGGCATATTATTCCAGGTTCGGACCATTTCAGGATATGTTTCCAAAAGCCTGATTCTCTAGGTGGGTTGATGGATGGACCCACGCTTAGCACTTTCCGGTATATCATCTGGACCAAATTGTGTAGCAAAGGTGGGAGGCTTGCCGCATCGTCGTTGAATCTCGGCGTTGTAATCGGCCAAAAGTATGCAGTATGGCACATATTGGTCATTATTGGTGCCGATCCATCTATGATGAGACATGCTTCTGAAATATTCTGACTTTATGACAGTTTCTTCTAGGTTCGCTAGTGATTGGATCTGAATGGCCACCCGTTCTTCGTGGGTGTTCGCTGTGCTTTCCAGTGTCTGAAGCCACTCGGGTGCTTCCACTTCCAAGGTGTCTAGTCCCTCTGAGGTTCGTTGCCCTCCTGGCATCGGCATAGGAATATACGGTTCTTCGTACGAATCATCTACCTCAATAGGGACCAACTCTTCTGGCTCTGGTTCTACTACTGGAGAGGGTTGTCTCTCGTATGTCAGTAACCTCTTTTGTAATTCTGCCACCTGCTCAGTTAAGGCCTTTACTTTGTCTGAGGTAGAGGTTGATGGAACACTCTTCGGTTGTTCTTCCTGTTCCTTAAGTCTGCTCCGTAGTGTGTCACGTTCTCTTTCCAAGTCATCATGGGCTTCCAGAAGATCTGCATAGCTTTCCAAAATGGTTTTCATCGTCTCCGAGGGAACTGCTTTGAACTGCTCTGGATCTATCTCGTGGGGAGAGCCTTCCATTGTCGCTTCCAGATTCTCTTCATTTTGTTTCTGCAGTCTCTTGTTCTCTTCAAGTGCCATGGCCATATGTTTCCTGAGTAACGCCAAGTTATGTCTGACTCGTAGGTTATCGGCCTGGTATACTTCGAGCAAAGCTTCTAGTTGTTTGACGCCTGATTCTGTCAATGGTTGGGGTGCCTCCAATAGTGTTTGGTGAGCCTGCTCAAGCGTTGTATAACGTTGATTCACATCTGCATTTTCATCTTCCAGCATTTTAAATTGCCTTTGTAAGTTCTGGTGATTTGTTGTCAGTTGTTGATACGGCCGTCCAGAGCTCTGTACTCATTTTGAAGCTGATATACACATTGATTTAATGCTATAAATATACTATTTACATTAAATGATGCAGGGAGGGGTGAAGATGCAGGGGGAATGGGGGCGGGAAAGGGAGTTGTGAATGATGTGGATGCAAGTGGAGATGTGGGTGGAGGGGGTATAGGAGATGGAGGTTGCATGGGGGGAGGGAGCGGTGCAGTGGCATGAGATGTTTCCATAGTGTCAAATGTTTGAGTGACTGTGTAAATGGGGATCGTGGCTGGGGTGGAAGTGACGTTAGTGAAGAGAGTGGTGAAAGTGGGCATGGTGGCTCCCCCGAATTGGATTCCCGGAGAGAGTGGAATTCCCATGACGATTGTGGTGGTAGTGGACGTGGTGGTGATAGTGTCATGTGGTGGAGTGAGTTGTGTAGTGAGAGGTGGGGATGGTGGTGACAGTGGTGCTTCCTGATGTTCGTCTGCTTGCGTTGTATCTCCTGGTGCTGATACGTTGATATGAATTTGTTTCCCGGACCTCATGGGACGGGCGGGAACTCTTTTCTCAAATCGGTGAATGTAGGCCATTGCCTCATGAATGGCCTCATCCAATCCTACTGCATCGGCGTGTAGGTTTATGGACTCGATGAACATGTCATCCACGCCTTCCTCTGCCAGCAATTGGTTCATGAGTTTCTTGCCTGCTTCCAGTGACATTTTATGTTGTTCTTGAACTAGCTGCATGGTTCGATATAGTCTTTTTATTTGAGCCGAATACGCGGGGGCACTTGCTAACTCTGAAAGTTCGTCATACTCTTGTTCCTCGTATGCTTCTTCCTCTTGTTCGGTCTCTTGTTCCTCGACGTCGACTTCTACAACTTGCGATTGGGTGGGGGCTGACGTTGTTGTATGGGTTTGTGGTTCCTGAACTCGCTCTGTTTCCGTTTCGAGATTAGAGTCATAGATTAGTCTAGCCACTTCTTCATCAGTGAGATCATTGAGAGTAAAGCCCTGTGGAAATTCCAAATCTGATGGGATGGGTGGAAACACCAGATTGGGTCCCTCTGTACTTGGTCTTGGTAGCCGAATGGTGAATGGTCTAATGCGTCGTGTCTGGGGAGGGGTAATTTTTGGTGTAGTGGTGGCTCCCCTTGGTTGAGTGCAGGGTAATTGGACTCCCCCTCTCATCTTCTTTGATGGAGGACCTGCCGCTGATAGCCTTCTCTGGAACTCCTGGGCCCGGGACCATACGAGTGCCCGCTGAATAGGCACGTCATAGGCTAGACATCGATAGATTATCTTGGTCAAAGCACAACACCCGTGGAGCACATTTTTCTGCTTCTTGTTCCACCGTTGATGGGCTAGGTGAATCTGATCTATGATCCAATGTGGTACGTTGATAGGGAGGCTTTCTGTCTCTGCCAAATACAAGCTAAACCATATCTTCTTTGGGGGCATGGTGAATCTTTCCTGGGCGGGGAAAGCAAAATGTTGCATGACGGTCCGTAGGTGAAGAGCAATGGTCGGTGTCATTGCTACCATATCCTTCAGCTTATTGAGATCTTTATGTTTCATTCTGCCTGGAACCATTGTTTCCTTTTCAGTAGGAATGTGCATACCATACATGCCCAATGCTTCTCGTACCAGGTTGAGGGTCAGTTTGAATCTTTTAAGTTCGTGCCCCGACAACAGTGAGGGTAACACAAAGGTGCTGTCGCCCCCCTTGGCCCTGCTAGGAGTGATAGTACTGATAAGATAAGAACAACGCAAGAAATCTGGCTTTGGTAAGTGGGCCCTGAAATAACTGTCCAAGCCAGCTTTGGTCCATACTGAACACATGACTTCGGCATTCTGATAGCTCTCAAATTCACGCGTGAAAAAATGGTAGCATCCCCATTTACCATTAAACTCCAATTCAGCTTCCCAAAATTAGGTTCCATCACCCAATGGTCCTGCAACATCACTGAACCAATGAGCGTGTTTGCCCACTTGAGAGGTGTGCCCCTGGGGAGGATCCTGAATTGGGAGCACATGCACAGCTTGAAGTTCTTGCGGTCTTTCGGTGAGATGTGGCTCAAGGAGGAGTGTTTCGATATCCACAATCTGTGCGCTGGATCCGGCGTGAGAACTGGAACCTCCGGCTTCTGCCATTGTTATTGCTTGCTACTGATTCTGTGAGAATATAGAACCATGTGTTAACATTGTAATGGACAGAATAAACCCGTTGTTGTCCCCGTTACAACATTAACATGAGGTAGATGATGGAATCAGTGGTCAGTGAGTGCACGATGACAGTGTGTGTAGTTAATGCCTGGATAGTCCTAGGAGCTAGATGGAAAGATGCACTGTCTGACTAATGCAGTTAGTAAGTGGAGATGAATTCACAGATTGGGGTCGGGGGGTTTATTACAAGTCTTAGGTTGCCAAACACCATGAATGGCTTTTGGTCTTGGTTTTGTGGAGATTCGGGAGGGTTGCATGAGTAATTCTTCTGGGAGTTGTTGTGTCATCGGGACCCATTTACGAGTGAGTCTGTGCGTGCTTCTAGGTGGCAGTGTGTTCGAGTGTATCAGACAAGAGTGGGTGGAGGCTGCTTGAGCAAGTGAACTATGTCGTGTAAGATGTGAATTGTGTGGGACTAGTTGAGCCTGCAAGCAAGCCTTGGGCACCCAAATTTGTCTTGAGTGTGGGTCAGCCTTCATCGACTTCTTGGGTACCCAAATGGATTTCACTTTCTCAACAGATGTTTTAGGAGTCCTCTTATTAGCATCAAGTTGTTGGTTACTAATAGGAAGTTGAGACCGTTGTTGCAACTTAGTTACGGTCGGCCGCTCGTCTTTCCGCACCCACATTTGTTTCATCGGCTGAGTTGTTCTACTTCGCGCGTTCTTTTGGTCTCTCGCTTGGAGAGTCTTCAGTAATTGATCTGCCCTTAGTTGCTGCCTCCTTCTGGCCTTTGGAAAAGAAGGGAGTTCCATTGTGGTTCTGACTCCTTTTTTGAGATCTTCATTCTTCTGCATCACATAGCCTTGGACAAGAACAGCATGGTCAACTTCATGTGCACCCCTGGAGGGACCAGGAGTCCGTGTCTTTTCTAGTTCCTTGAGTGCTCCATTATTTAACTCAATTGTAATTCTAGTTTGATTCAGCCATACCTGAAGAAGTCCACTTCTTAGGTTTAAGTTGACTGCTTGGTCATAAATCCAGTCTTGACCCAGGACAAGGGGTTCAATGAGGTCCTCATCTTGACACACTAGTACTTTAACTGTCATTGCCTCATCATGAATATAGACGGGAAGTTCCACCTCGCCCATGCAAGGGGTTTCCACGCCTCCCAATCCTATGAGATATGCTTCCATAGGGTTGACAGTTAATTGCAACTCTTGACAGTAAGACAATTTAACAGCACCAGTGGCTGCACCTGAGTCAATCAAGGCTCTTACAGTCCTTGCACTCTTTCCTTGTCCTATATCTAAGGTTATGAAAGGACGTCGATCAGTTATCCTATGAGAGCTAACACCTGAAACTTCACACATAGCCACGTCGTATCCTTGATCTGCATATGCATCTTGCCCAGGGTGCTCTCTACCTTGTCTTCTTAATTTCATTCTCCGTATGCGCTCTAGGGCTTCTGCTTGAGCTTCTTCTCGAATTCGCTTTTCTTTCTCTTTACGTTGCTTAGCCGTATTGAGTCGACTTAGCATTTCCTCTGTGAGAGGTTCCTGGTACAACTTGACTCTGCATCCGCTGATATAACTTGGGAGAACATCGCCTTCTAATGTGGCTAGTTGCACTGCTCCACTTGTTGAGATTCTGTTAATGATCATGGGTCCGTAGCCTCTCTTCTCCAATTTCCTCGCATGTTGCTTCAATGTGTAGACTAAAACTAGATCTCCTGCTTTCAAGCCCTTATCCTTCACATGGGCATCAAAGTATGCCTTCTGTCGTTTCTTTGCTGCATATATCCCTGCAGCTGCCCTCAGTCTTGTTTCTCATAATCGTTCAAGGTCAAAAAGTCTAGAGGAGAGTTCATGACCCGTCCATTCGTGCTCTTGTGCTACTTTCAATGTAGGTATTAAGAAATCCAAAGGTAGCACGGCGTTTTGGCCAAATACCATATGAAAGGGGGTGGCTTGGAGTACCGTTTTGTAGGCGACTCGGTATGCTCAAACAACATGGTGTAGCTGTTTGTCCCAATCAGAGCGTTTATTGTTTACTAATTTCGTCAGTACATTGCATAAGATCTTATTGGTGCTCTCAGCCTGGCCATTTGCTTGAGGATGATAGGGGGCAGATTTCTTATGAACTACCAAGAATTCTTGGAGCAGATTTTCAATAACTTCATTCAAGAAGTGAGTGCCTCTATCACTAACTAGTTCTATAGGTAGCCCATATCTTGTGAATACATTTTCAAACAAGAATCTAGCTGTTGTTTGAGCATCGTTCTTCGTTGTGGCTTTTACCTCTACCCACTTTGTTAGATAGTCTGTCGCAACAATGATATATTCTGCATGGGAACCCTTAGCTAGGAGATTAATAGGACCTACGAAGTCTATTCCCCACTTAGAGAATGCACGTCCACCCATCATAGGTTTCAGTGGCATCTCATCTTTACGTATAGGATACTGAGTTCTCTGACAGACATCACAGCGTTTCACATAGGTATGTGCATCCATGTGAAGGGTCGGCCACCAAAAACCCGCAAATAGTATTGCCTTGATCACCCGATCTGGTCCAAAGTGTCCTCCTGCTACACCTTGGTGACTAGTTTCCAAGATCTTAAGATATTCACTCTCATGGACACATAGTCTCAGGTAACCGTCTTTACCACGTTTGTATAGATTATCACCAATAAGTGAGTAATCCGGGGCTTCTTGTTCCAAACTCCTTTTCCTAGCCAGAGTCATGTCTGGAGGGAATTTTTTCGTCCTTAGAAAGGATACTAGTGGTTCACTCCAATCCGGCACTATGGACACTTGATAAAGAGTGGCATGTTCCACAGGTGGTTTAGTGCAACAGATTGGGCATTCCTTGCACAACTTTTGGACATCGGCTTCCATAGTTGGCCAATGCACTCCGAGTCTCCTTAGTGTCTGTAGGGTTCGTTGTTTTGAGTAGTGTTGCTCTAATGCACCTACATGTGCTAATTGCAACCACTTATTGTACTTGTCCTCTTCCACACAACAAGCTAAGATTCCTTGATCTGTGTGCTTGTACATGCTTCCTGCCATGATGTGGTACTTTTGGGCTTTCACAACCTCTCTATTCTGTGTGTTTACTACTGGATGGTTAGGCCCGTATGTCAATACTGGCACCAATGGCTTAGCCCACTGCGGCACCACTTCCAAATTAAACAAGTAAGCATCAGGAAGGTCATCTGATACTCCTTGTGGGGCTTCTCCAGATGTGAGCCTAGAGAGATGATCTGCTCTCAATGAGTCCTCCCTTTTCTCACCACTACCTCAAAATCGTATTCCATTAGCAAGAGAAACCATCTTACTAATCTTCCTGTATTGCATGGCTTGTTTACGAGATATAATAATGCCTGATGATCAGTAAAAAATTTAAACTTATTTGCAAGCAGATAATGTCTAAACTTTTTAACCGCATACACCATGCCTAAGCCTTCTCTCTCCGTAGTGGTGTAATTTCGTTCAGCTGCATTCAATTGTCTACTAGCGTAGGCAATTGGAAGATCCATATTACCTTCACCCGTAGGTTGTGCGAGTACACATCCAATAGCATAATTGGATGCATCCACGTGAACATGGAATGGCTTGTTCCAATCTGGTGTGGTTAAGATTGGTGCTGAACATAATCGCCGTTTAAGCTCATTGAAGGAATTCTCACATTCCTCAGTCCACTCAAAGTTTGTCAGAAGTCCGTACATGGGCTTTGCAATGACAGCATACATGTAAATGAACTGGCGGTAGTAACCACAATGTCCCATGAAGGCTAGATAAATCCAGCTTCAACCAGTCTATCTATCTCCTCCTTAATCTTGGCAGCATAATTATCGTTATAGGTATAGGGCTTTTGCTTAGAGGGTTTAGCATCTGAGGTCATGGGGATAGTGTGTGAGCATATGTCAGGGTCAACACCTTTCAAATCCTTGTAACTCCAAGCGAATACATCTCTGTATTCTCTTAGCAAGGCAATTAACGCATGCTCTTCCTCCTCTGTTAGGTCATGGCCTATGTACGTGCATCTCTCCTCTCCTTCTTCTAGGGCCACTACTATTTTCTTGGTGGTTTCTTTGTTATCATAGGCCTCTCCTGATTGTGCCTCTCGTTTAGGCATTCTTATCATGACTCTCCTGTCGTCTATCTCGTACTTCTTAAAATTTTCTGGGACCTCAAACAAAGATTCTTCCTCTTCTGGTGAGACTTCTTTCTTCTTTCTTTCCTTCTTCCTTCGGGGTCACATGTGTGGCTAATCTTACACCGTTTGTAAGCTCTCCATGCCTCTGGGGTTGAAATTCTACTTCATGGAAGTATTCTTCATCTGATGCAAAAGGTGGGTCCATAATGATTGACTCTAGATCGGAGTCACTTGCATCCTCAAATGCATCACGGCTAGGTTCGCATTCTTCTAGAACTGTCTCTCCCATGATTGGCTCTATGGAGAAGACTGAAATGTCATAGCCATCCTCATCACAGTGAGGTGTCCATTGTTCTTCATTGATGGCTACATCCATTGTTGCTAGGATTTCTGCCCAGCCATGGGGTTCAAATTCCTCATCAGGAAAGACAACAGGTGCATAGGCTGGGTCTTGAATGGGTCTATGTGTTTCGTTTGCACCTATTTCTCTGGCCTTTTCTCTCTTCTCTTCCTCTACTGCTACTTTGCACATCCATAAGTGGGTGTCTTCATGCATCCACGAGGATCCTGATCCTATGGAATGCACAGATTCTATATCTTCTTTGGCTCTATGGATGGGATTCCATTGGATGGGAGGAACATCTCTATGAGAGTAATCCTTGAGATTGACTTTGGTTGTAATACCTAAGTGCTGCAGGTACAAAGAACTGGTTCCCCAATCTTGTACCACTTGCAACTGTCGCATAAAGGGTCGTCCCAAGATCATTTCATAGGCATGGTTCTTGCTAAAATCACATATGGCAAAGGTATGCTCGAACTCGACACCACAGGTGGTGAGAGTTATTCCTTCTAGCAATCCTAAGGGTCTCTCAATATGACCATCGGCCATCTGCAATTTCATTCTCGTTGGCCTGAGTGCTGGCTTGCCCCAACGCTTCCATAGGGAAGTGGTGGCAATTGCAACTCCTACACCTGAGTCCAAAATTGCCTTGGTGGTGTACTCCTGGTAGGTAATGGGAAGATAGGTGTTCCCTTCTTCACCTTCACACATATCTCCTATCTTATCCAAGGGTATCTCTGGCACTGTTCTATGTGATCCTACCTGGGAACGAGGTTTTGCTATTTTTGGTACTTGTTTGGCGACATGTTTCCATACTTCAGGTCTAACCTTAAGTAGCTCTTCCAAAGTGAGATTGCACTGCACTTTGGTGTTTTTCACTACCTCTGTGTTCCTAGGTAAGACAGAATCTTCGTTTCTTACCATGACTGTGGGTGCTCTCATACAAGTGGACTTTGCTTCCCACTGGCCGGTGAAATGGGGTAGTTCTTGTAAAGAATTAGACTCGAAGTCTAATCTTTCTTGAGATTGGGTACTCTCCTGCTCTCCATAAATGGATGGGATGTCTTGTGGGAATTGGTCATGTGCATCATCCACAAGTTCAATGGGAGGAGGAACTTCACTCTCTTTAGCCCATTTGTCTTCTTGAATCTCGCGTAGGAATTCTGGTGTGAACCGATTCATAGAAGATGATGTGTCTGGCTCCGTAGAGTTAGGCACATAGGCTTCAGGCACATAGGCTTCCTGGGCAGGAATGCTTACTCTTCCACTTGCCTTGCCCTTGTGTTGAGAGGTTGGTTCCTTTTCTGATTGTGCCATCAGCTTCTCTATTCTTTCTAGGAAGGGGGGTTGTCTGGTTCAGTGGAATTGGGCACATAAGCTTTCGGTGGGGGATGGGTCATGTTTTTGCTTGTGTTGTCTCTTTCTTGAATTTTTTCTTCCTTGGCCGATCTTGCAATTATGCCCTCTAACTTCTCTAGAAGTCCATCCAAGTGTAATTGCGTCTTGGCTGAGCCTGAGTAATTGAAAAGGCGACTGGCTTCAAACATAGTCTGAGCCAATGCGACCATTTTCGCGCAAAGCTTGGTTCTTTCTATCTCTAGGTCAGCTCTAGGGTAACACTTGTCATGATCCGTGACATTTGGCCCTTCTTGGATTCTGGCCTGATATGCTTTAAGCATCATGTCTATGTCTTCAGGAGTGGGATCAGCTAATACTGATCCTACTCTAGGGGGTGGTGGAATCGTATGAGGTGGGTTGGAAGGTGGCGGGTTGGATGGCGATGGGAATGGTGGTGGTGGGGTAGTGTGAGAGGGAGTTTGAGATGTGAGTTCAGTTATCCTGGCTTTGGTTTCCCTTATGCTTTCCTCGAGTTCACTCATCTTTTTAGCCCATTGTCTTTTCATTCTTTCCCGACTATCTTTCCACGCTCTAGTCCTTTTCTTTGTCATGCTCTCGGTTTCACTAGCCTCTGGGTTCTTATCCTGTTTTACCCCTTGGTTCTGCTGCAATGCCTGAGCTCTAGTCACTACCTGCACTGGTGCGGTGGATGTCACACTTCCTGTGGAGTCTACCACCAACCCAATAACGTTAATAGGAGTGATTTTTGGCATATTATTAGGATTCTTAGGGCAATCTCGTAAGAGATGCTCCTTTCCACATTCTTGGCAAAAGCCCTGAATTGTCACTGACTGGGGTTGTGTAGGTGGAGGCAAGGGACAATCACGAATGAGGTGATCGCCCTGACATCTGTAGCATGGTCCTCTAGGGAATGGGGGTCTTACCTGCCTAGGTTGAGGCTTAGGATTGGGGTTCGTATACATGACGTTTGTGTAATCTGACTCCCAACTAGGTTCACTCGGTTCCTCACTGTAGTAGGACTCACCATGTTCAGGAGATTGCATGTAATAAGCATGGGGACTATCGACATGTGTAGAATCAAAGCTATGGTCACTAGGGTCACTTTCGGAAAGCAGTGGGGTTACAGGGACTATAGCTCTATTCAGGTTTTCTTCTGCTGCTCAATATTTTACTGGGATCACATTAGCTGGGGCAGGGGGTTGTTGTGCTAACACAGGCTGAGGCCTTTGGTGGTTTTGGTATGGTTGCTGATAAGGTTGTTGTGGCCTGCCGTATGGCTGTGGAGGGTACGGGTTCTGGTATCTTCCCTGTTGAGGGTATGGCTGAGGGTAGGGTTGCCTAACCGCCTGCTTGTTGTATGGGCAATCTTGCGCGGTGTGATTGGTGTACCTTCGTTCTATAGTGCAGTACTGGCTACTAGGATTAACTTGGGGTTGAGCCATAATGGGACATACATTCGCCATGTGGTCGCCACCACAAGTGTAGCACCTTTTCACAGGGGCAAACCTTGGGATTTGTTTGTTAGTGACACCTAATTTCTGAGCTACTTTCTCTGCAAGTTCCTCAATTGATGTGGATTGCGTGGAAGAGAGGTTAGGCACTATCTGAATCTTTGTATATCTTGGAAAGCTCTAACTCCTCCCCTAAGTTATCCTCAATGTCAATACACATGCGTACACACTCTTCTATGGTCCTAGGGTCTTTCAAGTACACATATGATCTTAATTTGGTACTTAGCAATCCATCCAAGAATAAAGCCACTTGCTTAGCTGGTGTGGGTAACTCAGGGACAGGGCATCTTTCAAGATATTGCCTAAATCTTCTTCCTGCAAGTCTCACGGTTTCTTGAGGGGTTTGCTTGAAGCTGTGAATCAGCGAGGAGGTATTATGCCTTATGCCACTCTTAGAGAATTCAATAATGAAAGCCTCTAGGAGTTGGTCTATGCTCCTGAACTGCCTCTCATTTAGTGGCTGAAACCATGTCAGGGCAGTGTTCCTAAGGGTCAGACCAAAGGCATTGTACTGCGTGAATAGATCCTCCACTTGTTCAGCTCTCAAGACTTGCCTAAACTCAGCCACATGATCGTATGGATCTCCAGTGCCATCGAAGTAGTTCTTCATGGACTTAACTAGCTGAGTCGATCTCAAAGTCCTTGTGTGCTCTCTAGGTCGTGGTAGAGGGAACTCATCCGCTTTTCTTTGATTCCTGTGAGCTCTAAGCATCTCAGGTTCTACTCTATTCGTTTCCGTCCTCGTTCTTTCTCTGCCCCCTGAGGTGGCAAAGCTTACTTCTGGCCTATCTCTATGTCTGTCTCTTTGAGTTTCGTGAGCGTGGGAGGTTCCAGCTCCTGGGTGACCAAAGGACACGTTCGATCTTGGTTGGGGGAAAACGAATTCACCCTTCCAAGTGTAAGCATGCCTATCATTTTCTGTAACCACAAAGATCCTCTCTGAAGCATGATCTAAGTAGGTCACTCTGCCTGGGCTATCAGGATCCTTAAACTCATAGATCATGATTGTTCCGATATCGGTTGGCTAATCAGATTTATACCTCCAAAAGGCTTCATCAGTTTCTCGATTGAGGAGCAAATCTAAGCTCTTATTATCCTGGGGAATCCACTCTGGTGTGATAATCCTAGTGAGAACCGATTTACCTCGAGGGGTTCTAGGTTCTGCACCCATGTTTCCTTGCTCTAAGTCCCCTAAGTCCACTTCTGAGATCACATTTCCAAATTCGTCCGTCCTATCTGGGTGACTGGTGACTACATATATGGTTCCTTCTTTGTCCAAGTATGCTCCGTTTTCAAACTTGAAAGCTGGGCGCTCTAGTCCAATGGATTGATCAGGATTCTTAATCTGTACCACCGATCTTCCTAGGCCGTCCTCATAGATGCTGGCACCTAATCGGTTGGACCTAAGGTATTCCAACTGCGTTTTGTAAGGGCCTTCTACCCTGTGCAAGTATGGAACTCCTGAACTTCCCGTAGGTCTGTCCATGCCTTGAGACATCTCTGATTCACTGGTATCAGAGCTAGGGTAATGCGAGTGGTGACTCAACTGCTAGGCCCAAGACTTCGCAGTATGATTGACACTAGCCTCTGAAGACCTAAGGCTTTGTCTCTCTCTTACTAGGTGTCGTCCTGATCTAAGGTTCATATGCCTAACTGATTAACCCAATTTGTCCCAGGTACAACCACGATTCTGAGTCCTTTGTATCAACTACTTAATCCCCTTTTTATGTTGATTATCGTGTTTATACTCTTGTCTGATATCACGTCGTTAGGAATACTTGAGTTTAATTTCGCACTTTAGTTTGGTCGTTTCACGTTAGGTTCTTTTCCTTTAAGGTTGTCGTTCACACACACAGGTTATCTCTTGACTTGAACTTGATTTCTTAGATAGTCTTTGATTTATCTCGTGCCTATCGTTGCCTGGAATTACTTCTAACACTACCCGCACTTAACCTAAACTAAGAATTGACAGAGGGTGTTGCGGGTTTTCCAACCTTGAAGTCCTTTCCTTGTGTTGTTGCCCTGGTGTGCCCAGGACGCGTGTTCCCAAGCCTGCACTTACTCTTGCTTTGCGTACCCTTCGCTGCTCTCAAAGGACCTGTAAAAGGCCCACTGTTAGCTCAAGACTTAAATTCAAAAGACAGAACCCATCACTTTCATTCATGTAACACTTCACCAATTTGCACTATGATTTTTTGGACACAACTCTAGAGATCCCTGAATTTTGTTCCCCCTGAGTATGGTCAACTTCAAAATACCCTATCTAATATTCCTGATCTTAATTTAACCGTAACAGTCAATGTTTTTGTTGTACTCCCTGCAAGCTTTCCAATAAAACAAAAATCACAGCAAACAGATTTCGTATGAGGAAGTTATGCCAATTCAGGGTTTTGGGGCTAAAACAGGATTAAACTAGGTTAACAGGCAAACAGAAATTCTAGGGTTACTTGGGTCATGCCCTCGTAATGCAATACTACACCCTAGTGTTTGTCCCACACTTGGCCAAAATTTAGACCATTATTTTTGCCTTAAAAATTTGACCTAATTTGCCCTTCTAACGTGTTCGCAAAGTCTGTCGGTCGCGATTGACAGGTCAGTCGCGATAGACGTGTCGATCGCGATTGACAGGTCCGTCGTGGCTGTCAGTCGCGATTGACTGGTCAGTCGCGATTGACACATCGATCGCGATTGATGCGTCGATCGCGATTGACAGGTCGGTCGCGAGGGTCTGTCTGTCGTGGTCAAACAGTCGTTGACTGTGTCGGTCGCGATTGACAGAGCCGTCGTGGGCTGTCAGTCGCGATTGATGAGTCGATCACGATTGATGGCTCGATCGCGATTGACACGTGTCACGCGTATGGTCTGTCGATCGTGGTCAATCGGTCGTTGACTCTGTCAGTCGCGATTGACAGAGCCGTCGTGGGCTGTCGATCGCGATTGATTGGTCGATCGCGATTGACACGTCTGTCCGTCGTGGTTTGTTGATCGCGATTGACAGAGCGATCGCGATTGACAGAAATCTGAGGAGTTTCAAAATTCTAAGCACATTTTTGGGAAGCTCTAGGCCTGTAGATCATGGTTTTGCACTTTGTTTGGCAATTTGAGCATTTTTTCTGTCGGTCGCGATTGACAGAGGTCGGCGACACACAGACACTTACTTCGAATTCCGTACCTGCGCAGAGTGCTGGGGACGATGATGCGGCCTGTACCTGCAAGACAACTCAAAAAACATGCAAAAACAGCACACACAATTTCGCTCTCTCTCACAAGTGAAATGAGGGAAATGAGGTGGAGAAGGTGATATGATCAAAAAAACTGAAATTTTCGCGATGATGGAAATGGAGGTGGAAGATGGTGATGATGATGATGGTGATGATGGTGGTAAGGTAAGAAAGAGAAAAATAGGAAAAGTAAAGAAATTACCTACAACGCCAACGTCTCCAATCTACGTCTTACCATCACACGCTCGTCCTCAAAGCTCGATCCCCGGCAACGGCGCCAAAATTTGGTGTAGCTCAGTGATGAGTAGCACCTCCTTTAATGTCAATCCGGGAAGACGTGAGGATGGTATGAAGACCTCGAGCAAGTGGAGGCACAAGTGCGTGAGTGAGAAGCACACAAACATGCACACACATACACACACACGCGCACACACAGCAAGACAAAGAGTGAGAAGCAATGGAGTTCTTAGATTACTTTCAAAAAGCTCTTACAAGTTCATTTCAATTACAATCTAACCTCAAAAATGAGCTCTCTAGCTCCTTTTATAGTTTTTGACTAGCTTTGGCCCTGTCCAGACCTAGTGTCCAGCCTAGTTAAAAATTAGGTTCCAGGGCTTATTTGAGGGCTCAAATGAGATCTAAAAAATACGAAAATTGGTAAGCAACTACTGCTAAGGCTCCTCAAGCTCGAGGACTCCTCGGCTTGCACAAAATGGAGCCACAAAAAGGTGAACATGGTATTTACAGGGGTTGTTAGTGATGAGAATCACTTTTAATTGGTGTAAGGGTTTTGAAAAATTAAAGGTTGCCTTAGTGCTAGATCTGCGTGAATGCTCGTACTTGCTTCTTCATGAAGAAAATTATTGGCCTACTTGCCAGATCTTCTTTGAATGCCATGTCTGCTTGTGCTGTCCCTTCGCTCTGACTCTCTTCGTCTTGTGGCTCCTTCGGTTCCCTGACTGCTGCCAACAGTATGTATGTATGTATGTATGTATGTATGTATGTATGTATGTATGTATGTATGTATGTATGTATGTATGTATGTATGTATGTATGTATGTATGTATGTATGTATGTATGTATGTATGTATGTATGTATGTATGTATGTATGTATGTATGTATGTATGTATGTATGTATGTATGTATGTATGTATGTATGTATGTATGTATGTATGTATGTATGTATGTATATATATATATATATATATATATATATATATATATATATATATATATATATATATATATATGCTTTTAGAATTAAATGATCTAAAATGTCTACATGGTTCCTCATGGCATCTTTGGATCCAGAGGAGAGAATGGCATGTCCTTGCACTTAGTGCAATTATCAGATTTATTGAAAATGACGGATTTGTACTACACATGTAAGAGAATATGGATCTTTTGATAAAAGTCAACTACAAAAACTATGCTACCATTTGCATGGTCCCCCTGATGAGTAGGTAGACCCAAACAACATTGGATCGATAACCTCTTGTTGACAGAAGAGAACAAAGAGGGAGGTAGAAGTACAAAGTACTAGTAGCATTACACAGAATGAACACATGGAAGCAATGCTCGAAGCATTTTATGAGATGGACGAAGATCACGATGGTGGAGAAGATGTCGTGGGTACCATGGAAAGAGTAGAATTTCATGATCAAAAGCTGACAAAGAATATGAGAACATGAAAAGATTAGCCCGTTTACCACTATACATTGGGGCAAAGATATTTGTACTACATGCATCACTCATGATGCTCAATCTTCAATCCATTTATGGATGGTCAGATAGTAGTGTCTCTGAATTATTCAAGTAAGTGGATTTGAAATAAGCTTTCACTACTGTATCAAAATAACTTTATTTACTAATATCGTTCTAATTGCTTATTGCAGGCTTCTTAAAGATTAGTTTCTGCCTGATGGCAATGACATGCCTCCAACACGTGGAGATGCAAAAGTACTTTTACATTCCATTGGAATGGACTACACCAAGATTCATGCTTGTCCGAATGATTGCATTCTCTTTCAGAATGAGTATGAGCATCTCCACATATGTCCAAAGTGTGGAGCGAACATGTTTAGAGAAGACCTTGTAGGCAAAGCAGTCTCCATAAAGGTTCTTCACCACTTTCCTACCATATCAATTAAGAGCATGTTTAGATGCAAATCCATAGTTGAGTTAATGTCATGGCATGTAAAGAGGAGGTCTATAGATGGTGTAATGCGAGTACATGTTGACTCTGATGCTTGAAAACACATAGATAGTAAGTGGCCAGAGTTTGTGGGTGAGCCTCAAAACTGTCGTCTATGCCTAGTTATGGATGGAGTAAATCCATTTGGTTTATGTAGCTCTTCATGGAGCACGTGGCTTGCATTTTTGGTCAATTATAACATCCCACCATGGCTGGCCACAAAAAATGTCCATTTATTATTAGCTCTTATTTGTTGGATTTAGATGTCTGCGGAAGCAAACGAACAGCACAAGGAAGAAGAAGAAGCTTGGAGCACAACACACAATACTGAATGTATTACTAGAGAGTGTACAAAGATAAGTAGCCCATTAGGGCAATAGGCGTATATACAAGCCAGGGGAAAAAAACCTCCTAAAGAGGGAAAAAAGGACCCCAGTGGTCCTAGTGTGTGAACACACATCACTACCTAAATATATCAACAAATCCTCACAAAAGGAAGTAAGCCCAAAGCTTTGTGGAAAGCTTCAAACTTCTCACTAGGCAAAGCCTTCGTGAAAAGGTCTGCAATGTTCTCTTGTGTGGGCACATATGCCAAGCTGATCTCCCCAACAGAGAACCTCTCCCTGACATAGTGATAATGCACCTCAATGTGCTTAGTGCGAGCATGGAACACAGGGTTCCTCGCAACTGCCAATGCGCTCTGACTGTCAGTGAAGATGGTGGTCGAAGGAGTGTCGATGGCACCCTAGATGAAGCGACGACTTGCTCTGATACCAATTGTTGGAGTTAGACGTCTGCGAAAGCACGCGAACAGAACAAGGAAGAAGAAGAAGCTTGGAGCACAACACGCAATACTGAATGTATTACTAGAGAATGTACAAAGATAAGTAGCCCATCAGGGCAATATGTGTATATACAAGCCGGGGAAAAAAGACCTCCTAAAGAGGGAAAAAAGTGCCCCGGCGGTCCTAGTGTGTTCACGCACATCACTACCTAAGTATATCAACATTATTGTGCTAGGTAAGTATAAGGAAAAAAACATGGATGTATACCTTGCACCACTTGTGGAAGAGTTGTGCACTTTATGGGATGGAATTACTGTGCACGACATGTCTCAACCTCTAAGAAGATGAGACGTACGAGTGCAAGGCATAATTATGTGGATGATGCATGATTGGCCCGGTTATGGTGAATGTTCAGGTTTATCAATTTTGGGTTACCATGCTTGTCCCCTATGCTATGCCAAAGCACTTCGGAAAACTATCTATGAAGGACATCGTAGATATTTGCCTGATGGACATGTTTTACGTGAAGGGCAAATTGGCCAACGAGCACAACACCAAATGAAAACTAGCGATTGGAAGGAGCTGTGGGATTCAGAAATACCAATCACTACCATGAAACTATTGTTGATCTTTCACAAACTCCTTTATTGGAGTGAGTTATTGATCAATCATTTGATAGACCCGATGCATATTTTCAAGAATGTGGGAGAGATTCTCTAGAAGACTTTGATCTAAAATAAAGAAAGCAAAGCACAAAAAAAGGACTTGGAAGAGCGAGGTTGTATGCAAGAGTTGTGGGCAATTAATAAGCCCAACAGAGCAGTGTTGTTACCAAGAGCTCCTTGGGCACTTTGCAAGATGGAAGAGCAACAAGTGAAGAAGGTGATTTCAGAATTTCGGACACATACTGGGTGCATGAGGTGTCTAAAGACTTCCTTCACACGAAACAACAATCTTGGAGGGCTCGAATCTCATGATTGGTCGAAGTTTTTACAGTTGTGCTCCTTGTAGCTTTAAAAGATTGTCTTTCGGAGGATGTGTGAATAACCATTTATAAAATCAGTTCCTTTGTATGTTGGATCTCTTTAAAAGAGATAAATAGAGATAGCATAGAGAGTGTGAAACTCAATGCTAAAGAGGTTGTCTGTATGATAGAGAAATACTTTCCCACAAGCATTCTCACAATTCAGCTTCATTTACTGGTTCGCGTGGTAGATGAAGTTGTAGTCACAGGAACTGTCCATAGTCGATGGATGTTCTTCTTAGAGCACTTCATGAGGACATTTGTAGCTCAAGCATAAGCACCACCTCCTTTACTTGTCAATCCGTGGAGACATGAGGACCGGTATGAAGACCACGAGCAAGTGAAGGCACAAGTGTGTGAGTGCAAGCACACAAACATGCACACACATACACACACACGCACAAGGTAAGATCAAAGAGAGGAACAATGGAAAGCTTCGATTGCCAAAGAGTTCTCTTACAAAAGCTCTATTCTCTAACAAGCTAACCTCAAAAATGAGCTCTCTAGCTCTTTTTATAGTTTTTTACTAGTTTTGGCCCTATCCAGACTTAGTGTCCGCCCTAGTTAAAAATTAGGTTCCAGGGCTTATTTGAGAGCTCAAACGAGGTCTAAAAATTATGAAAATTGGTAGGATGATACTTATAATACTCCTCAAGCTCGAGGACTCCTCGGCTTGAAGAAAATGGAGTTACAAAAATAGAAAATGGTATTTACAATGGTTTTTAGTGATGGAAATCACTATTTTTGTAGGGGATTCTTCTAAAAATTTGACATGTATTTCTTGGAGCTCCCTACTTGCTCCTTCTTCTTGTGTGTGTCCACCTTTCTGATGTGCTTCCATGCTTGTGCTTGACCTTGAATTCCAACAACATTAAAAGGGTTTGTTTGACAAAGAGCACGTATAGAGGGCAACATGGTAGAGGGATGTCTCATATAAGAGTCTCTTGTATTCATAACTGAGTTTCTACGCATGTCGAACCTAGAAATGCCTCAGTTATGGAGCGATGATGAAGATGTTCATCTCGTAGGCCATGAACCTCAATGCAAAGGGATGCAAAGAAAAATGGATGCAGCTTTCAGAGAGAAGGCAGTGAGATTTTGCATCGTTAACTATGAGCCTATGCAAAAGTGGTTAGAAAAGTATGAGCTTTGCCAAGGAGACAAATGCAAAGGAAAGACCTTAGTTTCGAAAGGATTGTTCCACTTGATTTTTGCCCCTTCTGGAAAGTCTTCGACCTCTTCTAACCTTTCCAATGAGCAGATGGCTAGACACATCATTTTCACAAGCAAAGGTAGCAGGTGAAGATATCTCTGAAGAAGAACTTGCAAAGGAGGAAGAAATTGCAAAGAAGAAGAAGAGGAAGAACTTGCAAAGAAGTGTGATTGGGAGTATTCTAAATACGGTGCACTATGTTCTCATGGATGACAATTTTGGATCACATGAATTGACAAAAATAGGTCTACTTTTGATAGTGGGGTGATGGTGAACTTTCTCCAAAAAATTAGAGCTAGTGCAAGAGATGACAATGCTCAAGAAGGCCAGGTAGATTATTATGGATTGATTTAAGATATCTTGAAGCTATCCTTCAAGAAGTTTGATTACTTTGTTTTTGATGTGAAATGGTTCAAAGTAGTCACCTCTAGAAGAAACACAATAGTGAGGTGGGATACTCCACAAAGTTATGGACAGATGAAAGAGATATATTTGTACCTCGAACACTGTGAGCAAGTTGTTTTTATGCCATATTCGAAAGAACCAGAGTGGCTATTTGTTTTACAAGTCTCCCCATGTAGGAGACTATAGCTCAAGCGTAACCACCACCTCCTTTACTTGTCAATCTGTGGAGATGTGAGGACCGGTATGAAGACCACAAGCAAGTGAAGGCACAAGTGCGTGAGTGAAAGCACACAAGCATGCACACACATACACACACATGCGCACAAGGTAAGATCAAAGAGAGGAACAATGGAAAGCTTCGATTGCAAAAGAGTTCTCTTACAAAAGCTCTATTCTCTAACGAGCTAACCTCAAAAATGAGCTCTCTAGCTCTTTTTATAGTTTTTGGACTAGTTTTGGCCCTGTCTAGACCTAGTGTCCGGCCTAGTTAAAAATTAGGTTCTAGGGCTTATTTGAGGGCTCAAACAAAGTCTAAAAATTATGAAAATTGGTAGGATGATATTTCTAATACTCCTCAAGCTCAAGGACTCCTCGGCTTGAACAAAATGGAGTTACAAAAATAGAAAATGGTATGTTTTTAGTGATGAAAATCACTATTTTTGTAGGGGATTCTTCTGAAAATTTGACATACACTTCTTGGAGCTCCCTACTTGCTCGCTCTTCTTCTATGTCCACTTCTTTGATGTGCTTCCATGTCTTATGCTTGACCTTGAGTTCCAACACTCCCCCCCCTCTCGAGTTTGTCGTCCCTGATAGACCCTTGTTGTAGTGGTTGTTCCAAGTAGTGCTTTGAGAGGGAGTGTCCCTTCTATATGAACAAAAGTTGTCTAGCTACCAGATGTGGCAGGGTTGGTTGTCTGGTACTTCATCATTCACTGCGAGCCTTTGCAAGTTGTAGTCCCTTGGTATGTGCGTCTTCCTTGGATTCCAGCATGACTGTGTCATTGTGAGTCTCCGTTGATGTCCTCTAGATCTTCCAAAGTTGATGTTCATAGTAGTCATGCCAAGTACTCATAACCCATATCGAGTGATGGGTAAGTGTCTTCGTGCATGGGTTGTGGAAATTATGTGCCTTGTGCATGGCCTTGTAATGTAACCTTATGAATGCTTACTTGGGAAATGCATTGGAAGAAGTATGGTGCAAAAATTGGCGGTCTTGGGCTAAGTGCTCAAGGGTGTGCCGACGAAGAGGTTTCCTAATCTATCATGGTTATGGTGTTTCCAGAGTAAAGATACTTACCATGGTGAAGGGTCGATCGATGTTTATCTCTTCATGTTGTACACCCGGCATTTGTGATGGAACATAGTCAATGAATGTCTATGTTGATGGTCCCTGAGTGCCTGGTCCGGTCTCCTCTTTTCAAAGCAACATGTGCTAAATACTGAGAATTGAATTTCTTTGGCAAAATCCCAAGTGTTTATGTGCTTCAAACTGTTTCTGGTTTTGGCTGAAAATCTGTCAGCATGTAAAATGGGCACCCTTTGTTCTGATCGAGGGGGGGAATATATGTCTTCTGACTTTAATGCATTTCTGGCTAAACATGGGATAAAACATCGGTGTACAGTGCCATATACACCTCAACAGAATAGAGTTGTTGAAGGAAAGAACAGGTCACTCATGGATATGGTGAGGTGTATGGTCAAGAGTCAGGCTTTACCACATAGTTTCTCGCTTGAGGCTGTTATTTGTGGAGCATATGTACTGAACAGGTGTCCCACTAAAGCGTTGTAGTCTATCACTCCATATGAGGCTTGGCATGGTTGCAAGCAATTTGTTGCTCATCTGCATGTTTTTTGTTGTCTTGCATATGCATTAGTGCCTGAACAACATTGAAAAAAATTGGATGATAAAGCAGTAAAATGTATTTTTGTTGGGTACAATTCTGAAAGTAAAGGCTATTGTCTGTATCATCCACAGAATAAACACATTCTGGTTAGTTGTGATGTTGTTTTTGTGGAAGATGCTATTCAGCCATTGCTTTCATGTACTAAGGAGACATCTGTTAGCTCCAAAGACATGTATGATACTTTGTTGCCTCTTTTTATAGGTGGACACTCTAGTGCTAGTCCTAATGAGGCAACTTCTCAGCCTTTACATGTTTCATGTGATGATGCAGATCATTCCATTTCTCATGCAGATTTACATGATGCACTTGTTGATGAGAGAGTTGATGTTGAGCAGGCAAAAACTATGCCAAAATGGCTGGTGCAGACTTCGCATGATAGCAAATTAGATGCATCTCTATCATATCCTACTTGGTCAGGCTCCCATAGTGCCTCTTTTGCATCAGATTGCTATGCTATGGCTGCCTCTAGTCTCTGTGATGAGAGTGAACCTGTTTTGTTTAATGAAGCACAAAATTCTGAACATTGGATGGCTGCAATGCAATCTAAATATGATGCTATCATGAAAAATGGTACCTGGTCTTTACGTGACTTGCCTCCTGGCAAGAAGACCATTGGCACTAAGTGGGTATACAAGCTGAAGTGTAAACTTGATGGAACATTTGACAGGTATAAAGCTAGGCTTGTTGCAAAGGGTTATGTGTAGGAAAGAGGCATTGATTTTTATGAAACCTTTGCTCCTACTTGCCGAATGACTACTGTTCGTCGCATATGTGCACTTGCAGCTCATCATGGTTGGAATGTACATTAGTTGGAGATTAAAACAACATTTTTGAATGGTGACTTGCATGAAGAAGTGTATGTTTTTCAGCCCTCTAGCTTTGTGCAAAAAGGGCATGAAAGCTAGGTGTGCAGGTTAAAGAAGGCATTTGGTTTAAAGCAAGCACCACATGCTTGGTATGAAAAGATACATGCCTATCTCATTGCAAATGGTTTTGAGAATAATCCAACTGAAAGCACCTTATATGTTAAGCGTGCTAATGATGTGCTTCTGATCATTGTGGTGTATGTTGATGACATACTGCTCACTGGTCCTCATGACACGCATATTACTGATTTTAAGGCTGATCTGCATGCCTCATTTGAAATGTCTGATTTGGGGCATTTGCATCACTATT